>JAMXBD010001386.1:0-383301 GCA_024138025.1 Combretum micranthum
GGGCAGTGTTCTCGATAGGACGTTCTCCATTGCTAGTGATTGGTTTAAGTTCTTTAAGCTCTCCTAACATTACTCAACGTTGATTCTTCTCACGACTAACCTCAGCAAAAGCCTCTCCAATGGAGGGTAATGGCCTCTTGCCTAAAATTGGTCCATGAACCTCATCCAAATCTCGATTCAAACCAGCCAAAAAAATCAGTCTTTCCTTTTCTAGATGAGTCCTGAATCTCACATGATCCTCTATCTCTCCCTAGTCAACTTCATAGAATATGTCTAGTTCCCGCCATAAAATCAAAGTTATAATAACCAATCACATCAAAGGAACCTTGACGAAGATCCTTGAGCTTTAACTTGATCCGAAACACTTGTGACGTATTTTCCAAATCTAAGTAGGTTTCGACTGTATCCCATATAGCTTTAGCAATCTTGAATAACAGGTAAGTTTGGCTAAAATTGGTTTCCAGAATTAATCAACCATGCCGTCATGATAGACTTGTTAACCCATGCAACATACGTTCAATTAGTCAAATTAGTCACTGAGTATCACAATGATATATCTTAATTTATCTCGGCCTCAAATGACCATGAGAACCGATTGGGACCACTGCAAGAAATTCTTGCCATCAAGTTTGTGATTTGTGATTTGTATTACTGGGGAAATTATCACTATAATTTGTAAGAGAGGGATTTCGAGGGATAGAGACTGTGAATTAATTTCTGACTCAAAGATTCCTACCATGGTTTTCAGTGGGTGGGGGGGTTGGTGGGGGGTGTGGGAGGGAAGAGGAAGGGAAGGAACCTTCAAGTAGGCTCTGATACCATGAAATTGTTGGAGAAAAATTTTCTATGTAATTACACATATATGCAGGTACACACATAGGAGAAGATACAAAGTGAAGTCCCATAGTAAAAGGAAACTAACTAATTAGGGAGATTGACCATATCAAAAAAAAAAAAAAAAAAACTTAACTAATCAATCTATTGAAAAAAAAAAAAAAGAAAGGAAATATGTTTCAATAATTTCTTTATTCCAATAAAATAATTTCGGATTTCTAACATATTAAAAAATTCATCTCAATCTATCACTACTATAGCCGAGTCAAGTAATTTAAATAAGCGTCCTCTTTCTTCTATGTCACAATAGGTCATTGATTCAAGTGCAACTAATCATATCACAGGTCTCATCACTATTTTTAAACCACACACTTCATCTTCTCTTATTACCTTAACAAATGGCTTTATATTATCTATTATTGGTTCTGGTACAGTGCACTCCATTACTTTCTTTATCCTCTGTCTTAGGTCTATCAAACTTCTCCTTTAATCTCTTACCAGCAAGTCAAATTACTTGTAACTTAAATTGTTTTGTCTCATTCTTTCCTAATTATGGTTTATTTTAGACTCTTATGATGAAGAAGATTATTGCTGAAGGGTATATATCAAAACTCTATCTTTTGGATATCCATGTGGAAGTACCTAAACCCATTGCTTGTTCAAGTGTTTTAACTCTTTTTGAAGCACATTGTCAACTTGGTCATCTTTTTTGAATTTCAAAATGTATCATTATTAGATTGTGAGTCATGTCAATTTGATAAACACCATCACCAGTCCTATGTGTCTCATGTCAATAAAAGATTTAATTCTCCTTTTGAATTAATTCATTCAGATTTTTTGGGTCCTTGGTTAGTTATGTCCAAAATTGGATTTCGCTATTTTGTTATTTTTGCGAATAACTATTCTTGAATGACTTAGCTCTATCTAATAAAACACCATTCTGAATTATTTTCCCATTTCACTAGTGTTTTTCTTTTTCTTTTGGCTGAACCTAAGACTCATTTTAATACTTTTGTCTGTATCCTAAAAGTGATAATGCCAAAGAATATTTATTCGAGACATTCAAATCCTATATGACAAAGCAGGGCATCATTCATCAAACTCCATGTGTTAATACACTCATTCTCAAAATGATGTAGCTGAAAGGGAAAATAGGCAATCTTAAAACAGCCAAGGCACCCTTGTTTCAAAGTCATGTTCTTAAACAATTTTGGACAGCAACTGTCTCAACAGCTTGTTTCCTGATTAATCGTATGCTGTCATTTGTTCTTCATGGTGAGATTCCTTATAAGAATCTTTTTCCCACAAAATTGTTATTTCCAATTAAGTCTCACATATTTGGATGTACATGTTTTATTCGAGATACTCGGCCTGAAGTCACCAAGCTAGATCCTAAGGCTGTCTAATGTGCTTTTATGGGTTACTCTCATACACAAAAAGGGTATTGATGTTATTGCCCTAATCTTAACAAATTTATTATGGCTACTAATGTTACCTTTATGAAACAATATCTTTTTTTTCCTACATCTTCTGAATCTACAAATAAAGCAAAAGAGAATGATGATCTATTAGTGTACCATATTACTTATCAGACATCAACTATGTCTCCTACTGTACCACTACCACCTCCACCTCCAACAATTCGTTATGTATATGCTAAACGCCAACATCCTTCTACTACAAGTCCAATACAGGTATCTTCTTTGAGATCAATACACATAACAATGACTTGGCCCTTCCGATTGCTCTTCGCAAAGATAAAAGGCAATACACTTGCCCTATTGCTTCATCTATGTCATATGATCGTTTATCATCCTCTTCATGTTCCTTTGCTGCCTCTATTCCCGTATGCATCCCTCACACTCTTCATGAGGCCTTGTCTCATCCCAATTGGCATACTACAATGATAAAGGAAATGACTATCTTCCATGCTAATAATACTTGGGATTTGGTAAGTTTACCTACAGGTAAAAAGACTATTGGATAAAAATGGGTTTTTACGTCAAAGTAATGCCATTGGATCTGTTATTTACCTCAAAGCTCGCCTTGTGGCTAAGGGTTATACCCAAACTTATGGTATAGACTATACAAATACTTTCTCTCATGTAGCGAAATTGACATTTATCCGACTATTTATCTCATGATTAGCCTCTACACCAATTAAATATCAAAAATGTCTTTTTACATAGGGATCTTCGGGAGGAAACCTATGTTGAGCAAGTCGTCTTCATAAATCTTTATATGGGTTTAAAGCAAAGTCCCCATGCTTGGTTCAGAAAATTTAGTCAAGTAATTGAAAAGTTTGGGATGATCAAAATAAGCTTGATCACTCACTGTTTTATAGACATTCTTCATCTGGAATTATTCTTCTTGTCGTTTATGTAGATGATATAATTATTATTGAAAGTGATAAAAGAAATATCTTCTTTGGAAAAGACACTTCATAATCAGTTCCGGTCTTTGAAGTACTATATAGGAATTAAAGTGATGAGGAACAAAAAAGGCATTTTCTCGTCTCAACGAAAATATGTACTTACCTATTATCTAAAACAAGGAAGTTAAGGACAAAACAGTGCAATACCCCTAATGACACTTAATCTACAACTTACCAAGGATAGAGAGTTAGTTAAGGATCCCGAAAGATATGGAAGATTGGTTGAGATTAAATTACCTCACTGGAACCTATCCTGATATTACATATTATGTTAATGTTGTGAGTCCATTTATGTCTTCTCCAACAATTCATCATTAGGCTGATTTGAAACAGATTTTGTACTATTTGGAAGGTGCTTGTTAAGGTATATTGTACCAAAACCACAGTCATTCTCGTATAGGGTATCTTTTAGATGTAGATTCATAGAAGAATAAGAAACAGAATATTGTATCTATACCTAGTGAAGAATCAAGTATAGAGCTATGGCTCAATCTACATGTAATGTAATGTGAATATACCAAATCTTAACAGAGGTTGGGCTCAAAGTTCTTCTACCAGCAAAATTGTGGTGTGATAATCAAGCAGCTCTTCATGTTGCATCTAATCCTGTATTTTGAGAGTAACTAAAATAAACATATTGACATTGATTGCCCCTTTGTTTGTGAAAAGATATAGCAAATTTAATCTCCACAAGTTAAGTGAAGACTGGAGAACAACTTAGAGACTTTTTTACAAAAGCATTAAATGAGACTCGAGTTAGTTATTTGTGTAACAAGCTGGTCATGATGAATATCTATGCTCGAACTTTAGGGGAATATTATAGAGTAAATTGATATTATTGTATTCATTAGTGTAATTAATAAAATGGGAGGTAGGGCTCAATACACCAAACACTAGGTGTACATCATCTATATATTATCACATAAAAATACAATTATTCTACACTTATATTCCACAAAACACAATTCTGTACCTTCATCAGCAAAAACACGTGGGAATGGCCTCAAGGAAAAATCTTGGATGAAAGAAGGAGTGGCATATCCACCCAAGTTCCTTAGGCGCATCAACATGACAAGATGGTATGGAACATTAACCTTTCAAAGAACTCTCCATGAAAAAGGCAGATGAGTTGGCTAGGAAGTGTCCCACCCTTGTTCCTAGCATGAAATCATTCCGTACATAAATAATGCACCACATGCATTTATCCCTCGGAAAATTGCCCAAGAACACCTACATGCTATGGATATAAGTGGATGCAATGGGGATTTATAATTAGCAACCGTTACTACTTGTGCACCTTCCTTACAAGAGTGATTTCACATTGGGGATTTTTGGATAAGTAGAAGACCATCTTCAGTGACTTCTAATTCAATCATGAGTCACAACAGCCGTCTCTTTGTTTGATTTCCTCTCTAATGTTGGAGCATTGTTAAGTTCAGCTTGCAAGAAGGCACCAGCAGTATTTTGTTATCATCTGTGGAAGGAAAGGAATGATTGCAGGAAGGGAGCAAGGGCTCAATCCTAAGAGGAATCATCAATGCACATTTTAACTTATTTATTTTGTAATGTTTAGAACCCATATTGTGATCATATAGCAAGTTTTCAATCTTTGCACCCTTTGTCTTTTTGTGTTTTGACCAAATTATTAGGTCTCTAGTGTGTTTTTCATTACACAGGACAACCCTATCTTTGTATTTTCTTCTCTATTTAATATAATCCCAAAAAAAAAAAAGAATAAATTTAAGACAACCCAGAAATTTTCAAAACGTTGTGCTTCATACCAGTTATTATCACAGCATACACTAAACTGTATTACTGTCATCTTCCTAACATGCAATTGAACCATATAGCTAACCAATCAACATCAAGGTTTCTACAGGCCACTCTTCAAATTGAAAAGCCTATTTTGAATGCATTTTAGAATAATTTCAGTAAATATTATTCAGTATAAGATCTGTATAACAGATTTGAACGTACAAATCTCAGTTTTTGCCAAAATTTTATCAGCACTTGAGTGATTTCAACCAAAAAGCATAAGAGTTCTCTAACAAATTTCATTTTCAAAGGTTTAAACAAATAAGTGGAGAAGGAACTGGAATTCGAATGCAAAGCTAAATTTTCTTGTTACACAAAATAATGATGATAATAATAATAAAATGCATGTTGCCTTACTACATTCACTTAAACTTTTTTTTCTAACTGATATAGAAGAAAAGGTAGATGAGTTATAAATCCAGCAGTTCTTACATCCAATCACTAACTGAAATTTCTATCACTAAAGCAACTAGAGTATTAGCTAAATTCTAATGTATAGAAAACGCAATAAGATATTCAAAAGTTGTTGGAGACACCTAAAGCTGCCAGAAAAGTTCCCGAGGCTTCATGTATAGATATTAATTGAGTGATGTCCACAATTTATGATAAAAGATAAATAGCATATGCAGAAAGCAAAATTAGCAGCACAAAGCTTCAAATGTATGTTTAAATATTAATGGATACCTTACCTGTTTATAGCTACCCCCGTTTCCAGGTATAAAAAGAACTGGAACACCAGACAGCTTCTTGAGATGCTCCGCAAAATCGATTTTCTTCCAGCCTTCATGATACAAGTACAGTCCATATTTTGCAGAGGACAAATTATCTTGTGTTGATATGGGTATATATGTCGGATACATGTAAGTCATGATACATCCATTGGATACAGGTTTTACCAAACTATATATACCAACAAGACCAACCAATATGGTCAAAATAACAAGAGTTGCTGTTTTGCATCGATCTCTTAGCGCTTGCATATCTTTGTATATCCTTCTGTGACAACAAAGATATAGAGTGCTATCCTTCAAAAAAAGGATAGAAGTTAACATCCAAGCTATATATTTATATATATTTGGGTGAAATAACATTAAAGCTACAATAAACAGCAAGAATGCATTCCCTATTTATATGAAATAACATTAAAGCAATAAACAGCAAGAATGCATTCCCTATTTATAGGACAGCGACCAAGAAAAGGGAAAAGAAGAGCTCCATGAAACCATTATGTTTACCTCATATTACCCTACCACCCCCACCCCCCCCACCCCCCCCCCCCCCCCCCCCCCCCCCCCCCCCCCCCCCCCCCCCAAAAAAAAAAAAACAATTAATATACACTCTACACAAAAGGTATACCAGGATTTTGCGAAATGAAGACACCAACATTGCATATACAGTATCAATCATTCATCACATTACTACAGCAACTACCCATTCTAGAGATAAGACATCAAAACCTGCAATTTATCGAATAATATCTTATTTATGAAAAAGTAGCAATCAATCAAAACCAATCATATCTGAAGCAGCTACATTTATGAGATGAAATTTCCTGTCACAATTCAACCCTTTTTTTATTCTAGACGGGCTTTAAAGTAGTAAGCCATCCAAACTTTGTCGCTAAACTAGTCCAAGGCCGTATAGCTATTTGATAATCTGAAATCTGAGGCAATCTTGTTGAGTTGTAACATTTTTTGTAAAGAGCATTCTTTTCTTCATCTTTTATAGAAGATAATTAACAATGTGTCAGCTTGGGGTTGGTACACCAACAATTTGCATACCTACTACATATACATTGTCTATATATATTGGTATCTCTTGTGGTAGATCCATAAATGAAAAATACAAAATTTTCTTTAAGATTATCTCTTTTTGAATTCTCTCTTTTAAAAATTGTGAAATGGCATTGGAGCCTCTATGGCTTTTTTCTAGGATTTCTTTTTCATTTTCCAGCATTCATTATTATCATTTTACTTCACTCTTTTTGTATAAGAATTATTAATGGAGCCCTAATTGCACCCCCAATTGTCGCTTAAAATCACCTTTAAATTATTGTTTTCAATAACCTATCATTATGCACACTTCTAAAACCACCATTATCAATTGTCTAGACCCCAAGCTCATTTGGCCAAGCAAACAGAGATTAACGAATAATCAAAGATAAGGGATTTGATAATGAAGAGACTAAAAGGGTTAAGAACACAATAAAATCTCTTGAAAAACCTCCTGAGGAAAGTTTATTATCTCTAATAGGCAAATCTTTAATCTCTTATGAAATGTAACCCTCAAATGAGTTCTACACTAACTCTACAATTCTTGACTCCAGAGCCATTAACCATACGACCCACTCTTCACATTTTTTTCATTCATATACTCCATGCCCTAGCAATAGAAAAATGTTAGTGGCAAATGGTGTTCTTGCTACTATCGCCAGATAAGGAGATATTCATAACACCTCATCAATTGTCCTTGAAGATGTTCTCCATTCAAAAACTTACAAATAACCTCAATTGTCGCACTTTTTTTGTCTGTTTAAATTTGTTCTTTAGAACCAAGTCTCAGAAAAGAATATTGAACTTGCTAAGAAAAGAAACAGACTCTATTACCTAGATTTGCCTTAGAATACAATGAGTAATGCATGTATATCATTTCTCGATCACTATAATAAAGATGCTATTTTGTTTCAACAATTACGTGTAGATCACCCATCCTTTAAAATTCTAAAAGTCGTGTTTCCAAAGCTATTTCATGGATTAGATATTTTTAAATATCATTGTGAAGCTTGTGAGTTAGATAATATTCCCATGCATCTTTTCCTATTGATAATAAAAGGAGCCCCTTTCTTTTTCATTTAATTAATAGTGATATTTGGAAACCTTCATCTATACCAAATATTTTGAGTGTTCAATGGTTTGTTTCATCAATCAATGATTGCACACAAGTTACATGAATCTTTTTACTTAAACAAAAGTCTGATGTAAGCACTATCATTTCAAATTTTCATTTTATGATTCAAAACCAATTTAGAGTTAAAATTAAAACTTTCAAGTCTAACAATGCTAGAAGTTACTTTAATCAAGTTTTATTACCTTACTTTCAAAAAAAAAAAAAAAAAAAACATTATTCATGAATCATCTCATATTGATACACCCTAGCCAAATGGGATAGCTAAGAGGAATAATGGCCATTTACTTTACATCACCAAAGACTTGTTGTTCGAATTGTTCCTAAAGCCCACAAAAATCTCAATTTAAATTTCTCTCTTTCCGAAGTTTCTATTTTAGAAATTGTGACAAATCTTAACATAAGAAAAAGCATAAAAATTAAGTCAACCAAGTCATAATCCACACAGTAATTCATTAATTGGGTATTCACAACTAAAAAAGAAAAACAGCCATGCCACAATGGCAATACAAAGACATCCAAAAATCTTCTAATCACGCACAAAAAGAGTTGTATGTCAAATTACCACCACAGCCTTTCATATAAGCATTAAAATCACCATAGCTTCAAAAATGAAACACTAGACACATCGCTCCAATGAAGTATAACGATAAGTAGAACTAAATTGAAAATGAACATTTCAATATAATAAAAAATATATATATATGCTAATTTACCAAATATATATAAATATATATATGCTATATTTTAACAAACTGCAAATAAGCTCAATCTAGGTCACAGTTACACAACCGAACCATTTATACATTCAAATATACAATAAATCAGCATGCATGTCATACTGGAAGTTAAATCCTCCCAAAAGATATATCTTTCGATAAAGTAGATTATAAACTGTCAAAGGGGTAATATCGCATTTGGTACCTAAACTTGAACTTTGGCCAATCATTCAATTAACTACCTATACTTTCATATTGTCAATTTTAAACCTAATTAAACTTTTTAAGGTCAATTATACTACCCGTATTTACTCAGTATTAAGTTATCTATCCAATTGACTATTTTAACCGATTATAAGTAGTCATATCTCCCAAGTAATTATTTTCTGAAGACATATTACTTAAAATATATGATTTTTTAACAAATACAAACTGCTACTTGTGTTAATTCTGTTTTCCAAGATGTCATTCTTATTATTTACATGTGAGCTAAATAAATATTTTCATAAAAACAATCATTCACGGCACATGATAGTCCATAATTGGTTGAAGAAAAAGTTAACTTTTCAAACCTTTTTAGAGACAGAGAACAACAGGTGGTCTACCGACCTTAAAAACTTTAGTTGGATACTGAAATTAGTAATCTCAAAGTTTCGGTACTTAATTGAATAATTGATCATAGTTCAGGTACCAAATGAGGTATTATCCTATGATTTTATATTCAAATTTGTGAATTTTTAATGGGTCATGCCCTGCTCCTTAATCCAGTTATTCTCATGGTGGAAACATCAAGCTTATAAGAACAGGTTCTACAAATCTAGAATAACATTCTGGATTATATGCTATTTTGCATCTACAAGGAACGAAATAGAGACTCAGAATCTTCAGATCAAGAAATGTCACAGAACTTCTAATCTCTTTTGAGCCTTGGCAGTGCTTTTTAATTTTTTGTCAGATCCCTGTCACCTGTATTCTTTTAATCTGTCCTCGATTAGAGCTTAATGTATTTAAACATACTTTATCCAGTAAAATCATTGATTTTTTATTTACTGAAAGACCACAGTGCATTAGACCTCAGCATTTACGGGTGAACTGTCTGCTGGGTCCTTAAAATCACATTCATATGTGTACATTACAAAATAAGATACGCGACAAGAAAGTTGTCTCCCTCAATTTTTCTATTCAATTTCAACACCCTAACTGTGATTCGCAGTTTGGTGTTTTATGTCGGAAAAATAAGCTGTCAACGAAAGGACCAAACTGGACAAAGTTTCTCTAATTCTGTGTATCCCTTCCAATCAATCACACGCATCCATTCATGAACAGAAAGACCAAAAATTGGATCTTTCGTAAATTATCCCTCGTTTAAGGCAGCATGTGACTACCAGGGTATGGCAAAGCTATGGAAACTTTAATCAACACGATCTCAGAAATTGACTTTTGCTCTATCCTTACTTTTCAACTCTCTAAATATATGAAGTCTCAACTTATCCTAATAACCGCTGACGCTTCTACATCGTCAGCTGTTAGACATCGTCCCATTACAATAATGTTCTCTTCACTAATTGATGGATGCATCTCAAGTTATCTTTCTATAGCTTGAAACAAGATGATAGGACGAAATCCAAAAACCTAAAATCATAATTATTTCACGTTCACGGTCCATTTTTGAATCTGACAGTAGCAATAGTGAAATTAAAGTTTTACGAAGAAGTATAAGAGAGCAGAGTTACTGCATTGCTACAAAATCGCACAATTAGAAGTTCGAATGTGGTTTAGAGAGAGAGAGTTTGTACCTGGAAGAACTTGGAAATGGAGAAGAAAGAGAAAATCGATAAGGAGAATCCAAATCACGATCTGGGTTTGGGAATTTGATATCGAAAGTATCGTCGCTTTTTCAGGTCGTGCAGGAATAGTGAGTGGAGTGAAGTGCAGCCCACTTCAGTGCTGTTGAAATTCTTGTAGCTCCTGATTCGGCTGTAAGAGGGAGTTTTTTCTTTGTAAATTCCAAATGGTAAATACAATGGGGATATAGGTAGGATATTGCAGGTTATGCAGCATCTCCGAGTTAAAAATATTACTAGAGGATGGTGCACGGAAAAAAGAATATAATATTATTATTTTTTAAAATAAATATGAAATTGCCACTTGGATGAATTTAATTTCAATTTTAAGTAACTTGGCATTATCTCTTCAAGAACGAGACCATTAGTTCTTGACTTCGTCTCTTAAATAGACGAAGTTAAAAATATGGAGGTATCTCGTCTGTTG
The DNA here is from genome assembly GCA_024138025.1 of Combretum micranthum. Lineage (NCBI taxonomy): Eukaryota > Viridiplantae > Streptophyta > Magnoliopsida > Myrtales > Combretaceae > Combretum > Combretum micranthum. The sequence goes on from JAMXBD010001386.1 coordinate 10,978, forward strand.
AAGAGACAAGGTACCTCCGCTACAAACCTCGTCTCTTGAAGAGACGAGGTCATCGAAGCCATCAGTCATGCTAGACTTCTTCTTTCTCAGTCTGCTTCGGAGGAAAAGCCCCAAACTCAAAAATCGAAAGCCCTAACCTCCATTTTATTATTTCTAACCCGATTTCCAAGCAATTGCCTCCATATTTTGCATTATTTGGACCAGTAGGCGTTATGGAAGTATTAATTTGGTGGAGAAGAGAAGCGAGTCTGAAATACCCCAAATCTTCACTTAGATTAGAAATTGAGTGTAGATAGATTAAATGAATCAAATGAATTATAGGACTTAATTAGACAAGTTGGCTTAATTTAATTAGTTAATAATAAAGTTGGTTTTAAGATTTGAAATTCCTCAAATCCCTAAACATGTTCTAAAAATGTTTAGGGGATTCCTAAACATTCAATTTAGACCAAAAATACTAATTCCTAAATCTCAGTAAAATTTGAGTTCATTTGCTTGAATAAAAATATCAGTTCTTAAACCCGAACTCAAATTTAATATCTTTGTATCCAAATTAAATTCCTAAATTAAGTTCTTATTATAAGATCTTAATTTGCAACATATCAGTGCAGAAATCATCTTTTAAATACTTCTGGAACTATAGATGTTGATCTGATAGTTCTAAACCTATACCCTATTTCTATTTTATATAAATTTAGCTTTGTCTTTTTCTTTTCTTTTATTATTTCCTTTGCTGCCTTTCTTTCTTTCATTTTACGTTTTTCTTCTTTCTTTTCTTCTTTCTTTCTTTCTTTCTTCTTCTTCTTCTTCTTCTTCTTCTTCTTCTTCTTTCCCTCTCCAAATTCAACTTGAATCTCAAGATCAAAGCCAACTAGAAGATAAATCAAAGCTAGAAGAGAAGAAAGATGAAGGAAAACAAGCTAGAAGAAGGAATCAATATTAGAACAAAAGAGGAAGAAGAAATTGCATGTTGTGTTAAAAAGATAAGTTTTCTATTTCAAGTAATCTTTGTTTTATTTGTTGTTTGCTTATTCAATTGATGAATTGATATTGAAAATGAGTTGAAGTGCTGTTTATATTTGTATTTGTTGAGTTGAAGTTTGATATGAGTTGATTTGAGGAAGAAGAGTATGAATTGTGGGTTGTGATGATTTGATTGTAGTTTGAAGTTGTGGGAAGAGATTTGAAGTGTTAGGAGTTGTTATTAGTGTTTTTAATGTTAGAATTGATATAGGAAGCTTAGGAAATGATTTGAAGAAGTTTTGATAAAAGGAAGTGTCAAAAAATCTCTTTTCGCAACCTGTTCTGTCTTCAACGGCTCCTGGAGCTTCTACGCGGCCGGCTTTGAGCCGGTGTTGGAGGGAACAGAATACCCAACGCTGCCAGCTTTGAGACTTACGCTACGTCGCCGGCTTTGAAGTACCGGTGTTCGTTTTACTCCGTGCCCTGTTTCGTAGCTGCTTCGTATTTTGGCCATAACTTTTTCATACGACCTCCGATTGAGGTGATTCAAGTTGTTATAAAAAGTTTAAAAAGAGATCTACAACTTTCATGTTTTGAGTTTTTACAAATACAAAACGTATTGATGCTTAAATTTTTATTCTTTCCGGCTGTGTGTTTTCTTAAACAAAAATTAAAACTTGTTTTTGATTTCTAAATGTTTATTGTTAAGTGTAAATTGATCTTTTTGAGTTAAAATAAGATACATAAGTGATGTTTGATGTGTTATGTTGATAGATTGATTTAATTAAGCATGATTTAGATAGATTTATAAATTCAACAAATAATTGAATTTCCAAGAGTATTAAACTAAAAGTAGTTATGTTGTATATATGATTTCCATTGCTTGATTTATGATGTTGTGATGACTTGGTGAAACTAAATGATCTTGGTAAGTATATAAATGATGATTTATGTATTTTTATGAATTTTATTTGAATTTCCTTCATGCTAAGTTTAAGATTTGTTTATTATTTGTTCTTATGATTAGTTATTGAACTTAAATGAACTTAGTTAACAAACTTAAGTTCAACTTGATTAAATAGACTTGAATGAGTTAAAATGAATTAGATTGAGTTAGTTTACCATATTTGACTTAGTTTTTGAACTAAATGATTAAGGTTAATTAATTTAGCTAAGTTTTTAAGGTGAGTTCAAGTTGACATAGATCCTACATGTATAATGAATTAGTAATGAATCTAAGTTCAACTTGACTAAATGAGCTTGAATTAGCTAAAAGGAATTAGATTACTTAAGTTAATCAACTTGAACTAGTTTTAGATTAAAGGATTAATTCTAATGAGTTTGACTTAATGAACTCAATTAAACTAAAATGAACTAGATTTCTTAAGCTTAATCCACTTGGCTTGGCTTCTGAATTAAATGGCTAAGGTTAATCAGTTTGACTTGGTAAATGACTTAAATGACTAATTCTAATCAATTTGACTAAGGTTAAGCTAAAATGGGTTAGTAACAAATAATTGGGTTAAATGAATGTGTTAGGGTAATCTTTGAATAACATGAGGAATATGTTGTTTCGAATGTTTAATTGTTTTGGATTTATCTGTTTTTGAATATAAATGTTTTGTTGATGCTTTGTGGATAAGAAACCATAATCAAAGTGAAAAGAAATACTTTGACAGACAAAGGAGAACCGTCCATACTTTGGCGGGGCGATTTATCGCAGCCATAGTGGGGTTCCACATTAGTGTCTGCTCAAATAGGATCTTAATAAAATTTGGTATAGATGACATAGTAATTGATTAGAGATTGAGCTAGTTTAATTGATTGGTTTTTTAATTGTTTTGTAAGGAGTTGGTGGATCTTTTACAAAAGGAAATAAACTCATTTGAGTTTCTGTCAAGTAGTGGACATCGTCATTGGGGTTCATGTTTTTCTTACAGGCGATCTTATATAAGGTACGCAGTAACTTGCGTGTTGGATGTTAGGATAGGCATCTAAATGGATTAAGAACTTAAACGGCTTAATAATTGATGAGTGTTGGTTGTGCTTTACGTCGTTGAATCCGGAACCGGGGAGCGACAAACCTGTCATGATGCAATGACATGTTAGTTAGGCGCTTAACCAAGTCATGATGCAATGACTTTACCATGATGCAATGGTACGCTATGATGCAATAGCGATTCTTTTTGGTTAAGTGGGTAGCCGATAGGGGGAATAGTATCTGAGTAACGTTTACTTAAACTTAGGGGGAAATACCATGGTTTAGTTCAAAGTTTATGGGAACTTGTGAACTAGGCTCATGTTATGGACTGAGTTTAAGTAGAGTCGGGCAACGACTTTTGAACCCTAAATGAAGCTATTTTCTTTATCGGTTAGATATAGGAGATATAGATATCCGGTCTATCTATATCAACCCCTGAGCAGCTGCTGTTACTCAGGACCCCCAGATTCCCATTGGCTTGTTCCGGAGTGTGAGTGCTCCATTGTTGATTTGTTTATTTTAATGAAAAGATAATAACTTGTGGATTGATGCATTGCATTTAGTTAAGCTCGCGTGCCACTCCGTGTGTGATTGTGTTACTGTGTACTGAGCTCCGGCTCATTTGTTGTTGTTATTCTTTTTACAGGTATTGTTGTTGTTGATGATGATGATGAATGATGACTTGTTGATGTGTGGAGGTTGTTGATGTTGTTGTTCTTATTATTGTTGATGTGATGTGATGAGGATGGTGATGGTGAGGATGATTGATGTGATGATGTTTTTCCGGGTTTTGGGCGATTCTGAAGATATGGGAGAATGAGTGAGTGTGATAGGATCGAGATATTTCTTGTATTTTGTTTCTTCTTTGCTTTATTTTATGAAAACTGGATTTATTTATAAATTGTATTTTCTTTTAAGGGCTTGTTAATGCCCAATTGATTATAAATGATTATTACCCCTAAGAGTAGATCATAAAGTGTTTTTATAAAGTTAGTTTCTTAGAAAACTGGTTTGCTCTGTAGGGAGTAGAAGTTTATAAGTTGTTTTATAAAATGTGATTTTCCGCTGCCGAATCTAGTTATTTAGAAATCTAACTAAACGATTTCATAAATAATAAAATTGGTTTAGCAATGTTCAACATAAACACCTTCTTTTAAGACAACCTTACGTATAATTCGTAAGAGTTATACGTGGTTGGGGACTTGGTGTGCTTAATTTGAGAATTGAGCATGTCGGGTCTTTACAGATTCATATGAGAAGGTAGATAATTTTTTCCAGTAATGCGATTTTGTTCTCTGCTTTTGTCCAAATTTTTTTTTGTTTTTGATGTCGCATTGCTATATATTGGGTGTTATTTTGTTGAAATTGTTAAGTGCATTTGATATTACATTATTGTATATCGTTAAATTGTTAAGTGCTGTTACGTTTGATTTTTTTTCATAATGCAATTTTATAATCCGATTTTGTCCAAAATTTTTTTCGTTCTTGATGTTGCATTGCTATATATTAGGTGTTGTTGGTCTTATTTTGTTGAAATTGTAAAGTGCATTTGACGTTGCATTGTTATATATTGTTAAATTGTTAAGTGTTATTACGTTTGATTAATAAAATCCCAATTTAGTTTAATTAGATTATTTGTTAAATTAAAATAGGATAAATAATTCATATGGGCTAAATTGATAAATTAGGTCCATATAACACGTAATTCTAAATATAGTCAAGGTCGATATCGTTGTATTAGGACTTATGTGAAATATTATGAGGGTGCAATTAATAAGTGATGATGCAACTTTCATGCATTCGAACTATATTTTATGAGATGGTGGGGTCAGTAAGGAAATGGATAAGGCGAAGTTTATACTATACGCTCATGGGAATATTATACAAGGCGGCGATGGTTTTGGTTATGATAAGCAGCCAGCTGTTGTGGCTTATGTTAGTAGAAACTCATCGTATGAGCAAACATTGGACATCATTTGCAGTGGACTCGAGGTAAACAGGTGTACACATCGGGTGGAGCTATACAATAGGATAGCTATTGAAGATAGGACACTTCGTTATGATATAATTCCAGTGACTGATGATGATGTTGTACAGGAGATGTTGGTATACATTGAAGGGTCAGTAGCTGTTTAGGTTCAGATATTCAAAAATGAGTTGTCACAGACACTTGCAAGTGAAATGGGCATTCGTGGGAATGTTGAGAGCCAAGGCTTGGTAGACTCGAACTCTACTCCAACTCAGACAATAAGAAGCAAACAACTGAATATGGGTAACTTTCAAATATGTGTACCATAATTGATAGGCGGTCATGATACGGATGCAATTATGGACTCCACTGCAAGTGAGTCAAGTGATGACTACGATGATGGTAGAAATGATAATATAGAAGCTTGGCCCGAGCAAGATACTTTTCCAGAAGTGCAACCAAGGAGAAATGACTGGCATCGCTTTGTTGCTCCCATTGATATTGATGCAGTAGGGAGCTCAGTGCCAGTATCTTTTTTCACTGCTAAAGTTGGCAGTGCTTATGATGCATATGATGATGAGCAGGAAATGAGCGCTGGGAATTAAGTTTCGGTGATGAATTCAAGGTTGGGATGCGGTTTGAGACTAAAGATCATCCAATATGGACAGTTAAGATATGGCACATATCGAATCATTACAATTTCAAGGTGGTAGACTCGGACCCAAGATCATGGGCAGTTAAATGTACTGATACTCATAAGAGAGGTTGTAAGTGGAGACTCGGAGGCAGTTACAAGAAACATGGTGGGTAGTTTCACATCACTAAATATGAAAGACCCCACACTTGCTAGGATGAAATAACTAGATATGATCACTCTCAGCTAGACTCCACCAACATGTCCAGGTGCATCATATTGGAGATCCGTAACTCACCAGATGTAAGGGCGAAGGACCTGCAATTGACCATCTTAAAGGAGTTTGGGAACAATGTTCATATAAAAAGAATTCGTGAGGCGAAGAGAAAAGCTATTAAGTAGGTCTATGGAAGTCGGGAAGATTCATATGTGGAGCTTCCACGTTTACCGAATGCAATAACTCAGGCTAATACGGGAACAAAATATGAGTGGAGAACCATTGATTCAGATACTGCCGTACACGTTTTTTCATACAAGCTATTTTGGGCTTTTAGGCTTTGCATTGAAGCATTCCAGTACTGCAGGTATGTTCTCCACATATGATCAAATTTAGTTAAAACAATAACATCTAGGAACTAAATTTCATCTATTAATTATTTGCAAACCTATAATCACAGTAGATGGAACCTTCTTGTTTGGCAAGTTTAAGCACAAACTGCTTATTGCAGTAGCAGTTGATGGGGCAAATCATATTGTTCCACTAGCGTATGCTGTTGTCAATGAAGAGAGCGCGTGTAAACCCCTAATTTTTTTTGGGTAATATTAAGTTTAAACCCTAAACCGGAAAGTCAACCGGAAAACCTAAGTCAACAAATTCCCAGGAAACCCTAGTAATTTGGATCCGGCAATCCCGTATTCCTAAACTAAGGAGTCGGAATATGAGTAAAGGGTGTAGTTTGGTCAGCAATAATACTAGGATGCTTTAAAAGATAAGATTAACAAATTTTCGATTTATTTCGAACCCGATAGGGTACAGACTTCGAAAAGCTTGTCCCGGTGCTCGAAATATTAAATATATGATATTAGTACCGTTAGACTCGTAATTTCATAAGATTTCCAAATATATCAATTATATAATTTTTCGAGTTATAAAAGTTACAGTTATAACCTTTTTATCGTATTTTCATTACTACATGTATTTTAAATGTCAAATCTACTTTTTGATCTCTTCTACACTATTCACAAGTACAACTACCCATAACCTATTTCTTACATCCTACTCTTATAATTTCATCATTTTTCTTACAATTTACTTTTCCAATATAACTTTTATCATTTAAATTACTTATTTAATTCCAAAACTTATACAACACAACACCCCTCTCTCTCTTTTTCTCTAGAACCGGCACCCCCTCCCCATTTTTCCCTCTCTCCAATTTGTTTTATTTTCTTTTGTTTAATCCAAAGCAAGCCGTAATCCATTTCCCTATATATACTTCCTTCTGCCCACTTCATTTCGCTTTTCATTCTTTCTTCCTTTTCATTTGGAAAATTTGTGCAAAAACTCTCTCTTTTTCCTCTCAAAACTGTGAGCTCTCTCTTTCTATACACACACACACTTTGAATTTTTCTTTCAAGTTTCTTACTCCACATAACCAATAGGTAATAAACCTATACCTTAGTATCTTAAAAATATGAAATGGTAAGTTCATTCATGTGTGATTCCACATAAAAATCCCCATGAGCTTCAAGCTAGGGATGTGGAAATACTTAAACATGAGATCCTTACCATCACAATGTTTTAGATCTTGTTATTTGAGTTATTTTGCTATTATCTTGTTTTATTTTCAAGTTATGTTGTTATTGCTAATGATTTATGCATATATTCATCATTCACATAACCATCATAGCGTTTATGCATTCATGACTAGTATAGTAAACTAGATCTAATTGTTTTAAGTTCATACATGCATCAGACTTTTGTTTTATGTTCTTAAATAACTTGTAATAGCTTGATGATAGTAGAAAAGTATTAGAAAGCTGAAGATCCATTTTGGTTTCAACAAAAATAACTTTTGAAAATTCGAATAAAAAAGGAACCATATTTAGAAAAGCTATTTTTTCAACTTGAAAATGTGTATTTTTCATTTGAAATGAATGGCTTAGAGAATAGATATCATAAATGAATGATCTTGATGAGAAAAGCTTAGATCTACTATGAATATTTTCAAAACAAAGGCAAGTTTACGAAAGTTATATTTCAATCTCAAAAGTAAGTTTTAAATTCGTAATAAAAGAAGCTTAAAATATAACCACCCATTTTTCAACTTCAAAACAAGATTTTTATTAAATAAATGGAAGCCTTAAGGGGTATGTTTGATTAGGAAATGGTTTTTGAAAGACTAAATGAGTTTTACAAAGAAAACAAACTCAAATGAATTTTTCATAATTCGGATTTGAAAATAACAATTATTTAAACACCTATTTCCAAATGCCAAAATGATAATTTTTATAGGAAGATGAAAGTCCTAGGGGATATATGTAACAAAGACCCAATTTTGACAAAAATAAGAGAGGTTTATCAAAATATAATCTTGGAACAATAAATGGTTTCCAAAAATAGGTTAAACAATGCTTTCATTCTTTCAAATTTTGTAAAATTCATACTTATGCAAACCACCTATTTAATCATCTATTTTCTAACCCAAAAATGAAGGTTTTTATTCAAATAATGAAGGTGATGGCTATACAGGTCATCAATGTTAAGTTTTGATGAAAGCAAATGTGATTTTTCAAGAAAGAAAACCATTTTCTTAAGTCTAGTAAATTTCAAAAGTTTTGCAAAGTAAAAGTTTTTCAAAAAGAATTCTTGATAATATATCATTAAGAATATATATATATAGGTAGCTCATATCATAACCTTTATGACTATAGCTTGTAGGTGTTGCATATATACATGATGCACTTGTAGAAACAAAGTTAGGAAAGTAATGTCATATACTTCTTATTTGACACTATCTAAGTACATGAGAAATTAGAATTTTCCTACACTCATGAATCATGCATGATATTGAGTTATATATATATATATACACATATATATATATAATAGAGTCTTACAAGATATAATGATAGCTAAGTATCTATCAAAGCTTTAATATGATGTTTGTTTTGAGGTTAGAGGTTGAATTGTGGAATGGGAAATTCGTGTAGTATTCCGTACACTACTGTTCATGGATCAACCGACCTCACTTGTTGAAAATAACTCTAGAAATAGATAGCTCTCATTGAATAGGTAGAAATCAGTATATAATATGAGAAATTCTGAGTTAAAATGACCAAGTTATGCCGTTTTAAGTTGGAATTTCTCTTGGACGAATTTTGACGAACTTGATAGAATAAAATTTATAAGTTCATTCAAACTTCATAAAAATACTCATTAAGGTTATTTCTTTTGATTAGGAGACTTGGGAGACGGACTAGACTTTCCTAAGGATTATTACGATTAAGTGGATTTCCGTGCCATGGCAAAGTGAGTTCATTTCTTAAATAGTTGTGCTCATGTATGTGCTTGTAATTGTAGTGGCATTAGAATTAGGGAAAGATAAAATTGTGATGAGTTGTGATCTAATCTTGTTTGAATGAACATTTAGTATATCGAGACGAGACTTGTTGTAAAAATATTGTATGAGCTAGTAGAGACTTGAATTGTCTGCAATTCTATATGATCTCTCTTAACCTACATAACTAACATGCCACGATTATATGAATAAACTGTACATGCATATCACGTAGTGAGTCACATTGCATTAGCAAGTATACCTTTGGTGGGACAAAGGTATATTAGCGGAGGCGTGGGGGCCTGTATTAACATTAAGGATGCTAGATTGCTTAAGTTAACGGAAGTGGGGTAGGCACTTGAAACTACCATATAAAACAACGAATGTTGTATAACTAAGAGAAAAAGATCGAGATTATAGTTGCATGACTTATGGACCACCCCAACCCAGAATGGAGGGCGCAAATCTATTCACATATGGTTACCTGAAAGTCATATGCTTGTATGCTCATGTGCTTGTGCATTTCAAATGGTTGTTAATAACTCTTTGTTATATACTGTTGTTGAGTATTAAATATTTGGAAGTGAATCTCACTAAGCATGTAAGCTTATACCTCAATAGTTTTCTTTTGCAGTATGAATATTTATGGGTATCTCCGAGAAGCCACTATCCTTAGGTACATATTTTGGACTTTAAGGAGCTTTTTGATGAAGTCGGGATCTAAACGTAGGCATAGACTTCTAGTTGAATCTCATAAACTGGTATTTGATGGATGTTGTAAGAGATTTTTGAGAACTTAAGAACTCTTAATATTTTGACGAGAGAATGCCCCTTAAATCATGTAATAGATTAAATCTAGATAAAACTGTTATGATTCACATTCTTGTTGCTATGTATGTCTCCTTAAACTATTTCGAAACAAAGTATGGTCCCTATATGTTGAACGTGAGTCTTACACCCGATGTTCAAACTTATGGAGAGACTAAGGTTGTCTTACTTGAGTTTAAATATCGAGTGTGGCGGACTATCGCGTTAGGGTACCCTTGGGGGCGTGACAGCGCGGACACTTGGAGTTGGTTCCTTGCGAAAGTGTTAGAACATGTTATCAAGGACTGATAAAATATATGCTTGATATCGGATCGACATGCTGGGATTAAGAGTGCAGTTGAGGGTAATGATGTGTGGCCTAGAGAATGGCCTTAGCGTTGGTGTATCTAGCATGTTGATAGAAATTTCAATTCCAAGGTTAAAAGTGAGGAATGTAAGGAAATAGTTAAAAGAGCTGCATACCAAACCCAGAGAAGAAAGTTCCATGGCTATTTCAATACAACACTATAAAGCAGTCATTGGACATCGCTATATTTTTACAAGTTGCCTCAATGTATGTGGACTTTATGTTACGATGAAGGCGTGAGGTTTGGGATAGGTACAACGAACATGGCTGAAAGTTACAATCCAATCATAAAAGATGCTCGGTGCTTACCCATGGCAGCGTTAACATTCTACAATTGCAACTCAATCTTCAATAAGCAAAGGATGGAGGCAATCGGGGCAATAAGTATAGGGAAGTTGCTCACAGGATTTGCTGCAAATAAGTTTGAGAGATGGAACAACATCTCAAGTGCCCATAGAGTAACCTGTTTCGACTACGAGGAATGAATGTTTGAAGTTATAACCGCTCCGCGCCCTACGATGTATGGTCCGAAGGGGGACCACATACAAAAAGTAGAGTTAAGGGCAAGCATTTGTACCTATAGCAAGTGTCAGACATATAGAATTCCATGCTCACATGCAATGGCTATCATGGGAACATTGCACATGGATTGTGTTGCCCAAGTGGGATAATGGTACAGGTGGGACACCCAGCTTAAGGCGTATGGCCGTTCATTCATACCGATAGCCGATAAGTGTAATTGGACTCCTTTGGAGATTGCAAAATGGCAACCCCACCCAAGTCTTATAAGGAAAAGGGGTAGACCTAGGGAAAAACAATATCAGAATGAGATAGATATTTGAGAGGGCCTACGAGGTTACTCATGGGATTCTTGTGGGTAGTCAGGCATAACATTTAAAGTTGTCCTAATAGGGGGTCGGCTAGTAGAACAGTGACAGATCATTTGAGTCCTAGTGGTAAATGTTTGTATGCTTTGTTTTATTAACTTATCTATCATACTATTAGATTCTAGCTAGTTCTTTACTTGCTTCACTAACAATCTTCATTACTTTTTCTGTTACAGATGGATCCAGGACCTAGCGATGACTCTCTACTTTATGGACAACCTATGCATAGATCGAGGCTGGCATGGGAGGGGTAGGTAAGCTTTTGTCCTTAGACAATTGCTTTCAATATATCAAGATTGTTACTAATAAGTTTGATGACGTTCCTACAGAAGCATGTTGTCTTATACTGCCACCATAGGGAGGCTAAGTTGAGGCGGCAGAATGGCATACCTGCACATCTGGACGGTCGGTTGGTGTCATTCCTATCTCAGGCCACTTTCATAGAGGCCCCAGATTCCTTTTGTACAGCTTGATTGGCATCTGATCATGGCGTTAGTGGAGAGGTAGCACCCCGAGACACATACTTTCCACATGACTACGGGAAAGTGGCTTGTTACGCTTCAGGATGTTGCTGTCTTAACTAGTCTTCCTGTAGATGGCGATGCAGTTACGGGTACAGCCCGGCTAGATTGGGGTGATCTTTGTGAGGAGCTCCTTAGCCTTCGACCTGTAGCAGAGACTCATATGGATGGTGGTTGTTTGAGGATGTCGTGGTTAGATGCCCACTTCAGAGTGCTACCCGACTATACAGATGATCAGACGCCATGTTAGGGCGTACATCTTGCTGTTGCTTAGAGGATTCATTATTGCGGACAAGTCGTCCAACTATGTCCACCTGATGTGCTTGCAGCTGCTTCCGGATTTTGAGAGAGCTGGGCAGTACACGTGGGGAGTAGCCTCTTTGGCATGGTTGTACAGGCAGTTTTGCTTGGCTTCACATGTTGACACAAGGGACGTTGCTGGACCATTAGTTATCCTCCATATATGGGCCTGGAAGCACTTCCCCCACATTGCCTTAATGCGGTGGTAGATTGCAGCAGTCACAGAGGGTCGCCCATTCCTCAGTCATTGGGGTGCGTCTTTTGATGTGACCCGAATAGCCACCCACTTACTCATTAAGTATCGAGGATGTTTTGATAGGCAGATTGATCGATAGGTATGATTTCCGCTATCTTCTTTCCTGCTAGTTGCAACTTTTACACAATTCATATTGTACTTTTTGTCTTGAACAGGTTGTATGGGAACCATATAGGGCTGTCATGGACTCCCTACCTCCATACTGCCGTGTAGGCTGCGATATTTGGCATGCATGGGTCTCCCTGGTCTGCTTCTATCTTGTAGAGCACTACTACTTAGATAAAGTGCTTAGACAGTTCGAAGGATTCCAAAGGATCCCATACCCGCTTGCCAGCAACAGATTGACATGCGAGGGCATTCTGAGTGGAATTGGCAGGTAGAGCACACTAGATAGATAGCTCAGTGGGATGGTCGACGCGATCAGTTTGTGGAAGTGATCCATATGGACATCAGCACCTCTGATGATTACTTTGATTGGTTCCGTTCGATCACCCGGCGCTGGATCGGTCACACAGGGGCTGTCATACACTACATGGTAAGCTCACTAACTATATAACATGTATATGAACATATATTGTGTTTTTTCCATTCATGATACACCTATTTTCTATTGCTTACAAGCAGATTTCACTCGTTGAGACCCGGACATGCCTGCAAAGAACACTCCATCCACTGCACTATAGGCCATTCGTATAGTGGATGAGTTTATGGGAATCAACTTAAATGATCCACCACCACCACCACCACCAGGACCCGATGACCCACAGCCTCAGCCAATATAGAGGCGACGTCCACATAGAGAGAGGCATGTGTGGGGATAGGGTGGCCGACCATGACATGTTCACGTCAGAGACGAGCCTGAGCCATCCGATGCACCTGTATTTGATGCGCCCACTCCTCCCTAGTTCATCCATCATGAGCCTGGCTCGTCTTCTTCATATACTTATCTGGAGGATATCCCTATGCCAGTCCCATCATATAGTGAGTTTCATACCCCCTTAGCTCCACAAAAGAAGCGATGGCATGATATGGGGGAGGGATTCACCTAGGTGGAGCCAAACCCTGTCCCATTTCATCATTACAATCCTATTGGTGGAGATGATGAGGGCACGCTCACACAGATTGACCCATCCACGCAGCATCCCCATCAGCGCACACCATTCCCCTATACGTTTGTTAAACAGGGACGAGGGAAGCAGGGTAGACAACAGCAACAGCAGTAGTTATGCTTAGATTTTTTTTCCTTTTTTGATTAGTTTGCATAGCTTCTATGATGATGATTACTTTATATGGATTGGGTTTAGAACTGTGTTTGGATGGATTGGGTTTGGAACTATGTTTGGGTGGATTGAGTTCGGAACTGTGTTTGAATGAATTGGGTTGGAACTGTATTTGGATGGATTGGGGTGTAATTTGCAAGTGCTTTAGCCATGGTGGATGGGGACTAATTTTTATGTTGTCTGATAGTTATTTACATGTGATTTTCACAAGTTTTATTACTAATGTAAAAAAAAGGCACATTTTTTTTTTCAAAAAAAGATGAGTTTGTGGAGAAATACCTTGACCTCGTCTCTTTAAGAGATGGGGTTAAACTTTAGAATAACCTCCTCTCTTGAAAGAGACGAGGTTATGTTAAGTACAGATCTCGTCTCTTCAAGAGACGAGGTTATGTTAAGTACAGATCTCGTCTCTTCAAGAGACGAGGTTAGAACTTAGCCTAACCTCGTCTATTCAACAGACAAGGTCAGGAATTAATAACCTTGTCTCTTGAAAAGACGAAGTCAAGTTGCCTAAAGTTGGGATTAAATTCATTCCAGTGGCATTTTCGTATTTATTTTCAAAAATAATAATATTATATATTCTTTTCCCAATGTTGCACGTGCGAATTATAAAATATAAAATTAATAAAAATAAATTGAAAAAAATCTATAGAGTTATTTATGTGTGGAAGCAAGGATCGAATGTAAATAAATAAATAAATAAATATAAAAGTGGATAATAATTTATAACTACATTAATATATATCTTTGTTAACACGATAATAATGCTAATTATAGTTTATTTGCTTCACTATGCATGTCGACATAATCCTATAAAAGCCATTAAAACAAACTAATGAGCCAATTTAGTATTTGGCAATGTAATATTTTTTTTTATATAAATATATATATTGATAATTTGCATAAAAATAATAAAAGGCTTAGATGGTAGCTAAATCCCTTTCAATTCATACATTTCGGCCTTCATCATAAGTAGAGAATTGATTTTTAAGAGAGGTTTCATGAACCTTTTACATTTACTTTGTCGCGCTTCAAGGGGTACTCTAAACCTAACAATCCACCACATGCCATATAAGACTCACGAATCACTACCTAAGTCCTTCGGGAGTCTTGTATAGATGTAAGGCGTCCCTTTACGACAATAGAATACTCGAACTGATGGTGTTCAAGAGTTCAATTCGGCATTCAACAACATTAGAAAATAAATCAAAACACATATGTAATTAGTTACAAAATCTAAGGGGCATTCCCCGCAAAAGAATATTAATTAGAGATCTATTACAGTCATCCAGAGTCTCTTGGTTTCCTACGAAAGTCTAAACAAATCTGAATACAACTTCTAGAGGAAACGCCTAGCTCCTGTACCTGAGCTGTAGGTTGTCTCAGTCTAAACCATATGAATTCGTGCTGCAACAAATAAAAACTATAAGGACATAAGCTGTACTAGCTTAGTGAGTGAGAACTTCCAAAATCACAATTATAACACATCAATCAAATAAGTGATTAATCAATCAAGTGATATGCATCAAACATATGAGATCCCAAACATATGACCGACCGAATATCATATGTGGATGGACTTGCGCCCTCTATCCCGGGTTAGCAGATTAATGAATACGACGATACTACTCAATTTGACGTTTAGGATCACGGTCAACCAACTTATAAATTCGCTTGTGGATCGCGATTAACCAACTCATTAATTCGTTTATGGATCACGATTAACCAACTTTTACACGTTTAAGATCACGGACAACCAACCAATGCTAATACTCCATCCCCATTTATGATATGAATGAGTCCATATTTATTTTCAATTCTGAATATTCAATTATATCAATTATTTAAGTGATCAATCAATAATCGCAAACAGTCAATCCTAAATCATCTACACAAGCCATAGTTATTCACCCAGCTTCGATATTCTTATATTCCATTTCTCATATCAACGACAACCATACAAAATTCCCATTCATCTCCAGCATGCATATTCATGTTATCTTTACCAAATATCTAGTGCAACTATCATTACAACCACATACAATAATTGAAATCGAAAGTGGTACTCACTCGGCCATGGATCATCGGTCTTTTAGTAATAATAATCCGGTAGTAGAGAATCGTCGGTTTTGGGGTCACCTAAAAAGGAAGAAATACCCTAATAAGTATTTCATCGCTTAACTAATCCAAACTATATATCAAACTTAGTAAATTCGTAATTCTCGTCATTTGCGGAAGTCCTGACTTAAAACAACCATAACTTGCTCATTTTAACTCGGAATTTCGCAAATTATATATCGATTTCTATCTAATTCAAAAGATCTACCTAATTCTAATATTATTTTCAAGTTTTGAAAATGTTTGGGTCACGAAACAGTAGGATCAGTTCTGATCAGTAAAAATTTTCCAAATCCGAAAATAGTTTTGTAAATGTTTGAAATGTTTCTACTTATAAATCAATTATACATGCAATATTAATGATTTCTTATCATGAATGGCATGTTATGAGTTTAATGTATGCATGATCTTGATGACGTTTACTAAAAGAAAATTTTAGAACTCCTCATTTTGCAAGACTCCAAGAATAATTACTTTTAAGAAAACTCGTTTCCTAACTTTAATAAATCACTTGTGTTTTGGAATTTTTTCTTAGGAATTTCTGGTTATCTTTGTTAGAATTGAGTCTTCATAATATTTATTACTTAAGACCTTCATTTCTACATAAAAATTCCCATTTCATACTTTGTAAACATGTTTTCAAGTAAGATTTATTCCAAAATCCGAATTTTTAGAATTTTAGTTTTTGAATGTTTTCTTTAAGAAAAACTTGTTTAATGCATTAAAATTTGAGGCTTTATTATACCTATCCCCTAAGGACTTCATTTCTTAATTAAACTTTCATTTTGAGTTTGGAAAATAGGTGTTTTTATGACCTGAATCCAAAATTACGAATTTCTTAAGTTGACTAGTAACTCAAAATTTCCTATCTTATTTCTACTATTTGTATAAACATTATTCTCATCAAATCTCATTTCAATTAAAAATCATTACTTAATGATATCTATTACCAATACCCTTCATTTTTCATTAAAACATAAATTTTAGAGTGATAAAAGGGTTTTTAAAACATGGCTTTGAGTCATACGAATTTTCCATTTGGACATTTCAACAAAGTTTTTCTTTTTAAGTTTCTTGTCTCATCTTAACTAAAGCTCTATTAACTACCATATTTATATATACAAGACAAAACCTTATGAGTATTAATGCACTAAAGCACAAAATATTCATGAGATCATTAATTTCAAGTATAACATGAACATCTAAATGTTAGATCTACTACTTATGATGCATGAAATGAAGTTTGAAAGAATGAACATGGATTTTTATGCAAGATCTCTACTTTATTCTACTTATTATATGCATGAACATGAAGATAATCCAACAAAAATAATTTTAAACACAAAATCTACTCTTGTGATAGCTTGATATTCATGTAGTAGCATTTTCTTGTCCTTAGCAAGTGCTCATGGGGACTTTATCATGAAAACACTCATGAATAATCTTTCCATTACAAGATTTAATGTAGGAAAGGGTTAGGATTCATCACCTAAGGTTTGAATCAAGTGGAAAATGAAGAAGAAATGAACTTTTGTGTGTGTGGGTGTGTGTGGGTATGTGTTGGTGAGAGTCACGCAAAGAGACAGTGAAGGAGAGGGTTTTGTAATTTTTTGTAAACAAATGAAGTGAATGAAAGAGAGAGAAAGTAAAAGATTATATATAATAGGTAAATTAGGGTTTGTTTGTATTATAAAAAGGAAAGGAAATAAATAAAAATAAAATAAATGGAGCAAAAATTTGGGGGGGGGGGGGGGGGGGGGGGGGGAAGGGGGGGGGGGTGTGTGCCAGTTTGATGGGGGGAAAGAGAGAGAGAGTTTAATTGAATTTTGTTTTGTAATTTATGTAATAAAAGTCTTTAATTTGTAATAATTTTTAAGAAACAAATTTTCATTGGAAAAGAAATGTAATTGAGTGTTTGTAAGGATGTAAGACTAGGGTATGGCTTGTGAGTGTAGTAGGTGTGTACTTGTGAATAGTAATGAATAGTAAACAAGACCATTACTTTACCGATAGTAAGGAAAATACGAGGAAAAAGGCTATATCTGTAATTTTTATAACCCGAAAAATTATAAAATTATATTTTTGAATCCTTATTAATGTCGGTTCTAAAAAGTATTCCGGAATATTTTTTTGAATTTCTAGTTTCGTGGCTCGCTTTTCCGTAATAGATCTCGATAAGGCCCAGGATGGAGAATTTTTTGAAATCAGAATTTTTTATGGTTTGATATATGCTTTAAAACAATATTCCACATTAAATTATTTTACAAAAGTTCTTTTAATTTGAAACCGAAGGAAAGTCGGATCAGGGTTCCTAGGTTTCTCTCACAAGCTTAAACCAATCCGGTTCAGGGTTTTGGTTTTCGGTTTTTGGTTTTCGAAGTTTACTTGGTTACTGGAAAAAACCGGGGGCTACATACTCTCTTTTCCTTTTGCATCTTTTTTTCCCTAAGTATATGTTATACTCCGTATGCATACTTTGTCCATGCTAAACTATTTTGTTTCCAATAACTATGATTAATTTTGAATTAATCTCATATAATTAATGTTTTCTAGATTGTCCTTTCACATTATTATGCGTTGCGATTGTGTATTTTTATAATTATTTTCTCTATAATAATATAGATATTTGGTAATCTTAATCTTTTGGATTTTGTAAAGTAACATGGTCCTTAAGAGAATCAATCCTCATATGAAAGATTTACCAAATGTAACATCAAGGAAAAACAAATTAAATTAGGTAGAGATTAATGACTTGATCTATGGACAGCAAAAAATGGTTCTTAGCTATTCAAGACAACAAATTGTATTAAAGTGTACAGTACAACCATGAGTAATGTGATGCTAGGGCATAATCACCCCAGAACTTTGTTGAACATGGCATAGAAAATAATTATATTAACATAAGATATTATACGCACATGGAAGCCTCTAATAACCAAGAATTGTGAATGATGACAGTAATATTAAGGTACGTTTCTATCAAAAGAACGATATAACATATGTTGCAACAAACAATATTTACATCATTGAGACAGTGAAGCCAAAAATTAACTTTAATTTGCCATATTATGAATCGTAAACATTAACTTCATCTCTATTTAAATAAATCTAATATCCAAAAGGCATAAAACAAATGTCCAAAAGCAAAAACTCAAAATTACCTCAAATCACAAAGATATACATACACACATATAATTGTAACATTCAATTTTGTTGAATTATCTTTAGGGGGATAGGGGAGAGAGAGAGAGAGAGGCAAAAAGTTAATAAGGTAATTTGACTCTGAAGTGTATAAAGCATTTGTGGATCGACAATACCAAATATCTTATGTGCATTTTTTTTTGGGAGTGACATGGGAAGATATAGTTGTTGAGATAGAAACATGGGAAGAGGAAAAGAGAGTGATGCGGTTATTTTTCGATTTTTCTTTTACACAATGGGAGGGAGGAAGAGTTAGGAACAAATAATGCGAAGAACGTGGAGGCAGTAAGTGAGGTAGATTCAATGGATTTATATATATAGTGTGAAAAATGTTGTGCGAAAACATGACGGTTCAAATAGAAACAAAAGTACTATGGGAAGAGGAAAAGCGAGTAATGTAGTTATTTTGACGATTAGTTTACTTTTGAAATTTAAATGCACTTGTTGGAGGAGAGCAAAAGTTAAGAAGATGACGCAAAGAACATGGGACAAGGTAGATTTAGATATCCAGAAAAGATAAAGAGAAAGAATAGAGAGAAATTACTATAAAGGGCATTGGTGCTCTTCTTTAAATGAAAACAAAAATATTTAATAATTGTTTGTAATAAGGGTGAATTAGGAATGCTTCAGTAGAAAATTGGTGTTGACACCAAACTTTGGCTCTCTTTTAAATAATATAGATGTTATATTTTTTTAATTAAAATTAATAAATTAATGATTTAAACTATATGATTGTGTGTATTAAATTACCGTAATACATTTGTGAAATGCCTAAAAACATAATTAGAATTAAGAAGTATAATTTGATACAAATGTATCATCGTGGATTAAAATATTATTTTATTAAATATTTGGATTTAATTTATTAGGCTACAATTTTTATATGAATCATCAAAGTAGATTTGATATACTAGAAATGAAGTGGGAGCTATCGGATCACCATATCATTTATTTAATCTTTCTCAATATGACTCTTGCACTAAATTAAAGTAGATTTAATTTGTTACTCATGTTTCACCTCAAACCTATAGTTTCCTATAACTACATATTACACTGTAGAAAGGTGATAACGAAAGTAGTATCTCGATAATAGAAGTTACCAAAACCTTGATTCATTTAGTGTGATAAAAGAAAAAGGCTTCAAATACACTCCACTACGATACTTCTAATCATAACTGAAAAAACAGAAGCGAATCAAACCTTGACAAGGAAAAAGATTGGATGATTAAGAGAGAGAGAGATGCTAGGGAGCTTTGTGGTGGATTGTGGGTGTTTGTTAAAGGGTTTTGAGGAGGGCAATATAGGGATTTAATAAGGCTAGTAAGTTTGGTAAACAAATAATTATATTGACTTTGTTCTATCTCTATTATGCTCTCTCTCTCCCTCACAATTACAGTCTCTCCTCTCCTCTTCTCACAATTACAATATATATATATATATATATCTCTCTTTACCTGCAATTTTCAAGTGGTATTTTTGTAATTTTTTAAAAATTAATAATATTAATTTCCTTTTCCCGTGTTAAACATATCATTTTAAATCACATCACCCAAATATTACAATAATTTTTATAAAACTTAAAAGCCAAATATTAATTAAAATTAACTGTGTAAGTAGTGAAAGAGACATGATTAATAAGTGGATGCAAATAATAAAGCTTCTCATTAAAAAGGTACCAAAATAAAAAGAATTATTTATTATAGTAGACATAGCACAAATCATTTATTAAAAATTTCATAATTTATGTAGCAAACTTTTCATAAAATAATATGACATTCAAAAACCACCATCGTCTTTAAAATAGCAGGAGTAATATATCATTTGCAAGGTTATGTTCTTTTCTTTAGTTATCAAAAATTGCAACTATTTCGAAAAGTTACATCTATGTAAAAACACATCTCTTCAAGAAGATTTATTAACAAAAATTATAAAGTTATTTTATTAATAATTATTATTTTATAGTATCAAATTTTAAATATTATAAGTATAGAATAATTACTATAATATATATATATATATATCATTGTTTTATGGAACGGTATTTTATCATTGAATGATGATCACGTTCGCATAAAAAGACAATTTGAAGAAACACTTTCTAAATCACAAGTGTTGGGAAAAAAATTACTTTACCAGTAAAAGTTATTATATCACCTAAAAATTATTTCAATAATTAAAAAGTTTATAGTATATATAATAAATTATTATAAAGATAGGACAATTACTATTAATCCTTTATATTTTTTACAATTTAATGTGATGGTTTTCCCTCATGAAATAATGTATCAGTTAGAAGAACTATCTTTTGTCAAACCATTAAAGTGAAACATTATGAATGTAAACGATTGCATTTATTTTTTAAGAAAAAAAAAAAATTTTGTCGCATAGGATGGCTATTCAAAAGTGAAATATATAAATTTAAAAGCACTTATTAGCATGCAAATTATCAATAAAGAAATTTGCTTCAAAAAAATTAGGGTAAAAGAATTTATATGAATAAATAAGCAAAATTTGATTCTAGAATGTAACGAAAAAAAGTTTGATTCTAGAAAATAATACAAAGGATAAAGGAAACATCATAAGCCAACCATCATATAGTTTCAATACTAATCAAATAGTCATTTTCATTGTGTTGAAAAATAAAAAGCTAAAAGAAAAAAAAAAGTAATGTCAATTCATTAATAATTTCAAAAGGTTTAATTTCACAGATCTTAACACAACATATACTCAAGACATATCGTGTAAAATAATGTAAAAGTAGGTATTTTAATTGTAAAACAATCATATATTATAAATCGCAAATTACAAAAAGATTTCAAAATTAAGAAAAAAATTATCAAATAAAATGTACTAAGTACCTAAAACTTCCATAATTAATAAGTTTCTAAATAATGTTGTAATGGATTAAGTAAGGATGGAAAAAAAAGTACTAAGAAAAAAGAATAACCTAGTATAGATAATTTAATGTAAGTGTGGAATATTTATAACATTATGTCACTTAATATAACATACATTCAGAGTGAAGTTTAACCACTCAAACATATTTCAAGTGCACAATCAATGTAGCGATAATGAAATAGACAATTTGATAATCGAGATTTTACATGCAAACTAAAAAAAATAAATAAATAAAGTTAGTGTTATCAAATATGGATTCATAAAATTCGAAGTGTATATATGAAGTTAAATTTGAACTTAAGCTTACATATTAAAATAAGAAATGTTATAATTAATCCATAGATTTGATCTTAATATTGAGTCTCTTGGAAAAGAAAAACAAAGAGAGAAAAGGTTGAAAGAAATTAACAAAATTAATAATGAATACCATTTAAATATATAAGATGATTTTTTATGCATATTGCATAACCTCCCCCTTAATGGAACATAAAAAAAAAAATCAAATATTATAGATGAAGAAAGAAAATGAACAAAAGATTACTGTTGTAATAAAAAACACATTGTGAAAGGTAGATTAGGAACTGCAATTTAGGAATAAAGACAAACGAATAATAATTAGAAGAAAAAAAAAAAGAAAAATGAAATGAAATGGAAGAAAAATATATTAAAGAGAGAAAAAGAAAGAGTGAAAGTGGAAAAAAGAAGGTAAAGAGAGAAGTGAAAAAGGAGGGACTACTGTAAAGAGAAATAGAAAAAAATATATATATTAAATAGATAGTAAATTTTATGAATAATTGTACCTATTGGAAAATACTTAAGGGGTACTATAACGAAATGATACATTTATTAGCAGTTGTACTTGTTGGAAAATATGAAAGGGTATCATAAACGAAAAGGTGCTATAACTCAAAAACTTTGGAAATAATGTATTATAAATAGATTAGATTATTTGTTTTTTTTATTACATGATATAGTGGGGAATTATTGGAATTGGTTGCTTTTTTTATTGCCATTTTGGCTATTTGAGTGGAATCATAGTTTGCATGGGCCAATAACTTGGGCTAAAGTCAGAAGCTTATTAAACTTAGCTCATTGGATCCTTACGAATAACTTGAATGACGACAAATCGGGATACCTCATAGAATATTTGATGCTGTAAAGTACAAATAAATCATTCATAATGAAGGGTATATATGTAATAAAATGTTGTTAAGAGGGTAATTTTGTCCTTGAAAAGATGATTTTGGATCTAGGAAGTTCCATGTGAATGAATAGACAAATTTGGCTTAGGCCGGCATTTAAGCCACCAGCCTATATGCAAAGACGAAGCCCAATAGCACCAGCTTTGGAGATTTTGGAGTTGTCGAAGAAATTGGCTGTACGTCGGCATGAAGGCCGCCGGCGTACACATCAAAGCAGCCGGCATAGTAGCTGGCCTATGTCTGTGTTATTCCTAAGTTAGGATAGCGTTTTTCCAAAGCCATTTCTTTCTATAAATAGACTATAAACCCCACAAATCTATCATCCTTTTTCCTCAGCTAAACTTAAGGTACGTGGGTCTAAACTTGGTTTTTTCAATTCCTTTCCTTAGATAGATAAATCTAATCTTAGTTTTACATACGTTTGAAGGAGATCTATGAGCGAACCCTAAATCAGATTTAGAGGATTTCGGCTTCAAATCAAAGTAAAGATAAGATTTTTTCCTAGTCTTTTGATATTTAGGATTGATAGATTATAAGAAAGTGATTATAGCGATAATATATTATTGGTGACAGGAGAATTGATTGAACGAATTAGGGTTTCTATTATGAATAGGATCTGCGAAATCTAAGTAGGTATGAATCCGTTCTTTGTCCGTGGATTTAAAGTTATGAACATCCATAGTTGTTTTGCTCGTAAAGGATTGTATATATGTGTGTATGTGTGTGTTGTGAAGGGAATTTGTGAAGATTCGTTAAGAACTTTGGAGAATTTGTGAAAAGAGTTTCTGTGAAGTGCAAACGGGATAACATGTGTGTTGATCTTCTCATGAAATTCTCAGCCATTTGATGCATATGGTAATGGAATTCCTAAGCGGATTATTTAGCCATTTTTTCACATTTCCCGTAAGAGAAAAGGAAACAACCTCAACCCGACAGCATCATATGATGCATCATTTATCTTAAAAGTATCACAGATCTCCAATAATTGTTGTAGATGGTTATTGGGATCCTCATCCTATAGTCCATCAAACTGCACATATTATTGAACCATTTGAATTATATTGGGTTTAATTTCAAAATTATCGATGGCAACTCTGGGCCTTCCTATACTAGTATTGGCCCCTTCAAAAGTGGGTCTGTTGAACCCAAGCATGGTTCTAGGTGGTCTATCTCCTCCTAAACTTCTCCTCGATTGTTTTCAGGGTCTGTTCTAGCAACCATCTCCTATAAGGAAATTTCTTGTTCCTCTCTAGCCACTCGTATGGATATTTTTCCTATTCTGGGGCTCTGGAGTAACGGAAAAAAGGTGTGAGATTGACTCCTAGTCATAATCCTACATTTTATTTTTGAAGGAAAATCAGACAAAGACAAGCTACTAAAGCATCATACTAAACTAAAGGGATACAAGAATGAACAAATAAATGAATAAAAAAAAATTAATGAATTAAATAATTTTAAGATCTGTATAGAGAGATAAACAAAACAGGCATGCAGAGGAATATTTACAAATAGAAAGAATGCTATATACAAAAAAACGAAATAAAATGGAACAACTATATACATTATATACATGTGTACAAAAAAGAAAGAACAAGGGGTTAACATTATTTACATAAACGAACAAAATATTTATAAAAGAAAGATATAGACAAAAACATATATGCATAAAAAAAAAACAAAAACAAAAGCTATATACATTATTCACAGAAATTAACGACTAGAATAATAGATGAAATGCTTTCAAATATTGCCTTGTGAGGCTTCATATGAATGAATCCAACATCGATCCCTGGCAACAGCACTAGAAAAACTTGGTGGCTGGTCTTGTTTGTTTTTGTTTTGTGTTGATCCTCTTTTTTTTTTTTTTTTTTTTTGGGAAGGGGAGGGGGAGGGGACTCTATTGCTCAATTGGATTGAAAACCATTTTAATGACCATGAAGTTAAAGTTTTTCAACAATTTATAAAACTAATATGTTCTGTTCAACTTCGAAAGCAACTACAAACATTAAGCAAGCGCACATACCAAAGTAGCATAAAAAATATTAGGCCGTATTCCTAGGGATTGTTGACATCTACTTTACTTACATTTCATCTATTATCTAGCTAAAGAAAATTTATAAAGCCATAGAAAAAATAGAACAAAAGTTGTACTAAGGTCAGTGGAAATTTACAAATGTTTTCAAGGCAAATCTAAGATAAGTTTGTAAAAATGCAAGATGGAAGCCTAGGGTTTGCTTTACCGACTCCTTATCACATGATTTCTTGACAAAACTCAGAGAGAGAGAGAGTTGTATGCTAGTGTATTTTCATTGTTGGATTCACTAGTTTAAACTAAAGCCTTTCTCAAAGTCAGTAGCTTTAGGTCTAGACTAGATCACCGGAATCTCTTCTCAAGTTATCAGTGGTACTAAGATCTGCATAAAGTTTAATGATCCTTTACTTTTAAAACCAACCTAATGAATTTCAAAACAAGTGATAGGAAGTTTACCATTCCTCTCTCAAGTCTCTAGGTTCAACTCTATTAGCAGCCACAGATCTATTCAAAAAAATGTTTTCTCAATCTATTCAATTGAAATCAAACATGAATCTAAAAGGTGCACCACTCATTTAGACCCACGAAAATAAGTTAATAAATACTTAGTCAATAATTGCTTGAAAGCACATTTGAAATGACATGAATTAGGATTTGGGTTCACAAACCTTAAGCTGTAAGAGATTATTTCTCCATAGATACAAACATTACGCACAAATTCTGAAGAAATAATATGGAATTAATCAAAGTATATTTCAATAAAGATTAGAGCCTTGCAAAAATTACAAACAATGGATGAAAATGATTTTACCTATAAAACTTGAGATTTCTAAAGCAGGAAGAAATTAATTCTTTTGCCTCATAATTCTTTCTCTATACTATGTTAGAAAATTTTACATATGCTATCGATCACATGCTTTTGCACCTTTATTTATAGGTGTGGTATAGAGATCATGATAATTTTATTAACCACCTTAGTAGATTCTCTATAACAGAATCGTCCTTTATTTTCATGCACTTTGAATCAAGGCAATACGTGCATAAAATCCATGCATGATAACTTTTCGTGGGGTAAGGTTGAGCATGTTGAGGGCTTGAGTAGTGCTTTGATGTTAAGGCTTGACCTAAGCTATGGTTATCTGCCAGAAAGGCTCGAGTTCTTATCTGTTCTTCAACCGACAGTTAAGTTAGGTGTGTTGAGGGCTCGAGACTTGAGCTTGACCCAAACTGTACTTTCCAAGCAAAAGGTCTTATCTTCATTCGGCATTTGTTGCAGGTCAAATCTAGGGCTCAACAATATGGTGCGACATAAGTTGTTCTTTACGTCCAGGGCTCGACCACCTCAAAACCATGTCGAGGGTCATGTTGAGGGCTCAATGTAGGGCACAACTAACCATTTTGCCTTGCTATTTTGACCTCGATGGCAGCTGTTGCAGGGCTTGATAGAATTTGTTTTTAAGTTTTGCTGCTGTTTTGCTCCAAATCTTATTCAAGACACTTCATTTTGACTTCTTTTGATTCTAAGAACCAAAAAACAATATTTAAACATTAAAAGGATATATTCACAAGAATTTATCCAGGAATGCATCAAATTAAGCCCAAATTCATATGAAAATAATAGAGTAAAATAGACTTATTAGTTATCCAGGATCCACAAAGCATAAAATGTCTCCAAATTACATTAAACCATATTTCAAAAGAAATAGAGAATCTAAGAGTTCATTGAACTCTTCCAAAAGCTCCATGATTCCAAAAGTCGGTACCTGTAGTATGCTATTCGTTAGATATAGCCATAAGTAATCCCATGTCGAAAGAAATCTATGGGTGGATAGGGGTAATGGGGTGTGTTTAAGTTAACTACAACTTGAGAGAGAATCTCTCCATATGTACTAATCGACTATAAACAAGCAAGCTTATTAATCATGTATATTCAATGTTAATACATTAAGCACGTGAGATAAATAAATATATATGGTCACCCATAAAGCATACATAGAACGGATTTACACCTTTCGTGACAAGGATTGGGAATCGATCAAAAGGTCTTCATGACCTTACTATTAGTCCTTGATCACCAACCCATAGCGAATGATGCATGTGCAGCTCCTCTATGAAGGTAGATGGTTTTTAGCACCCCATGCTAGAGCGGGCTCCATGCATGTATGCATTTTGTACCGTTTGTAGGCCCGGTCCTTCATGTAGGAGTGGTAGCCTTCTGTAAATGTGACTCAACGGATGTTATACGTGACCAGCTTATTATATCAAGTCGAATTAGTTAAAGCAATATTAAGGGTGATCAAACAATTGTCACATAGACATAAGACAAATTAATAATAATAAAAACAACAATCCTTAAACAACCATTCATTGGTTTCAATATACTTAGCATTCTTGCTCATAGTAATAGGAATCGATCATCACATCTATGATAAAGCCCTATCAAAGGAAGTAAAGGGACTATATTAGAATGAAGTAGTAGTAGAAGGCCGGCTGTGCAAGGCTTCAAGGTTGGCAGCCTTCTTTCAAGGTTGGCAGTGGAGGGCTTAAAGGTTGACAACTTTCAGTCTCAAGGCTGGTGGGCTTCTTTAAAGGCTGGTGACCTTCCTTTAGTTTCTTTATTTTTATTTTATTTTATGTTATTTACAAATTTTCCATTTTGAGGAGTTATATAAATACGTACTCTTAGATTGTAAACCCTAGTTTTGAGATCTTGATAAAAATCCTTTCTTTGAGTTCTTATCAATCTTTGTAATTGCGACGAACAATTCTTATCAATCCCCGTGATCGTAGTGAACAACCATTCGATCTTTCTTGGGTGTCATATCAAGAGAGGGAAAGTTGCTCATGTTGTTTTTTGTATATTATATCCGTCAATAACACCGTTCATATTCTTTAAATTTCATTGCGTCCAAATATAAACATTAAAAATATCATCTTTTTGATATCAGATTGTTTAGCCATATCATAATTTGGTATCAAAGCAAATGTTCGAATTAGGGTTTGTGGTGTGATTGTGATCTTTGTTGTGTAAGTGGAGTATTATGAAAATCTAAGATTGTTCTAATTTTTGGTTGCATTAGAAGGAGAAATGGCTAATCGATATTATTATAAGAATAATCCTCATGAGGCGATTCTAAGAGAGATAGAGATGAACATACCTAGATTAGATGGTTTCATGTCTCTAGGAAAGTATCTAGATTGGGAGTCTTAGGTGACTCAAGTTGTTGAGAAATTCACACACCTTAGCTATAAATTGGGATATGTTATTGCTAAGAAATTTATTGGATTTATAAGACTATGGTGGCAAAATGTTATGCTACATTAGACATATAGTGGCTATCAAGAGAACATCACATGAGATCATATGAAAAGATTAATGAGAAGAGATTTTTTGTACCTTCTTTCTTGGATGAGCAATATGAATATTTGTTATCTTTAAAACAGGAACAAATGAGAGTTGGAGAATATGCAGTAGAATATAAGGTCCTAATGAGATACCGTGAACTGGATGAGTCTCAAACAGATACCATTGCCCAATTTGTGCAAGGCCCAAATTATAACATTGCTAAGAGATTAGGTTCTTGGAGATTTCCAAATTTAGAAGATGCTATCCAAGCAGCAATGAAGGTAGAAATGTCTATTGGTTTGTTTTAATCTGATAGAGAAATTGAAACAACTAAAAGAATCAATAGCAAGGGATGCTCAAGAGAGCAAAGTAGAGAAAATAGATGTGGTTGCAAAAGAAAAAGATGAAATTCTTGATGAATGCAAAGAGGATGGATGCACAAAAAAGATAGATGATCAAGATGATGTAATATGTTGTGAAGAAGCTAAACCACATTCTTTACTGTTAAGAGAAGAATTAGATGAGTCGCAATTGAACTTCCAGGCGCTTAATTTAGTGACTCTGCCATTTACAATAGAAGCTCTAAATCATTCTTGGTTTTATCATGTTCTTGTCCCTTATTTCCATTTGAATCATTTTAATCAAATATTGGGATTAAGGGGTATTCCTGAATATTGTAGTCATCTTTTGCTTGTGATGGAGATTGAGATTTTTATTGACATTTATTGGAGTATTATAGATGATTCCGTATGTTGGAAGAGTGTTGTGATCTGGTGTGGTAGTATTTAGGAAAGGATAGTTGTGTATTGGCAACAAACTACTGAAATTATTCCTATCAAAATACTTGTAGAAGTACCATTGGGACCTAATACCTTGCTACATATGCCTGTGTCAAATGGTCATGTGATGTGGCATTACTGAGGCCTCCTATTGCCGATACATTTGTTATATTTAGCATGGATGGCTATTGGTTTGGAAATTTTATGAATCAAGGTTATCTATCTAATAATGTTGTGCTTCGTATTAAAGAGTTCCATGGATCAAAAGATCCACATAATGAATTGTTCATGAAGAGAAGTTTTAAAGTGCCTTATGACTACTAAAGTCGAATGGTGTTAACAGGAATAACAATTAGCGTGTTAGACTAAGGATTAGTTTAATGACTATGTTAGGTTGCCAATTTGTTTTCGTAAACCGCTCAATTTTTGGGTAAGTTGGAGTAAACCCTAACCTTAGTCAAATCGGAACTTACAAAAGTCAACTATGATCAAGGCAAACTAGCGGTTTCAACTCCAGCAATCCCGTGCTTGAACCTCGAGGACAATAGAAATAAGCTAATTCAGAATGATATAAGGAAACCTAAAAAAATCAGCTTCGTCAAAAATTCGATTATTTTGGACACAAACGGGATCAGTTCTTGAAAACTTGCCTCGATTTTTAGAATAGTAAAAATATTCCGACAATAGCATTAGACTCGTAATTATACAAGGATTTCAAAAATATCAGTTTCGTAATTTTTCGGTAACTAAAAATATCAAATATAGCTCATTTACGAGTATTTTCTTAACAATTGGCATCTTTATTTTATTAAATCTAAAATCCCTCCACATATATCTATAAATACCTCCTCTCTCTCCACTTCTTTTACACATTTTCATTTCACTTAATAGAACTCTAGCAAATCTTCCTCTCAAACTTTTCTCTCTAAAATTCTCTTCTAAGCTCTCTCCACTTTTTATAAAACTATTACCCACATACAACTACGATCATTTCATTTCTTGTTACCACAATTAATCTAAGGTAAAAATTCTTAAAATAATCTTCATGCTCATGTTAACTTAACATGACTATAGTGTATGTTTTCTAAACCCATGGGGTATTATGAAAGCAACGATATGTTCATGTCTTGTTTAACAATGTTCAAATATTATCATTATTGTTGTTGTATTATTATGCTTTATTTTTTCTCCTAATCTAACTTTTATATAATACTAGGTACATTTACGTATATATGTTCTTAGAGTCTATAAGCTCACTAACATAACTTTTATTTATTCATGCTCATATTTCTTGCAAATTATTTATTTATTTTATGAAATTTTATTAAGACTAGTCATTTTAATCTTAGACTTATCATCATCAAGTCAAAACGTTTTATTTTCTCTCCTTAAGACTTGTCTATAATATAAGTCTGGGAAGCCTTGGCATAAATCTAAGACTCCCATACTTTCTTATTATTTTCTTGCCTTTCTTTTTGTGAAACTAGTCCATTCTAAGTTCTAGGAAGCCTTGATATAACTTCCCAATACTTGATTTTACTTATATGCTTATTTAATTTTCTATGACCTTTATTTTTATGTACGTTATTTTTTTTAAATAATTACAGGTTCATATTCATGCATGAAAATAAGTTATTGTCTTGATAAAATTTCCAAAGAAACAAAAGGAGTTATTTTCTCTCACTTAAAAATAAGAACTAAATTCTCTAAAAACATAATTTTAACACCTAGGAAAAATTTCCACTAAAACTTAGGATCATGATTCAACTACATTCTTTTCAAAAACTTAAATAAATTCATCATAAATTTTTAAGTGTTGTTATTATGCAAAGATTATTCAAAACTTAACTATGTGGTTCTTTTACTCTCTTTTCAAAATACTAAAATAAATTATTTAATCTTAATGTTGGCAATTCTTTGTTATATAAATTTCTTAAAGAACTTGTTTATGGAATTCACACCCCCATATTGAAAAAGATCAAAAATCAAATAAATTTTCTAAGTCAAGTTTGAGATCAACTCATTGGTTGAAAATCCACTTGGAAAATAAAATGAATACAACTTAGGAAAATGATTCAACTATAATCTTTTCAAATTATTAAAACAACATTATCATAAATTTTTAATGTGATAATGTTTTAATGTGATAATGCTTTGCTATACAAAATTTTCTTAAAAACTTATTCATAAGGTTTATAACAATACCTTGACAAATATTAAGAATTATCAAGTTTTTCTAGTCAAAGATTAAATTCAAATCACTAACTTAGCATTTACTTAGGAAAATATAAAATTATTAGACAACTTAAGAAACCAAGTTTTTATATAAATAAATCCATCTTTATGAAGTTAGAAATATAAAAATGATAGCTTTAATTAGGCATTCATTAGTAGCAAACTCAAGATCTTAATTTTCTTCCAACAACTTAAAAAAAGATTTTGAGAATTTCATCTTTTAAAAATAAATTGTTTTATGAAAAATCATTACCAATGCAACATCACTAGAATTATGCATATAATATGAGTATATATCTATATGAAAGGATTTTTCAAGCTATATAAATATCTATGCGTTGTTATGGACTTTTTTTTATGAAGTAAGATTTTGAAAAGTTACAATTTAGGGGCTAGGATTTTCGTGCTAAATATGTCTCGACCCGTTTTGGAACCCGAATGGCTTTTAATATAACAAATAACCTTAGAAATAGATAGATCTCTTTTAGTAGATAGAAAAAGACATCTTATATGCGAAATTAAGAGTTAAAATGAGCAAGTTATGGCCATTTTAAGTTTCTATTCATCCAATTTTGATGAAAATAGTAAAATAGAATTGGAAAGTTTGAGTAGAACTTTCTTGAAATACTCATTTCGGGTATTTCTTTCGTTAAGGTGACAGGGAGTTGGAGGATCTATATCAAGAGGACTTTTACAAGTGAAGAATTTTGGCAAGGATGGCCGAGTGAATTTATCTCCTATTTTTACTTACTTATTTGTGCTTGTAGCTAGAGGCACTAGAAGTAGGAAAAGATGAAAATAGAATATGCATGATAATGTTGGTTCAAAGTATGCTAAGCATATCGAAACACGAGTTGTTGTTAATTGAATTCGTATTCTACTATTATGATGGAGTGTCTGCAAATTCTACGATCACCTTTAAAATACCTTAAACACATGTTAAGAATAATATTAATTGATCCATGCATATCACAAAGTGAGTTACATTGCATGTAGCTACTATGCCTTCGTGGGATGGAAGTATAGTAATGAGGTAATCGCAAGAACAGTAAGACTACCAAGATGGGTGAATAGGAGCCGGAAATAACTACAAGTTGGATGATAAAGATGGGTTTTAAAAGCCAGAAATACCTAACCCCGAATGGAGGGCGTAAATCCATTCAAACATATGATTTCTGGCATATTATATGTATTGCTTGCTCACTTGTTTGATGCATTTCATATGCTTGTAACTTGTTTGAATATATTGATATGAGTATGTTAACTTAGGAATACTCTCACTAAGCTACTTGAGCTCACACCCTAATAGATTTTATTGACGTAGGATCAATATCTCTTATACCCGAGGCCTTTAGTTATCTAAGTAAGCTTATCCTTTTGGAAAGCTTTTGGTGGAAATCCTTTTGAAGCATTTTAGAATAGTTTTCCTTTAAAATCTTTGTAGTTGTTATTATATTTAAGGTTTGGACTATCTTTGGAATATTTGAGAATTAGCGGGGGAATGCCCCTAAGATGATTCAAAGACTATATTTTATTATAATTTTGAAGAAAATGTTTATTTAGATTCTTGTATGCTATATTTACTTTCTCAAACTACACTTCCCACTCGTGTCTCCTATTGATGTGATGGAAGCCTTACATATGGTGTCGAAGTTTTTGCATGACTTGGGGAAGTCTTTCTTAAGCTTTAATACCGTATATGGCGAACTACTGCGTTTATGGTACCCTTTAAGGCGTGACAGTTTTGAACATAGGTAAACATTATGATCATATAAGGCCTGTAAAAACAAATGAGATAATTATTGATATTCATTGGTGTCACGCCCCGAAGGTACCCTAAACGTGGCAGTCCGCTGTACACAATATTAAAGCCTAAGAATGACTGCCTCAGTCACGTGAAGGCTTCTATACTATGTACAAGGCGTCTAACACATAAAGGAGACACATTGAAATGATACATTTTATGTTGATACAATTGAGTAACAATGTAAAGGAAATACAATCCACTAAACTTCCGATACAAACCACTATACTTCATATACGAATCACTATACTTCAAAATACAAATCATTCAACTTCAATTACATTCATCCACAGACTTCCTTACATAAACTATTACAAGACAAATCATAAAACTAGCTGATAACTTCAAACATTCGTATTCTTTGCCGAAATCCCGTAGTCATTCTTGGCTCCAACCATCACGGTTCCCACTTAGCATTCTTGAGATAACCTGTTCATTTAAACGACTATTGGGGTATAAGCTACACTAGCTTAGTGAGAATTCCCTTAATTCCGTACCATGACAAGCAAGTTATAATCAATCATATGCTATGCATGAACAAACACGTGAGCAAGCAATTATGCATGGGTATCTGAAACCTACACACAGAACGGATTTACGCCCTCCGTATCTTAGGTTAGGGATGGTATTGAAGTCTACACGACTGCTACTAGTCCCGAAGCCCTCGGCTCAAAGCACTCGCCTCGGCTAGCCTCACACATGGAATGCATCCTCGATGCGCCTTAGTTCCCTATGAATGAGCTCTGATCCCGTGTCTCATTATTCAAACGAGTCCTCGGATCATACCGATCGACCTGCGTAGGAGTAGCACGCTACCAAATGCAATATGTCCGATGCGATGCATGGCCAATTTAATTTTTCCTTAGGTCAAAATATTCATACATTCTTTAGGGTGACCAGCCAATATCATACACATAACAGAAATAATATGAACAGTGCAGTTTTCCAATCAAATCGTGGTTTCGATATGCTTTAGTATCCTTTGGCATACATTTATCACAACCTCATCATATATCCCATCCTCATTCATATCGATTTTTATCTTGTTCCTATAATCTAATGCAACTAACTACAAGCACAATCAAGGTAACAAAACAAGGAGAAAACTCACTCAGCCATTGGATCACCGGTCTTCTAGTAATAATAACCCGGTGGTAGGGAATCATCGAATTCGGGATCACCTAAAAAGGAAGAAATACTCTAATAAGTATTTCAACTCAAACTAATCCAACAACTTCATACGAACTATCAAATTCGTAATTCGCGTCCTAAGCGGGAATTCCAACTTAAAATGGCCATAACTTAGTCATTTTAACTCGAAATCTCGCAAATTATATATCGATTTCTATCTACTTTGAAAGATCTATCTATTTCTAATATTATTTGCAAGTTTTGAAAACTTTAAAGCTTCAAAAAGTTCGGATCAGATTAGGGCAGCAACAATTTCAACTTTCAAAAGGTAGTTTTGTAAATGTTTGTAATGTTCCTACTATATAAATTAGCTATACATGCAATATGAGTGATTTCCTAACATGAATGACATGAGATGAGTTTAATGCATGCATGATCTTGATGATTTTTGTTAAAAGAAAATTTTATAACTTTTTATTTTTGTAATACCATAATAACAACTACTTGTGAAAAGTCTAGTTTTCTAACTTTGATCATTTCCATTTGTCTTGGATTTATTACTTAAGAAAATATAATTATTTTTGTCAAAATTGAGTCTTCATTATATATATTACTTATAACCTTCATTTCCACATAAAAATTTCCATTTTACTTTGTAAACATGTTTTCAAGTGAGGTCGATTCCAAAATCCGAATTTGGTAAAAATTGGTTTTTGAGTGATTCTTTTAAGTAAAAATCATTTAATATTTAAAAAATTAGGGCTCAATCATGCATAACCACTAAGGACTTCATTCTTACACAAAAATTTACATTTTACACTTTGCAAATATGTTTTCCAATATGATTTACTCAAAAATCCGAATTTTAGAAAATCCACTTTTTGAATGATTCATTTGGGAAAAACTTGTTTAATGCATTAAAATTTATGACTTTACTACATGTATTGTCTAAGGACTTCATTTAACACATAAAACTTGCAATTTGAGCTCAAATACTAAGTGATTACATATGCATCATCTCAAATTACGAATTTGACAATTTGATCACTAACTCAAATTTTTCCATTTTAATCCCATTACTTGTTTTACATATTACTCATGCCTAAACTCATTTTAACTTGTAAAAATCATTCCTTAAAGATATCTATTACCTATACCCTTCATTTTTCACATAAAACATGAGTTTTGGAGTTGATAAATGGGTTTTAAAAATTGGTTTTGGTTGGGATCCGAATTTAGAAAATTTATTTTTGGTCAATCTTTTGATAAATCCATCTAAACTTATGAAAATCCATTCCTTACATATCCTATCTTAAGAGCCTTTCATTTCTTAAATAAAAACTTCATTTTTTAGTTGGAAAACATGTTTTTAAAATATGTCTTAACCAAAATCCGAAAATAGAATTTTTATTTTGAAAATAACTTTAGAAAATCACTTTTGATTCTTGTAAAAAGAAGTCTTAATGATATACATATATTAAGCCTTCATTTTCTTAAGTAAAAATTACATTTTGACACTTGAGAAGTGGTTTTTAAATGGGGGTCTTGCCAAAATTCGAATTTCATAAATTTTGTTCAAGTTCAAATCTAAGATCTACACATAATATGAACATACATCTAAAAGAAACCCATGTTAATGAACTTTAAACTCATAGATCTAAACTTTACTTATCAAAATCATTCATTTATGTTGTCTATACCCTAAGCTCTTCATTTTAAATGAAAAATACACATTCTGAAGTTGAAAAACCACTTTTCTAAATATGGTTCAATTTTCATCCGAATTTTCAAAAGTTATTTTTGTTGAAAATAAAATAGTTCTTGAGTTTCCTACAACTTTTCTACCATCATCATGCTATTAGAAGTTGCTCATGAATATAAAACAAAGGTCTAATGCATTTATGAACTCAAAACACTCGATCTAGTCTTCTAAACTAGTTTTAAATGCATGAACACATGTGAATGAGAAATATATGCATAAATCATAAGTAATAACAAGAATAATAACTTAAATAGCAAGATCTATGGCATAAATAAAAATCAAAGCTACAAAAAGTTAGATCTATATATATCAACTTTAAACAAGAAAATAATTGTAATACAAGCTAATAAAAGTGGAGAGAAAAGGAGTGTTTCATTTTTGGCATCATCATCTAAGCTTTTAAGCTTATGGAAGGTTATTTGATGCATGAAACCTTCATTACACTTTACCTATATCACCTATGGAGCTTTGGGAATGAGATTTGCTTAGAAATCTTTAAGAATGAAGTGTGGAAGCCATGGAAGAAGAAGGGGGCAGCAAGGTTCCTTGTAAGAACAAGAGAGAAAGAAGAAAGAAAGAGAGGAAAAAGAGAGGAAAAGAGAGAGGGTTTCAAAAGGAAAAGGAAATAATAAAGAGGCATTAAATGGAGATAGAATTGTATTAAATGAAAGGGAAAAAAAAATAAAACAAGGGCAACAATTGTGTGCTGCACGTGAATCTTGGGAGGAGGAGAGAGAGGGTTTTGTTGAATTTTGACTTGAAATTAATTTGTGTAATAAATGTGTATGTGTAACTTCTTTAAGAAGGAGTGGAAAATAATTAATTTAGTCAAAATATGAGTAAACAAAGGACAATGACAGCCATAAAGAGGGTCAAAATCTTCCATGAAGTGTGGGTTAATGTGTAGAAAGATTGAAGTGAAAAGGAAGTGATATGTGTAAGGTGTACTTGAATGTATGGGTTGTAAAGGTACTTTTTTAATAAAATAAAACAAAATAAAATAAAATTAGAAAAATTATTCCAAATATTTGTAGCAGATTTTTCATAATTAAAATTAAATAATTATTTGAATTATTTTAGTATTTTAACAAATATGTTACTGGTATGATCAAAATACGCAAATATGGGCTATAAATAATATTTTTATAATCCGAAAAATTCTAAAAAATTATTTGATGAAAATTACAATATTTTTCAAATATTTTTCAATTATTAAATTAATTTATTTTATTTTTAGTATCGGGTCTTAAATAGAATTGATCCGTAAAGACCGAAAAGAACTAAATTTTAGAAAAACAAAATTTTCTATAACATATAAAATATTTATCTAAAAATATAAGGCTTTATAAGAATAATAAAATTTTTTAATGAAATAAAAATGAATAGTGCAAAAGTGTAATCAATTATCGGTAATAATGGAAATACGATAAAAATATTATAACTGTAATTTTTATAACCCGAAAAATTATATAACTGATATATTTAGAAATCTTATGAAATTACGATTCTAACGGTACTATTGGTATATTTTTGATATCTTAAGCCCCAGGCACGCTTTTAGAAGTTTGTATCCGAACGGGTTCGAAATAGGTCAAAAATTTACCAATGTGATATTTTTAAACAAACTTATATTACTATGAGCTATTCTACATATTTAAACTACATCCTGGCCTCTAGGGTTAGGGGCGCTAGACTGCTGGACTTAAGCTATTGTATACCACTTAGGGTTTCCGGGTGATTTTTCCGGTTTAGATCTTTACAAATTTGGAAATTAATATTTTATACTTATACAACATATTTAATTTGAGAAATTTATTTTACATTTTATTTTTGTAAGTATTTAATATCTTTTAACGTTTTCGGAATTCTTGAATTGGGTTTCATTTCCGAAAGTTAATCGTTATTTATTTTTTAATAATTTGTTTTTGGGTTCCATACTTCCCGATTTTGTAAGTCAAATTTACGTATGGAATTTGTCGTACGTAGTGGTTTTACAATTGAAGTATGTTGAGTTCTTACTTTGTTTTTAAGAATTCTTATTTTTCTCAAGATTAAGAAGTTTCTGAATTCGTTCGTGTTTTTGGACTAGTTGAAATTCAGTTTTAATTTAGAGTGATTTTTAAGGTTTATTTTCGAAGTTCATCTTGGAATTATTTACTGAAATTTTCCGGGGCTTACAATTGGAGTGTTATGGATGTATACTAGTATTGGAAGCATGTTTTATATGACAGTGACCTTGCCATGGGGAGAGTCAAGAAGTATAAGGTACCGACTGTTGAATTGATTTTTTATATCAATCCTTTGGATCGATTGCTAATGAGTTTTGTCGTGTCTCACATTATGAGAGATAAGTGTAAGGTGTTGAGAGCTAAACACTTCAAACATGAGTGTAGAAGGAGCACAAGAGTGATGGAAGAGTTCACAGACACTTGTGAGGAACACACTTCATTTTATTGCACTAAATCTTTTTTGTAGGTCCATTCGCATTCCTTGGAGTTTGCTATGTTGATTTTGAATGTAGGTTATGGTATGGAGCTTTTCTACTCATTGGATTCGAGGGCGAATCTTCAACACCCTTGGAGTGATGATAGGAATCGATCATCAACATCTATTGACAAAGCCTATATCAAACGAAATAAAGGATTGCAGTGGAATGAAGTAACATTAGAAGGCCGATGGTACAGGGGTTCAAGGCCAACGGCCTTCTATTAAAGCCGACAACTTTCAATCTCAAGGCTGGTGGCTTTCTTTTAAAGGCTGGCGGCCTTCCTTCAGGAAGTTGATTTTTAGTTTTCTTTTGTTTTATTTTATGTTATTTACAAGTTTTCCATTTCAAGGGGTTATATAAATACCTACTATTATATTGTAAACCTTGCTTTTGAGATCTTGATAAAAATCCTTTCTTTGAGTTCTTATTAATTCTTTGTAATCATGGCGAATAGTTCTTATCGATCATTGCAATCATGGTGAACATCTTTCTTGTGCATTATATCAACAGAGGGAGAGTGTAGCTTGGGTTATTTTTAGTGTGTCATATCCATCAACAACGTTGTTTATATCCTTTAAATTTCATTGCATTCAAATATAAACATTAAAAATATCATTTTTTTTGATATCAGAGCATTTAAGCATATCACACAGTATTCTAGTGCCACTAAGTACAAGCACATAACAAGAATATATAAGAAATAACTCACTCGGCCATTGAAGCACTTCTTCAGTCAAAATAATCCTTGGGGAAGGTGGAGTTGTCTTCCTTGTCACCTAAATAAGGGGAAAAATATGAAATAAGTCTCTTGTTCTAAACTCCTTCTAAGCTTCTATTTCTAAGAATCATATTTTTGCTATATGTCCTAAGTTAGGCATTAAAACGGTCATAATTAAGTCATTTTAACTCCGATTTTCTCAGATGAGTCATTTTCTACCTACTTTGAATGATTTATACATTTTTTAAATTATTTTGGTCATATGAGATCATTAAGGCCTAAGGTCATTAGGGGTCAGATTACTCTGCTAGATGTTTTAGCTTTGTTTCGGTGTTTCTCTAATGTTTTAACCACCCAAAGGCTTCCTCCATGTATGCAACTTATTCTTATATGTGAGGGTAGGTGAAATATGAAAAACAAAGTTTCATTTAGTTACGGCTTTTACAGTGTTAGTGTTGATGTTACTAGAAACATATTAAATGAAATCAAATATGCAAAGAGACATGAAAAGGATGCAAATTAAGTTTATGCTAATTTCTTGGTTTCTTTAGAGTTTGTCACTTGAGAAAATTTTAGAAAACTCAAACATATCCTCACCTCTTGTAAAATAAAAGGAATCACAACTTTTCTTGTTTGATTATTTTCAAAATATTGATTTCAAGAAGGAAAAATTAAAATTCCACACCCCTTGTTTCACGAACATGATCTCGACATTTTAAAAAGAGAGAGGTGAGGTTTTTGTTCCAAACTTTTCTATTAAAAATTGATTTGATCCATGTATCAATACTATGGTTTTAAAATATCTTACATAACAAATAATTATCATAATAGAAAGGTTCAAAGCAACTTGAACTTTCCATCTGGTACTAGGCCATTTAAAACATGTAATGAACATTATGATGATCTCATGATCATCACATTTTCTTTACTTTTATTTTAGAGGATTTTGGCCATCATAGCACGGAAAGTTAAAATCTATAATATAATCATTAATAACATAACCATAAGCACATTATGTGCATGAAGAATAAAATGATCTATTGATAAAAAAGCATAAAGATGAAACATAAAGTCAATATAGAGGAAATTTGGAGTCCTTGAATTAGGATAAAGCTCCTTAAGATTTTGAAATGGACAAGTCTCTATAAGACTTGAATATGGACAAGTCTAAAACTAGAATCTAAAACTAGTCTTCTTTTAAGATTTGAAGTGAATAAGTCTTCGAGACTTTGATCTAGAACAAGTGTCATGAACATAAAATAAATTCCATGAAAATAAATTATATGTTAGATTAGTGAGCTTTTCTGCTCTAAAGGGATTTTATAGGGTATGATATGTGTAAGAATAGGGAGGTGTTGGTGAATAGGAAAGAACAATTGACATGAAGGTGATTGAAATAAATAGCAGTGAATAGAAATGAGTTGTAATGAATAGTGTATTTAAGGTGACAAATATTTGCCAATATGAGTTTGATTATGCGATAAGGAAGGTTTAATTTACGTTTTCAAGACTCGAAAAATTAATACATGCTTAAGGAAAGTTAATTTATAATATTTTATTACTAATTACTTTTTTACTAGTGTTTTCTTGATTTTCGTGTCTTAAATTAGATATCAGATTGTTTATATTAAGGCTTTGGTATTAATCGTTTTATTAGATTTTTGCTAAAGCATTTTCTAAGTGATCAACATCCAACGTTTCAAACTTTAACTTATCCGTCTATCATTCTAGAGTTATTGAACTTGTCTGATTGTATCTAGGGTTTCTAGGATTTATGTTTTATTTCGATCCAACTTAGAGTTTCGGTTTTGGTTTTAACTCTAAGGTTCTTTTCTAAACTAGCAAAAAATCTAGTGGCTTACAACTAAAAGATCGTAAGTCCAATTCCTTACATCTTACAACAAGTAGTGAAAATAATGAAATAGAAGAACAATAAACAAACGTAGAAAGAATTGATAAAGAAAGTGAAGACATCGCTACTATTAAGTGTGGCCCAAGATTGTGACATAAAATATGGAATTATCCTCTTGAACAGCATGATATGCTTCAAAGAGCATACCTTATAACTAGACCATTTCAACCAGTTCTTCATTAGTATCTACCTTCTAGCAGTAAATGTCATGCCCCGTAGGGTATCCTAAACATAACAGCCCACCACATACTAAGTAAGACTCTCGAGTTCCCTACCCGGGGCCTTCGGGAGTCTTAAATAGATGTAAAGCGTTCCTTTACGATAATAGAATACTTCAACAAATAGAGTTAAACAGTTTAATGTGGCATTCATTAGCCATAGATAATAAATCAAGACGCGTAATTAAGGTTTACAAAATCTAAGGGGCATTCCCCCGCAAAAGAATAACAAGTCTATTACAGTCATCCAGAGTCTTTAGTTTCCAATGGAAGTCTATACAAAAAGGAATGGATTAAACTTCTATGGGAAACTCCTATCTCCGGTACCTGCGCTGTGGCTTGTCTCGGCCTAAGCCATATAAAATCATGCTGCAAAAGATAGAAACTATGGGGGCGTAAGCTAACTAGCTTAGTGAGTAATAACTTCCGTAACACAATTAATTATAATTCACTCAAGCAAGTGATTATTCAAGCAAGTGTATGTATCAAACAATGTGATCATCAAACATATGACCATCCGGAAATCATATGTGGATGGACTTGCGCCCTCCATCCCGGGTTAGCAGATTAACGAATCCTGCGGTACGACGCCGTTTAAGCTCACGGTCAACTAACAATATTTCGTTTTATGGATCACGATTAACCAGCAAAGTCGTTTTATGGATCACGATTAACCAACATATTCGTTTTATGGATCACGAAAAACCAACCAATGCAAATGCTTCAACCCCATCGTGATATGAATGGATTCAAATTACATTTGAAACCAAATATTCATTAATTCAATTCTTTTAAGTGACCAACAAGTATTCGCAGACATTCATCATAAGGTACTAGCTAATCAGTCAATAGCTTAACACCCGGTTTCGATATTCCTTAAGCTCCATTTCACATATCAACAGTAGAAACATATATAACTCCTGTATACCCCATCATGCATATACAATTTCTTTTATCTTTGCCTACATCACTAGTGCCACTACATTACAATCACATTCATTAATTGAGAGTGGAAGCAAAACTCACTCGGCCATTGGACGCCAAACTTCCTAATAGTAGTAGTCGGAAGGTAGGGTGTCGTCCTGCTCGGGATCACCTACCAAGCAAGAATAATCCTAATGAGATTCTCATTATGTAACTAAATCAAGCTATACATCTAAACTTTATGAATTCGGATTCTCGCTATTTGCGGAAGTCCCGACTTAAAACGGCCATAACTTGGTCATTTTAACTCGGAATTTCGTAAATTTTATATCGATCTCTATCTACTTCGAAAGATCTATCTATTTCTAATATTAAATCCAAGTTTTGAAAATAGTAAGGTCACGGGACAGTAGGATCAGATCTGTTCCGCATGTGTTCCGATCTCAAAAATTTGTTTTGCTTTTGATAAGAAATGTTCCTAGTTGATGATTCATGCATGAATGATATGGGAATGAATTACTAACATGAATGCCATGTGATGAACTTGATATATGCATGGTCGTAATAACTTTTGTGATAATAAACTCATATGAACTCTTAAGTGTTGGGAAATTCTCATAAAGATTATTTCTAAGAAGCTATTTTTCCACATTATACTCCTTAGGGTTTCTTTGACTTTTAATCTTGTAATCCACTTATTATTTAACTAAAAATAAGTTCTCAAGGTCTATTAATCATGCCTCCATTTATGCATAAAAATTCCATTTTTCATTTGGTAAACATGTCTTTGAACTAGCTTTTTATAAAAATCCGAATTTTCTAAATTTCATTTCCTTGCATTTTTCTTAAGGAAAAACTTGTCTAATGCATTAAAAATTGAAGCTCCAATACGTATATTATCTAAGGACTTCATTTAGCTTATAAAATATCCAATTTAGACTTAAATACCAAGTGTTCTTGTAGGCATGAACCTAAGTTACGAATTTTAACTATTGATCAACATTCCAACATTTCTCATTCTAACTCCACCACTTGTTTTACATTCCTATCATGCCTAACTCATCTAAACTTATAAAAATCATTCCTTCAATATACCTATTACACATACCCTTCATTTTTCTTATGAAAATATAGTTTAAAAATGATTTTGGTGGTTTTCAAGGTAGGGTTTCCATTTCATCCGAATTTTCAACTTTCATATTTGACAAAGTCCTTCTTTTTCAATGTTCTTGCTTCTATATGATTATCCACTATCTAACATCTCTATACATATACAAGACTACATTTTTTATGATCATCAATGCATGAAAATAAAATAAAATAACTCTATGATCATACATGTAAATGACAATGTGAGTGTCTAAACTTTAGATCTACTATATATAATGCATGAATCATGGATCTCATGGCATGAACAACAATAT
Organism: Combretum micranthum; assembly: GCA_024138025.1. Taxonomy (NCBI): domain Eukaryota; kingdom Viridiplantae; phylum Streptophyta; class Magnoliopsida; order Myrtales; family Combretaceae; genus Combretum; species Combretum micranthum. Next base: position 54,695 of record JAMXBD010001386.1, read on the forward strand.
ATGTGCAAGATCTCTACTTTACATGCATGAACAAGTGGATATTCCAACAAAAACTCATTCAAAGGCTAGATCCACTTCTTGAGATGGCTTGAGATTCTTGTAGTAGTGTTTTCATATCCCTTGCTCATGCTCATTGGGATTTAAAGGAGAAAACACACAAGAATGATCTTGCCATAACAAGATTTAGGACTAACAAGATCTAAAATCAACATACCAAAGGAAGATCAAAGGAGAAATGAAGGAACTTGAGTTGAAATTGTGAGGAAGAGGGAGGGGGGAGCTCTCGGCACACAAGGGGGAAAAGAGAGAGTTTTACTCTTTTTCTAATTTTGAAACAAGAAGAAAAATGAAGAGAGAGAGAGAATATTTAGTATATATATTAAGTGTATTAGGGTTTAGTTAATAAAAATGAAGTAAAATAATACAATTGAGAGGGAAATAAAGGGAGGGGCGCCGGCCATCCCTTGTGTGTGTGTGTGTGTTTTGAAAAATTTAACTTTTGTAATTTAGTAAATTAAATGTAATAAATATGATAATTATTTAAGAGACAAAATTTCTTGGAAAAGAAAATTGAAATGAGTAGTTGTAAGGATGTAAGAATAGAGTATGGGTAGTGTGTAGTGTAGGTTGTATTTGTGAATAGTAGACAAGACATCTACTTTACCGGTTGTACTGAAAACACGGGAAAAGCTATAACTGTAATTTTTATAGCCCGGAAAATTATGAAATTGATATTTTTGGAATCCTTATAAAATTACGGTTCTAATGAATATTCCAGAACATTTTTCTGAATCCGTGGCCCGGGGCACGCTTTTCCGTAATTGGGCTCGGGAAAGACCGGAATTGAAAAATTCCCGAATTTAAAACTTTCAAAGGTTTGAAATATACCTTGGAACAATAATTCAAATTCATTTACTTTATAATATTTATTTTACTATGAAACCGAAGTAAAGCCGGATTTAGGGTTCTTAGGCTTCACTCACAAGACTCAACCTGATCGGATTAGGGTTTCGCTTCCAACTCCCGGGGTTTCCTAGCTACTGAGAATACCGGAGTTTACAGTAAAAATCAAGTTAGACGTTTTTAACCTTCTTATTTTAATAATTTTCCTACTTTGTTGGAATATTCACCTATAAATGATGTAGTGTATTGCCTTTTATTGCTTTGTGTTTAGTAGAGATTGGGGGTGATCAATCAAGAATAAATGCATTTGTTGAAGGGGAGTTTAAAGATTGGAAAAAGGTAAACGATGGAAGAAATCGTATATTTTTTACTCATTTTGATCATGTCCAAGTTCTCCTTACAATATCTGCATGAATGTTAGTAGAGTTCTTGGTTATCATATGTAATTGTTTGATGCTTAAAAACTTCCATTGATGCAATAAAGCAGCTTACTCTTCAAGGATGTGCACTAAGCTTTTAGCATCTTACAACTAGATGATTGGTAAGCGTAAATTACACTAGAAGGTATCAACATTTGAAGTGACTAAAAGAAGGTTTCAACTTTTTGTCAATTGAGTCATTTAAGGTATCGGTAATAAACCATCAATAACATCATCAATCATCAATAATATCATCAACCATATTCCGCTAAGTGCCACGTGTCAACAACACATTAATTTTCATTGTTCTTAAAGTGAAATTACATCATCGTGCTCCATCGTCTCTTTGCGATATCCTTTGCCATGCGATGTAACCTATCGCCACTAGCTTTATACCTTTGTTAAGCCTTCTCGAGTTAATAATTGGAGCAGATGAAGTTTTCTTATTTGATCCATCGTCATATTTCTTTATAGTTTCTATTCCTCTTTAACTCGTATGAAACACCAACTATTTACAAGTGACATTGTTGGGGAGACTAAAGTCTTATTGAAGAGGATGGGCTATACTGGATTCCATGGAGGCTATTAGCTTGACTTTTTAAATTTGAATTTTTAATTTTGTAGTCCATGTGAAAAAATTAATTTGAAGGCTCAAAAACATGCTTTTTTAGATAATTATCATCATTAGCCTTTGATTAGTCTTTCGATTTGTGGATATTTCAAATGACATGAGCATAGGATAGGATGAAGATAAACTCTACCGATTTTTTCTTTGAAATTCATGTGAAGTTTTGAATCAATGGATTAGATTTAAAATGTTAATGCAAATGAATACGTGCCATGGATTTTAGTTGTTTTGAATAATAATCTATGTTGAAACTCGCGCCATAATATTTGCATATAACCTCCATTGAGTTTTCTGGTGATCTTGTCTCAATAAAGAAGGTTAAGTTGTTGTGATTGTGTCATAAGGTAAATTAATATGCTATTGACACGTGGCACTTGTTGAAATATTATTAATGGCATTATTGCCAATCCAATGCTAATACCTTAAATGATTCATTTGAAAAAACATAGATATTTCTTTTTAACCACTCAAAATATTGATAGTTCAAATGAACTTACAAATATTGATACATTTCAAAGTAATTTACTTTGATTGGTAATGTTGTGCTAGATAATGCTCCTATTAGTGCTCCATATATTTCTCTTAAAATACAAAAAGGATTATTACATGTATTGACAAGAAAAATACATGAGAAAATTTGTGAGGAGATGGTGATGCAAAATATTGTATTCTTACGTATAAAGCTCAAAATGAGTCTAGAAAAGAATAAAGAGTAATTGTATTCAGATTTGTCGACACTAGAAGAAATAAAAAACAAAAAAAGATTCTTTACACTTGTTTATTTGACTATCTCAAATTTGAAAAATGAGATAAAATTTGCATTATCTCAACATAACCTGAGACTTCATAAAATCCGAAGACAAACAGTATGATGGAGCAAGTAACATGAATGGTGAATAGAAGCAATTGTAAGTATTGATTTTGAATGAATGCCATTTTGCATGCTATGTTCATTGTTTTCAATTGGCCTTGGTTGGAGGAGTAAGAGAAATTAATCCCATTTATGAATTTTTTTTCAAGTTACATTACATTATCAATGGTATATGTTCCTCTCCAAAATGAAAATTTTAGTTACGAGATGCTTTTAAAACTAATCTAATTGACCGAATTGCAAATGATTAATTGAAAATAGGGTATAAACGTAATCAAGTTATATATAGTACACTAAAGACACTCGTTGGGGTTCTCACTATCACGCCCCATAAGGTAGTCTAAACGTAACAGTTTGCCATAAGCTATATAAGACTTAGGAATTGCTACCACAACGGTTCCAAAGTCTTGTGTAGATGCAATACGTACCTTTATGACAATAGAATACATGAACCAATAGAGATAAATAGTTTAATTTGCCATATTATAAGCATCAGAATGTAAACCATGAGTCCACATAATTAGTTACAAAAGTTCCAGGGGCATTCCCCTGCAAAATAATATCGAGTTTACAAACAGTCTTTTACAATCATCCGATAAATAATAGGGTTTCCTATGGAAGTCTACACAAAATCGAGCATAAACTTCTAATGGAAACTCTTAATTCCTGTGCGTGCTTGGTAAGATGCCTCGGCCTTAACCATATATATGGATACTACAATAAGAAAAAGCTGTGGGGGTGTAAGCTACACTAGCTTAGTGAGTGAATACTTCCATAAAGATATTCATATCAAATCATTCAATCAAGTTATTTATTCAACCATATGGAATGCATCAACAACATGAACAAACAATCATATGATCAGCTGGAAATCATATGTGAATGGATTTACGCCCTCCATTCGGGGTTAGTAGATTAACGAATACTGCGGTACTACCGTTGAATTAATATGCCGTTTATGGATCATGGGTAACCAACTTATATTGTTTATGGATCACGATCAACCAACTTTTAGCTGTTTAAGGATCACGGGTAACCAACATATGCTAATGCTTCATCCCCATCGTCAAGTGATTATGTCCATATTAATTTATCAATCCAAAAAATCATTAATACCAATTCTTAAGTGATCAACAATTTCTGCAGATAATCAATCCTATAGTACTCTAAACAAGCATAAGTTAATCACCTGATTCCGATATTCTTAATACAATTTCTCAACTCATCAATAAGCATACATAATCCCCATAATTCCCATCATGCAATTCTATTTTATCTTTTGCCCTATAATCTAGTGCAACTATTTGCTACAATCACGAGCAAGAAATGAAATTAGGAAGTAATACTCACTGGGCCATTGGTCGCCGGTCTCTTAATAATAGTAATCCGATGGTAATGAATGCTTGGGATCCAAGTTACCTAAACAAAAGAAATACCCAAATGAGTATTTCAACTCATATCTAATCCATTTTATTTCATAAAAACTATTAAGTTCATAATTCTTCTCATTAATGGAAATTCTAACTTAAAACGTCCATAACTGTAAACCTCCAAAATTTTGGAATTGGTTTAGCTTAAACCCTAATTTGGAAGTCAACCGGAAACCCTAAAATCAACAAAACCCTAGTTATATGTAATAGCTTAAGTCCGACAGTCCCGAATAAGCAACCCTGAGAAAGTAAGTAAAAGTTTAGTATGTAGAATAGTTCATAATTATTTAAGGAAGCTTAAAAAGATCATATTAGTAAAACTGCGAATCATTTTGAACCCGAACGGATATAGTTCTTAAAAAAACGTGTCTCGAGGCTCGGAATAGTAAAAATATTTCGAATATACCATTAGACTCATAAAAGTATAAGGTTTTCAAAAATATCAGTTTTATAATTTTTCGGTAAGTAAAAATAACAGATATCGTAGTTATACGCGTATTTTCTTACTACCGGTACTTTATTAGTCATATCTACTTTACATTACACTATTCATTACTATTCTACACTATTCTTTTATCTCTACTTTTTCTTACAATCTACTCTTATAACACCATAACCTATAACCTTTACTTTTTACCTTTCCCATAACTTTATTTCACATCTACCTTACTTATTACTTCATTTAATCAACAAAAAATTACAAAACAAATCTCTTCCCTCTCTACTCCACAACATTAGTAGCGTTGGCCTCCCCCTCCCCAGTCATCTCTCTCAATTTTGTTTTATTTTTTTTATTTAAATTACTCAAAAATCACTTCATATTTTCCTATAAATACCCCCCCTCTTTCACTTTTTTCACATAATTACTACTCACAAATTTCTCTACAACAACTCTCTCAAATTTTCCTCTCAATACTCTCTCAAAATCCGCTCAAAATAATCTCAAACCCCCTTCTACCTATACAAAACCCATGACCACATAATACTTCAAAAACCTTCTTTAGGTAAACTTTTCTTTATATTTTCTTCTTCTCATGTCATGTAACTTTACATGACCATGGTGTGAGTTTCCAAAAGTTAAGTATTATGGAAGCTACACTATGTTCATGCATTGTTTTTGTTCATGAAAATCCATTTATGTTTATATTGTTTTACTTTTTTCATATTATTATTATTATATCTAAGTATTATTCTGTATTATATATATATATATATTCTTGGGAGTATATAAGCTCACTTGCAATTTATTTATTTCTTCAATTGCAATTTATTTATTTCTTGTTGTTTTAAGACTAGTCTCTAGTCTTAGACTTGTCTTCATCAAGTCAAAACAATTTTTTTCTTTCTTTTGGGACTAGTCTACTTCTTAGTCCCGGGAGCCTTAAAGAAGCTAAGACTCCCAATACTTGACTTTATTTATTATTTATGTTATTTTTTTGCTTGCTATTATTCCTCATAAATCATGCCATTAAGATTGTTGTCCAAATTTTTTCAAGCTCTAAAATATTTGATAAAAAGGAGATTTTATCACTTAGGAATAAGTTTATATGAAATATAAAATCTATGGTTTAACAAAAATAAAGTCATTCCTTTCCAAGTTATAAGAAGAACTCACTACAATTTTAGAAGCTACTTTTGTTTTGAAAAGCTTTTAAATCATTTTTATGTCACTTTATTTTTTAAAAAGAAAATGATTTTTGATATAAAAAAATGATTTCTATGAAAACATGATATAAAGGAAACCTTATGAGAAAGGAATGAGAATTTTCAAATGAATAATCAAAGAAAAATGGTATAGAAAATAAATAGGAAAAGTAGCACTAATATAGAGAATTTAGAAAAGAAGAAAATTACTTTTTGAAAAAGTCGTCTAGGAAAAATAATGAGTCAAACATAAAGTAATTCTTTGAAAACAAAAGAATCAAAGTATTCATTTCAAAAGATTTACAAAATGAAATTTTTGAAAACTATAGTTTTTTAAAACTCCTAATTGACATTGTTTTACTCAAGAAACATGGTTGGACAACAAACACTTGAGAATGAACAAATATGAGCTAAGTAGCTATAAAAATAGAATTTTTCAACTATATAGATAACTAAGTATTTATCAAACAAATTTTGAATGATTTAAAATTTGAAACAAAATTGTTTTTGGGATAGAAAAATTTGTGGTGAATCTGATTACTACTGTTTTGGGGCCTAAATGGTTTAGTTTGATAAAAATAGTTTTAGAAATGGATAGATCTTTTCGAGTAGGTAGCAATCGGTATATTATATGCGCGATTCCGAATCAAAATGACTAAGTTATGGCCATTTTAAATTAGAATTCTCCTTTATACGAACTTTAACGTTCTTATGACCTTGTTTTGTCATAATTCAAGAAAATCATCAAGAAATACTTATTTTAGGTATTTTCTTTGACTAGGTGATTCCAAGTAAGAATACCTATACCCTGAGGACTATTTCGACTAAGTGGATTGTGTGGGGGACTCATCCGTTTAGAGGAATTGTCGATATAGCATCGTGAGTTTATTTCCTTAAAATGTTTACTTGATTGTGCTTGTAATCTAGTCGCATTAGAATTAAGAAAAGAAAAATGGATATATATGTAAGATAATTTGTTAAAAGGATCCTAAGAATATCATGGCCGGAATTGATTTAATATTTGTTTTAATATAACACTTGAATTGTATGAGATTCTATGATACCTTAAATTTGATAATAATGATGCTATGATATCATAAATAAATGGATTCATGCATACCATGAAGTGAGTCACATTGCATTGGGTTATTATCCTTGGGTGAGAAGGATTGTAGCTCAGGTCGAAAGCAACACTTGGTGGAGATCGATTACTTGGTGACATGAAGGAAATGCTTGGCGAAAAGTCCGAAAGCAAGGCTCAATTCAAGTAGACTTAACATGCTTGGCGATATTGATCGAGAGCATAAATCTTTTTAACTAAAACTACCTGTTTTGAGGTTACGTATCACGAAACCTCGAATGGAGGGCGTAAATCCATTCAACATATAGTTCCCGGAAAACTATATGCCTTGTTTGCACAAGTGTATGTTGCATTTCATTTGTCTACTTAAATAACTTATTTGAATTCCATTACACAAGAAGTTATTTATGGGAATAGTTCTCACTAAGCCTATTAGCTTATACCCTTATAGATATCTTTTGTAGTTCACCTATTTATGGTTGAGGCCACGTGGACCCTGCAGCCAGGTATTTTCCTTTTAGGTTAAGGAATTTCTAGATGAAGTTTAGTGTTGGATAAGATGTAGAAATACTCTTGTAATAGATTTGTGACTAGGAATGCCCCTAAGTTTTGTAAGATTATTGATATGAACAGATGAATATTATGAATCCTCTTTTCTTAATCTGTTATTATATCTTCTTAAGCTTCATAGTTTCATGTATGGCCATCTAAATTTGTGAGAGCATGCTTTACACTTAATGTCAAAGCTTCTGGGAATGACTAAGGGTGTCATACTTAAGCTTTAATATTGAGTGTGGCGGACTGTTACGTTTAGGTACCCCTTAAGGCGTGACAATAACTTGGTCATTTTAACTTGAATTTCGCAAATTATTTACCGATTCTTATCTACTTCAAAAGACCTATCTAATTCTAATATAATATCTCAATTTTGAAAACTTTTAAGTCTCGAAAAATTGGATTAGTTCTGTTCGGTAATTAACATCCATTTTCGAAATTGTTTTTGTGAGGAATTATGATATTTCTACTATCCATGCCAAATATGTATGCAATATTAACAAATTACTATCATGAATGGTATGTTACAAGCTTTCTATATGTATGTTCTTGATGATATTCTATTAGAGAACATTTTTAGAAACTTCTACTTTAAAAGATATCATGGATACTTAATCTGCAAGTCTAGTTTTGAGTTCTAGATAAACCACACTTGTTTTAGAGATTTTCCTCGATAAAATTTATTTATTCTTGCTAAAACTAAGTCTTTACCATATCTATTCCTTAGGATCTTCATTTTTCAACACAAATCCTCATTTTACACCTTGTAAACAAGTGTTTAAACATTGACTATTCCTAGATCCGAATTTTCTAGAAGTGGTTCTTAAGTGATTTCTTTAAGAAAAACTCATTTGATACTTTAAAATTTAAGGCTCAATTATTCATATCCCCTAAGGACTTCATTTCCTTAATAAACTTCCATTTTAGTTTTGAAAAATAGGTGTTTACATATCCTCTTTTCCTAGTTACGAATTTCATGTAACTATCTTAAGATCTAAATTTTCTATCTTGTAAATATTTCTTGTTTAATAAATTTCTCTTAGTAGATCTACCATTAACTTACCAGAATCATTCCCTTTGTTACTTATTCCAAAAGCTCTTCATTTTTCATATAAAAATCATGTTTTGGAGTTGAAAAATATTTTTTCAAAATGTAATTCATTTTCCATCCGAATTTACAAAAGTTTGTTTTTATAAAACCAAATTTGTTCTTGAGCTTTTTGGCTCATCTTCATAAATATCCTAACTTTAGGACTAATAAATCATTCATTTACATAAGACAAAAATCTTTATGACCATTTATTCATCTTAAACATAATAAATGCATGAGATCTCCAATATCATGTAAGAGAATAAATGTTTAAAAGCTAGATCTAAGTGTAATGGTCATGTTAAATGCATGAAATGAAATATACTACTTATGACAATGATGTAGTAGCAAGATTCCTATATGAAATCATCACTATATGAACATATGTTATGATCATGATAAAATTATAAGCTTTAATCACAAGATCCACAACTTATGATGGCTTGATCATCATGTTCTAGTGGTTTCATGTCTCTAGCATGAAGCTCATAGAGATTTTTTATAAATCCACACATGAATGATCTAGCCATTACATGTCTTTATGGTAGTATAGTTTAGATCTATACCTATTTAGTGTTTGAAACAAGGAAGCTTGAAGAAAAAAATTTGTTGCGTGAGTGTGTGTGGGGGAGGGGAGTGTCACGACAACAAGAGAGGAAGGAGGGAGTTTGTGAAATTTTACAAAAGTGAAAATGAAGAAAGAGAATGAAGGCATAAAAGAATATTTATAGTGAGGGTTATTAGGGTTTTGTATGATTAAATAAAAAGAAAAATAACACAATTGACAGGGAAAAAGGGAGGGGGTGCGCCGGCCATAGAGGGGGAGAGAAAATAATTTTTATATAATTTTTCTAATTAAATGTATAATAGAATGTGTTGGAAAAGCAAATGTAAGAATGTGATGTAATAAGATACGACTGGATTGTAAGGATGTAAGAGTAGGAGTATGGCTGTAAGCCCCGGAAAATTTCAGTGAATAATTCCAAGATGAACTTCTAAAATAAACCCTAAAAATCACTCCAAATTAAAACTGAATTTCAACTAGTCCAAAAACACGAACGAATTCTGAAACTTCTTAATCTTAAGAAAATGAAAATCCTTAAACATAAAATGAGAACTCAACAGTCTTCAAATTCAAAATCACGACGTATAAAAAAAGAAAAATCCATATTTAACTCCGATTTATAAAAAGGGATAATATAAAGCCCAAAAACAAATTATTAAAAAGCAAATAACAATTGACTTTCAAAAATATAACTCAATTCAAGAATTCCGAAAACGTTAAAAGATAATAAATACTTACAAAAATGATATATAAAATAAATTTCTTAAATTAAATATGTTGTATAAACATAAAATATTAGTTTCCAATTTGGCAAAGATCTAAACCGGAAAATCACTCGGAAACCCTAAGCGAAATACAATAGCTTAAGTCCGGCAATCTAGCGCCCCTAGCCCTAGAGGCCGAGATGTAGTTTAAATATGTAGAATAGCTCATAATAATATGAGTTTGTTTAAAAATATCAGATTGGTAAATTTTTGACCTATTTTGAACCCATTCAGATACATACTTTAAAAAGCGTGTCCCGGGCTCGAGATATAAAAAATATACCAATAGTACCATTAGACTGGTAATTTCATAAGATTTCCAAATAAATCAGTTATATAATTTTTCGGGTTATAAAAGTTACAGTTATAACATTTTTATCGTATTTCCATTATTACCGGTAATTGATTAGTCTTTTGCACTATTCATTTTTATTCCATTACAAAATTTTATTATTCTTATAAAGTCTTATATTTTTAGATAAATATTTTATACGTTATAGAAAATTTTGCTTTTCTAAAATTTAGTTCGTTTCAGGTCTTTACGGGATCAGATTTTGTTTAAGACCTGATACTAAAAATAAAATAAATTAATTTAATAATTGAAAAATATTTAAAAAATATTTTTATTTTCATAAAATAATTTTTTAGAATTTTTCGGGTTATAAAAATATCATTTATAGCCCATATTCGCTTATTTTGATCATACCGGTAACATATTTGTTAAATTACTAAAATAATTCAAATAATTATTTAATTTTAAATATGAAAAATCTGCTACAAATATTTGGAACAAATTTTCTAATTTTATTTTATTTTAATTTATTTTATTAATAAAGTACTTTTACAACCCATACCTTCAAGTACACTTTACACATATCACTTCCTTTTCACTTTGATCTTTCTACACATTAACCCACACTTCATGGAAGATTTTGACCCTTCTTTATGGCTGCCATTGTCCTTTATTTACTCCATTTTGACCAAATTAATTATTTTTCCACTCCTTCTTAAGAAAGTTGCATTAGATATTAATTATACAATTCAATTTTGAGTCAAATTTCAACAAAACCCTCTCTCTCCTCTCCTTGCAATTCACGTGCAGCATGGCTTCACATTGGCTTCCTTGTTTTATTTTTTTTCTTCTTTTCTTATAATTAAAACACTCATTTTCTCTCACTCCTTCATGTACTCACTTTCCCTCTTTCATTCTTTAACTTTTCTCTCGCATTTTTCCTCTCTTTCTTCTTCATTTCCTCTTGTTCCTCCATGAAAAACAAGCTGCCCCCTTCTTCTTCCATGGCTTCCACATTTCATTCCTAAAGATTTCGAAGCAAATCTTCTTCCCAAAGCTTCATAGGTGATATAGGTAAAGTGTAATGAAGGTTTCATGCATCAAATGACCTTCCATAAGCTTAAAAGCTTAGGATGATGATGCCAAAAATGAAACACTCCTTTTTTTCTACTTTTTTATCTTGTATTACAATTATTTTCTTGTTTAAAGTTGATATATATTGTAGATCTAACTTTTTATAGCTTTGATTTTCGTTTATGCCATAGATCTTGTTATTTAGGTTGTTATATTTGTTATTTCTTATGATTTATGCATAGATCTATCATCCACATGTCCATCTTAGTGATTCATGCATTTAAAACTAGTTTAGAAAACTAGATCTAGAGTTTTGAGTTCATAAAATGCATTAGACTTTGTTTTATGTTCATGGATGACTTGTGATAGCATGATGATGGTAGGAAGTTGTAGGAAACTCAAGATCTATTTTATTTTCAACAAAAACAACTTTTGAAAATTCGGATGAAAATGGAACCATATTTAGAAAAGTGGTTTTTCAACTTCAAAATGTATATTTTTCATTTAAAATGAAGGGCTTAGGGTATAGATACCATAAATGAAAGATTTTGATAAGTAAAGTTTAGATCCATGATGTTTATAGCTTATTACCATGCATTTGTTTTATGTTTATGTTCATATTAAGTATAGATCTTAGTTATGAACTCAAACAAAATTGTGAAATTCGTATTTTGGCAAGACCCCCATTTAAAAACCACTTTCCAAGTGTCAAAATGTAATTTTTACTTAAGAAAATGAAGGCTTAATATATGTATATCATCAAGACTTCTTTTTACAAGAATCAAAAGTGATTTCCAAAAGTTATTTTCAAAATAAAAATTCTATTTTCGGATTTTGGCCAAGGCCTATTTTAAAAACATGTTTTCCAACTCAAAAATGAAGTTTTTATTTAAGAAATGAAAGGCTCTTAGGATAGGATATGTGAGGAATGGATTTTCATAAGCTTAGATAGATTTTATCAAAAGATATGACCAAAAATAAATTTTCTAAATTCGGATCCCAACCAAGACCAATTTTTAAAACCCATTTATCAACTCCAAAACTCATGTTTCATGTGAAAAATGAAGTATATAGGTAATAGGTATCATTAAGTAATGATTTTTACAAGTTAAAATGAGTTTAGGCATGAGTAATGTGTAAAACAAGTAATGGAATTAAAATGGAAAATTTTGAGTTAGTGATCAAATTGTCAAATTCGTAATTTGAGATGATGCATAAGTAATCACTTAGTATTTGAACTCAAATTGCAAGTTTTATGTGTTAAATGAAGTCCTTAGACAATAGATATAGTAAAGCTTCAAATTTTGATGCATTAAACAAGTTTTCTCATAAGAATTATGCAAGAAACGAAAATTTCCAAAATTCGGATTTTTGTGAAAAGCTTGTTTAAAAACATATTTGCAAAGTGTAAAATGCAAATTTTTGTGTAAGAATGAAGTCCTTAGTGGTTATGTATGATTGAGCCCTAATTTTCTAAATATCAAATGATTTCTACTTAAAGGAATCACTCAAAAACCAATTTTTACCAAATTCGGATTTTGGAATCAACCCCACTTGAAAACATGTTTACCAAGTGTAAAATGGAAATTTTTATGAAGAAATGAAGGTCATAAGTAGTATATATAATGAAGACTCAATTTTGACAAAAATAATTATATTTTCTTAAGTAACAAATCCAAAACAAATGGAAATGATAAAAGTTAGAAAACTAGATTTTTCATAAGTAAGTTGTCATTATGGTCTTGCAAAATAAAAAGTTATAAAATTTCCTTTTAGCAAAATCATCAAGATCATGCATGCAATAGGCTCATCTCATGTCATTCATGTTAGGAAATCACTCATATTGCATGTATAGTTAAGTTATACAGTAGGAACATTTCAAACATTTACAAAACTATTTTTCGGAAATTGAAATTGTTGCTGCCCTAATCTGATCCGAACTTTTCGAAGCTTCAAAGTTTTCAAAACTTGAAAATAATATTAGAAATAGATAGATCTTTCGAAGTAGATAGAAATCGATATATAATTTGCGAGATTCCGAGTTAAAATGACCAAGTTATGGCTGTTTTAAGTTGGAATTCCCGCTTAGGACGAGAATTACGAATTTGATAATTCGTATAAGATCGTTTAGATTAGTTTGAGTTGAAATACTTATTAGAGTATTTCTTCCTTTTTAGGTGATCCCGAAATCGACGATTCCCTGCCACCGAATTACTATTACTAGAAGACCGGGTCCAATGGCCGAGTGAGTTTTCTCCTTGTTTTGTTACCTTGATTGTGCTTGTAGTTAGTTGCATTAGATTATAGGAACAAGATAAAAATCGATATGAATGGGGATGGGATATATGATGAGGCTGTGATGAATGTATGCCAAAGAATACTAAAGCATATCGAAACCACGATTTGATTGGATAACTGCACCGTTCATATTATTTCTGTTATGTGTATGATATTGGCTGGTCACTCTAAAGAATGTATAAATATTTTGACCTAAGCAAAAAGTAAATTGATCATGCATCGCATCGGACATATTGCATTTGGTAGCGTGCTACTCCTACGCAGGTCGATCGGTATGGTCCGAGGACTCGTTTGGATAATGAGACCCGGGATCAGAGCTCATTCATAGGAAACTAAGGCGCATCGGGGATGCATTCCATGTGTGAGCCTAGCCGAGGCGAGTGCTATGAGCCGAGGGCTTGGGGACTAGCAGCAGTCGTGTAGACTTCAATACCATCCCTAACCCAAGATACGGAGGGTAAATCCGTTCTGTGTGTGGGTTCCGGATACCCATACATAATTGCTTGCTCACGTGTTTGTTCATGCATAGCATATGATTGATTAATGCTTGCTTGTTCTGGTACGGAACTAAGGGAATTCTCACTAAGCTAGTGTAGCTTATACCCCAATAGTTGTTTAAATGAACAGGTTATCTCAAGAATGCAAAGTGGGGACCGAGATGGTTGAAGCCGAGAATGGCTTCGGGATTCCGGCAAGAAATGAGAATGTTGAAGTTATCAGCTAGTTTTATGATTTGTCTTGTAATAGTTTATGTAGGGAAGTCTGTGGATGAATGTAATTGAAGTTGAATGATTTGTATTTTGAAGTATAGTGGTTTGTATCGAAAGTATAGTGGATTTTATTTCCTTTACATTGTTACTCAATTGTATCAACATAAAATGTATCATTTCGATGTGTCTCCTTTATGTGTTAGACGCCTTGTACATAGTATGGAAGCCTTCGCGTGACGATGTCATTCTTAGGTTTAATATTGTGTACGGCGGACTGCCACATTTAGGGTACCCTTCGGGGCGTGACAATGGCTTGTGAGTATGAGTAAGGAATATTTTTCTAATTTCGAGTCCCAAGGGCTGGTTTTCCGGAACGAATCCTGATCGAATTCGAAATAGTTAATTTCTCGAAAACTGATCTTTTTATGTTTTGATATATTCTTTAGAACTATAATCTATATTATTTAGCTCTCAAAAGTTCTATGATTTTATTCTCGGTGAAGCCGGAGTTAGGGTTTCTAGGTTTCTTCTAACCCTAGCTATTCCAGTTTAGGGTCTTGGTTTCCGATTCGGCTCTTGAAGTCTATCTTGGTTACAAGGAAATCAGGGCTTACACTTACTTTTTTTCCATCAAGAGTTTGCTTAATATGTTTGATGTTACTTATACCTTTATTAAAAAAAGCTATTGAAGAAGGAATTGTTCTCAACGAGGTGAAAGCAAATGTTGTTCTTGATGCTTTGATGTGCTTTGACTTTTTACTTATTTTATATATGATGAGTAATAATATGATAAACACTTATGACCTTTACCAAGCCTTGCAATGAACATCTCAGGATATATTGAACTCAATTTCTTCGGTATCAACAATGAAAACTTTACTTGAACAAATGAGACAAACAAGATGAAATGATTTTATTAAAGAGGTCATAACATTTTGTGGAAAGCATGATATTATTGTTCCTGAATTGATTTCTCAATTCACTCCTTGTAGAGGTTGACGATGGAAATGGAGCAATCCATTTGTGGAAGAATATCATCTAATTAATGTGTTTTATGTTACTATTGACACCTAATGGCAAGAGAATAATCACATGTTTAATGATAAGATAATGGATCTTCTTACTCTTAGCTCATCTCTTGATCTAAGTAATAATTTCAACAAGTCGAATGTTGGTTGGATTTGTAAGTTGACTTACAAATTTTATCTCGTGGACTTCATTGAGCAAGAAAAGATTCATCTCGATATATAAGCGTAACATTATGAAGCAGATATTCCTCACAATTCAAAATTTAATAGCTTATTTAATGTTTCTAGCTTATGTTTCAAATTCGAGGATACCATAAAAGTATTGATCCATCCTCTAAGTAATCGTTTGATTCGGTTAATTTTCACCCTACTAGTTTTAACTGCAACAACAGAACGCTATTTTTCTTCCATAGATATCATGAAGAATAGGCTAATGAACGAGATGAATGATGAATTTCTCTTAGATTGTCTTTTGATTTACATAGAAAGAAGCACTATTGAAAAAATTGGTGTAGATTCCATCATAGATTAATTTTATAACTTGAAAGAGTGATGAGTTAAACTTTGGTTGTTTTTTTTCTATTATAATAAGTGTACCTTTTTGCCTTTTCCTTTTATATAATAACTTGGAGGTCTTGCATCCATAGTTGCTCTATTTATATAGTTGTTTAGGTCCCATCTTAGGAAGCATTCTTATTCTAATCCTTTTACAATTGCATCATTTTTTTTTTGTGGAACAACTGCATCATTTGTTCCGCTTTTATTTTAAATTTCATGTTTCTGTAATATTGTTTATTGATTTCCATCAACTAAAAGTCTAGTCTAGAGGAGGGTCAATTATAACTTAACCAAAACTAGCAAGTCCTGATTCTAAAACAGTATAGTTAGACTAACCCAACCTAACAGTTCTAGGTAGGGTTTATGAAATTAGTAGTCCCATGCTTCTACTTGACCCTAAACTAACTTCATTTTTTTTAAACTTTAAATAAAATTAAAAATGAAATTAAATAACTTAAAAAGTGTAATATAAAGATAAATAATTTATAATGAATGGCCAAAAATCATTTGTTAAAAATAAGAGGGTTTTATGGTCCATCCTAATACGTATATGATTACTTTGTCAAATAACAGACATGTGATTGAAGACATGAGGACGCAGCTGTAAGCTGGCCACTTAGGCTGCTGGTCTTCAATTCTATTTTGCTAGCCTTAGTCCTGTACACCACTAGCGTTGGGCTACCCATCACGGCCACAGAATCGTCCTTTGAGTTTTAGGCCGCTAGCTTTTGTATCAAAGCTGTTAGCCTTCATGCCATTATACATGTTTGGAATTTGTAAAGATTTCTAAGTCTTTATATAACCCTAGCCTATTCCTTCTTCTCCAAAGCCATTCTTAAGCAATAGAACACCCTAAAAGCCTCTCTATTATCGTGAATTATGCATAAAAGGAGATCAAGATTCAAGAATTAAGTAAGATTAATCCTTTTCAATTCTTTAGTGATCTAAAGGGATGATCTCTTCCTAAAGTTTTCTTTTGGTTTCAAAAGGAGTTAATTTGGAGACGTTTTGGAGAAAAACCCTACGATTCTTGTTGACCTTTTAATGTTCCGCAATCAAGGAGGAACAAGTATCAAGGGATAGGTAAGTTGAATCTTTTTTATTCTTTTGATGATCTAAAAGTGTGGTCTTTTATGAGTTGCTTGATTTTTTATTGAAGGAGACAATCATATTCTTTTGGAGATTCTGTAATTTTTATAATCAAAGGAGAAAGGAGTGTGTGAATTTAAGGATTGTAGTTCTTTCTAGTTTAGGGTTTAAATGATGAAGGATTTATGATTAATTTGTGAAAATTTATTTTAATTGAGTAATTGATTATGATAAGGTGTTGTTGGTGAAATTAGGGATTATGTTCCTAAAGTGATTTCAGGTACGACCTTGCATTGTTTGTTGTTTGTGATTGTAGGCTTAATAATATTAAACTGACTAATTGTTATCTGATTTTCAATTTAGTGTGTTGCTTGTCTTTGGTCCGGTCTAGTAGATTGGGAGAACCGTTGCTACTAAGGTGACACCCTGATGATCTGTGTGTGGTATTGTCCCGAGTGGAGTTATGCACGGAGATGATTCCGGTAGTTTAGAAGTGGTACGAGTATGGTCCCAAAGGTGTGTGAGGAGTATCCAACACCAATATATGCACATATTACTATTTTCTATACTGATTGTTTTTATGGAGTCATGAGTTACTCCGAGTTTCATATTAGACTGCAGATGGTTCTAAACTGTGTTGCTTGCCCGGCTAAATAAACATAATAACTTTTGTTTCTTTCATATGTTATTAGGTTGCATGTTACTTGGTTTATTTGATGTTTTGATTTCAGTTCATACTGATCATTGACTGAGTTTTTCAAATTTATAAATGTTTTCTAAATCAGTTTCAATAACTACGGTCTCACAGGGCAAGCACACCCATAAGATGTAGCATAGATAGTGATTTAAGTCGATCCTAAGAGATTGGTTGGCTGCTAGTCTACTTCCAACTTTACCCATTGTCTAGCAAAAGAAAGGTTTAGAAAAATGATAAAGAAAAAAGGAACTATGCTAAGTTAGTAATATTTGCAAACATTTAATGGATAAAATAAGAAATAAGCCTGTAACTATGGTACAACAGCTCAAGGTTACTACATCAATTCTCTATCAGAATGATTTCTTGAAAACAATAAACTTCTTAAAAGCTTTGAATTGTGTGTTTGTACCGTTAGATTCTCTAATTTAAATTAAAGCTTCTCTCAAAGTCAGTAGTTCTAGATTAAGCCGAAACTAGTAATTTGAAATTCCAATTAGACTCACATAAAGAATAGGAATCCATTGTTTCAAAAAAAAAAAAAAAAACTCAATGAATTTTTAAAACAAGTGACAAAAAAGTCTCACTCATTCTTCGGGAAGAGGTAGTTAGGATTGACTTCATTAGCAACCACAAATCTATTCAATGGAATGATCTCTCGATCTATCCAATTGAAATCAATCGTGGATCTAAAAGAATACACCACTCCTTTGAAAACCACAAGTTTAAGTTCAGGTTACTAATTGCAAACACTCAATCAAATTAACTTGAAAAGCGTATTTGAAATCAACTGAATCAGGAATTGGATTCGTAATCCCTAAGCTGTGGGAGTTTATTTCTCCATAGATTTATAAAAATAAGCACAAATTAGAAGAAATAAATTAGATTCAAAAGATTAGTCAATTAATTGCTCGAAAATGCATGGAAATTATAAACATCGAGTTAAATTGATTTTACCTGGAAAACAAAAGAAATTCTCAAGTAAGAAAAGGAAATTCTTTCACCTAAGAATCCTTTAGAAACTAATATACTTTAAAATGCTTATTTACACTGTTGGTACATATTTTACAATGCATGCTTGCCCATTTATTTATGGGCTACTGGGTACAAAAAGCATGACCTACTTTATTGACACGTAGCAGATTCTTTCTAACAGAATTTGTGATACTTTCCACATGTGCATATTATCTGTGAAAACACTCATTAAGGGTTGCGTGTGATTTGTTGGTCGAGTCTAGTATAGAGAAAAATCAGGTTTGACTTCAATAATTTCCAAAGTAAACTATGCGTTTTTATTCGTTGCTCTATCAAGAATAAAATTGAGAAAATTGAGACTCGTATTGCTAGCTCAAGGTAATTCTAATGAAGAATTGATCTGTAAAAGCACTTGTTAAGGGTCGAGATTTGAGGCTTGATGATGAACCAAAATTATTCTTATTTTATGAGTGCTAAAACATATGTTTGATGGTCATTTTTATTGGGAATTTAGCACTTGAATTAATGGAGTTAAGCTTTCAGGTCTTTAAAGGAGATATTTTTCAAAGAAAGCGAAGACGGGTAAAAAATGCAAAGTTTAGATTAAGAAGAACTCAATATGACAAGAACAAGCCATGTCTTTCAACCATTACAAGAAGAAGCAAAATTAAGGGCTAAATATCAAGCTTTTGGAAGACATTTAT
Organism: Combretum micranthum; assembly: GCA_024138025.1. Classification (NCBI taxonomy): domain Eukaryota; kingdom Viridiplantae; phylum Streptophyta; class Magnoliopsida; order Myrtales; family Combretaceae; genus Combretum; species Combretum micranthum. The sequence goes on from JAMXBD010001386.1 coordinate 74,067, forward strand.
GAGACACGACCTGTCCCAAACCGTGTCAATCTGGAAATTCAACTTTGTAAGGGACATTTCTCTGACACGACCTGTCACCAGCCCTGTCGATTTAACAAAGAGTCATTCAATGTGTAAACGACTTTTTAACTACAATAACCTCTTATTTAGTAAAGAAACGTTTATTTTGGGCATTGAAGGAGTGTTACTTGAAAAGCCAAGAGACTCATAACTTCCGAAACTTTTCATTTCTCCTCATCATGAATAATCAATTCCATTTAATCGAAGATGATTATAAAAAGGAGATTGTGGGGGAGAGAAAGAAGATACATGAAAATTTTGAAGACGAGAGTTTTCCAAGAGAAGGAAGTTCTGGAGATTCCAACAACAAGTCAAGATTATCTCGGATAGAACATCCGAAATTTTTGAGCTTTAATCTTTTCGGGTAGTATCATGATTTCAATTTTCTGTTTTGAATTTCATGTATTATCATTAGTCACTATGGAAGAGTGAATTTGTAGATGTGGGTTTTGTTGAATTCCATGTTTATCATGCCTTGAGGCTTTGTTCTTAATGAAAGATTGAAGTTCTTTTGTTCAATTGCATTTTTAACCGTTTCTTAAGTTTGTATATCCGGAATGCAAGCTTATGTATGATTTCCATTTAAGTTAATTGAAAGATTGCTTTTATGAATTGATCTGTGCAATTGAAGAGATTTGTTTGTAATTCTAGACATAGAATAACAAGAATCTTCTATTATTTTTAAGAGTTCATGTTATTAATGCAAATTTGGGTTGCTATTGATTGAGGAGACATCCTTATTGGTTAACCTAGGTTTAGATAAACTGTTAGATTCGAAAGAATTAACAATTTGCTTAAGGAACTCTATAGCTTAGAACTAAAATCTTAATTATCTGATATGGGTTGCCAAGGATTCACATGATAAGTTGGAGGTAAGACAAAATCTGGATCATTCGTTCTTAATTGAATCTTGTTTGTTTGTTGGAGCTGTGTTAATATTGTTTTAAAGAAAATTAGATAAAATAGTAAAACATCAAAATTGTTCAGTTAGATAGTAGAATACGATTTAGTACTAGTACTTGCTTATTCCCTGAGGACGATCCCGATTTTAGAAGCTATGCTACATTCTCGATAAGTATACTGCCTATTGCCTTTGTAGTGAATTAAGAACGGGCCTTTATAAATTGAAAACTATGCTTGAAGGTAAAATATTCATCAAGTTTTTGGCGCCGTTGCCGGGGAATCGAGCAATATTAGGAACACTTTATTTTTGCTAATCTAACTCTTCTTTGTATGAAAAATTCTTCATTATCTTCATTAAACATATTTTGAAGAAATCTAACTCCAATCCTTGATATTCTGCAGTGCATGACAAGAAGTTCCTCTTCAAGACTTCTAGATCTTGATCCGGAGATAGACAGAACATTCCACAGAAGGTTGAGGAGTAACACAAGAGAAGTTGCTAGAGAATTGATTTTTGAAGAAGAAAGAAATCCACTCATGGTTGAAAACAATGAAGAAGCTCCCAAAACCAACTTGGATTATGCTAGACCTACTCTGGATGGTACTGGTCCAACTGTTGTGAAACACCCATTGTGACAAACAATTTTGAAATTAAAATTGTGGTGATTCAGATGCTGCAACAATACTATCAATTTGACGGTTTACCTGATGAAGATCCACATGCTCATATTCAGACATTCTTGGAAATTTGTGAGACATTCAAGAACAATGGGGTAACAGATGATGCAGTGAAACTTCATCTATTTCCTTTCTCATTGAGAGGAAGAGCCAAACAATGGTTATCCTCATTGGGTCCGGGACCCATAACTACATGGAATGATATGGTGGAGCAATTCCTTGACAACTATTTTCCACCCTCTAAGACCGCTAAACTGAGAAATGACATCTCATCATTCAATCAGCAGGATTCTGAGACTTTATATGATGCATGGAAAAGGTGGAAGGATTTACTAAGGGGCATTATTAGGTACCAAATTGGATGCAAGTGCAAACCTTCTACAATGGTCTAAATACAACAACTCGACAGTTGGTTGATGCTGCAGCTAGTGGTACTTTGAATTCTAAGACCCCTGAGGATTCGCTTAAGCTTTTTGAGGATATGGCGAAGAACAACTATCAATGGGGTAACAACAAGGGGAAACAAAAAGTGGCAGGTATGTATGTTGATATAATGACTACTTTACTTGCTAAAATGGATGCTTTAAGTAAACAAGTGATGGAAGCAAAGAACTCACAAGCAATTCCAGTACAATCTGGAAATTTCGTTGCTGAAAATTACTTTCTTGAAGCTCTGGAGCAAGTGGATTATGTGGGAAACCAAGGAAGATATCAAAATAATCTATATAGTCAAACATACAACCAAGGGTGGAGGAATCATGCAAATTTTTCATATGCCAACAGCCAAAATGTGCAAAGGCAAAATTTTTCAAAATTGCCACCCGGATTTCAAAAGCCACAGCTCCCACCTCCATAACAGCTTCCACAATTACCACCACCACCTCCACAAGAAAAGAAACCTAGCTTAGAAGAATTGATGACCCAATTTATCCATACTGCAGAAGCTCGCCATCGGAACCAAGAAGCCTCCATCCATACTCTGGAAAACCAAATTGGACAGCTTGCCAAAATGCTATCTGAGAGGCAACCTGGGTCACCTCCTAGCAATATAGAGGCAAATCCAAGGGAACAGGAAAAAGCAATCACTTTGAGGAGTGGAAAGAAAGTGGAATCAAGGAAAAGGAAGGAACCGGAAGGAGAAACAATTTCAAATCCTGATGAAAAGAAGGTTCCAAAGGAACAACCCTCTGAGGTAAGAGTTTATACTCCTCCTATTCCTTATCCTACTTGTTTGAATAAGGATCGCGACAAAGAACAGTTCGGGAAATTCTTTGAGCTTTTTAAGCAACTTCACATCAACATACCGTTGGTGGAGGCACTTTCTCAATGCCAAAGTATGCCAAATTCCTTAAAGAATTATTATCCAACAAGAGGAAGCTTGAGGATGTGTACTGCTATAGTTGGGCTGAATGTTCAGCAATAATTCAAAACAAGTTGCCGGCTAAATTGAAAGATCCGGGTAGTTTCACAATCCGTGTGTCATTGGAGAACTTTCTGTTGAAAAAGCTTTAGCGGACTTAGGGGCAAGCATCAATTTAATGCCCTATTCATTCTTTAAAAGCTGGGTTTAGGTGAACCTCGTCCTATAAGAATTAGTTTGCAATTAGCCAATAGATCGGTTAAACACCCAAAGGAATAATTATATTTGTTTGAAAGTTGGGAATTTTATATTCCCGGTTGACTTTGTGATTCTTGAGATGGATGAGGATGGGGAAGTGCCTCTAATTTTGGGACGGCCTTTCCTAGCTACAACTAGAGCTGCCATAGATGTTGGAGATGGAAGGTTGACACTCCGGGTTGGTGATGAAGAGATTATAGTAAAGATTCCAACAGTGATGAAAAAACCCATGGTATGTGATGATTCTTGTTTTAGCATTGATGTTATTGATGCTTCTGTGGTGGATTGCATGCAGGATATCTTATGCAGAGATGTTTTGGAGTTAAGTTTAATTTGTGCAGAAGAGGAAGAAGTGTTGAACCCTAATGTGCAAGATGTGACAGCTCAATTAGAAAAGCATGAGGAGCTGACAAAAAAACAAGGTGTTCAAGAAATTATCACTAGAAGATGAGGCAAAATGAAGCTCTCCATTGAGAACCATCCGGTTTTGAAATGAAGCAACTTCTCTGACTATTTGAGTACGCTTTCTAGAAGAGAATTCAAAATTACCGGTAATTATTGCCTCAGATTTGAACAATGAACAAAAGGACAATTATTGACAGTTCTTAAAGGAGCATAAGCAAGCAATTGCCTGGAAGATATCCGACATTAAGGTATAAACCCTTCTTTTTGCACTCATAAAATTTGATGGAAGAAGGATTCAAACCAGTTGTTTAACCCCAGAGAAGGTTGAATCTAAATATGAAAGAAGTGGTAAATAAGAAGTAATTAAACTTCTGGATTCTGATAGCTCTTGGGTAAGTCTAGTGCAAGCGTCCTAAAAGGGGGATGACTGTGGTCCCGAATGAAGAAATGAGCTGATCCCGATGAGGACAGTCACGGGTTGCTAGTATTGATTATAGAAGGCTTAATGAAGCTACTCGCAAGGACCATTTCCCTTTGCCTTTCATTGATCTCAAAGTTAAAAAAGCTTGCAGGTCACATGTTTTTATTGCTATTTGGATGGTATGTCTGGTTTCTTCCAAGTACATTGCTCCTGAGGATCAAGAAAGACTACGTTTCACTGTCCCTATGGCACTTATGCCTATAGGAGAATGCTCTTTGGGCTTTGTAATGCACCAGCCACATTTTAAAGGTGCATGTTGGCCATTTTTTGATGATCTGGTGAAACATTATGGAAGTGTTATGGATGATTTTTCCGTTTTTGGAGATTCATTCAGCAATTGTCTGGAAAATTTGAAGAAAGTATATGATCCGATGTGAACAAACTAATCTTGTGCTTAATTGGGAGAAATGCCACTTCATTTGCAAGAAGCATAGTTCTCGGTCAATAAGTATCTCACAAGGGAATTGAGGTTGATCAAGCCAAGGTTAAGATTATTTCCAATCTCCCTCCTCCAACATCAATCAAGGCAATTCGTAGTTTCTTTGTCATGCAGGCTTCTATAGGAGGTTCATAAAAGATTTTCAAGATAGCCCGACCTCTCACAAGGCTTTTGGAAAAAGATGTATAGTTTTGAGTTTAGCCAAGATGTCTTGAAGCATTCAACCTCCTCAAAAGCATCTGATTAGTGCACCAATCATGATCGCTCCGGATTGGAGTTTACCATTTGAACTGATGTGTGACGCAAGTGATTATGCTGTTGGGGCAGTCTTGGGACAAAGAAGAGAAAAGCATTTTCAACCCATCTACTATGCTAGTAGGACTCTCAACAGTGCCCAAGAAAACTACACCACCACGGAAAAGGAGTTGTTGGCTGTGGTGTTTGCCTTTGACAAGTTCCGACCATATTTGATTCTATCAAAGGTAATAGTTTATACTGACCATTCTGCTCTTAAATACCTTTTGTCAAAAACAGATGCAAAACGCGCCTCATCCGGTGGATTCTCCTTCTACAAGAATTTGATTTGGAATCCGAGACAAAAAGGGCAGAAAATCTTGCAGCTGATCATTTGTCACGTTGGAAAACCCTTGTTTGGAGGAATTAAAGGAGGAAGAGATTAATGATGAATTTCCGGAAGAACGGTTGTTTACAATAGAAAGGTAAGAAATTCTGATACTCCTTGGTTTGCAAATTTTGCAAATTATCTTGTTGCTAAAATCCTCCCCCGAGAATGACTTCCATGACTTCCCATGAGAAGAAGAAATTCTTTTCTGAGTTGAAGTATTATTTTTGGGAGGAACCGTTTCTTTTCCGTGTTTGTGCAGATCAATTGATTCCGCCTGTGTATCTCATGCGGAAGGTTGGAAATTTTGCAAGCATGCCATTCTGGTCCTACGGGAGGTCATTACAATGCAAATAGGACGGCCCAAAAAGTTCTAGAGGCTGGATTCTATTGGCCCACTATTTTTAAAGACGCCCATAAGGTTGTTAATTTGTGTGATAGATGCCAAAGAACCGGGAATATTTCCCGACGTGATGAGATGCCTCAGAATTATGTTTAGAGTGAGGTTTTTGATCTGTGGGGTATCGACTTCATGGGACCGTTTCCAAATTCTTTTGGAAACAAGTATATCTTGGTGGGTAGACTATGTCTCAAAGTGGGTAGAAGCCCAAGCACTGCCTACCAATGATGCCCGGTAGTTACCAAGTTCTTAAAAAAGTTGTTCTCAAGGTTTGGAGCCCCTAGAGCTATCATAAGTGATAGAGGGACGCATTTCTGCAACTATCAACTTGAGAAAGTGTTAAAACGATATGGGGTAACTCATAGGATTGCAACACCATATCACCCTCAAACCAGCGGGCAAGTCGAGGTTTCAAATCGCGATTTGAAAAGAATTCTGGAAGTCAGTGGAGCATCATAGGAAGGATTGGGCAGAAAAGCTAGATGATGCGTTATGGGCATATAGGACAGCATATAAGACTCCTTTGGGAACCACACCATATCGGCTTGTCTATGGTAAAGCTTGCCATCTGCCGGTAGAGATTGAACATAAAGCTTATTGGGCGATTAAGCAAGTCAATTTTGACTTGAATTCCATTGGAATGAGACGAAAGCTTCAACTGAATGAATTGGACGAATGGAGAATGATTGCCTATGAGAACATGCGGATCTACAAGGAAAGAACCAAGCAATATCATGATAAGCGGATCCGTCATCCAAAGCATTTCAAAGAAGGAGACCAGGTGCTGTTGTTTAATTCTCGTTTAAAACTTTTTCCTGGAAAGTTGAAATCAAGATGGTCTGGTCCTTTCTTAGTCAAGAAATTTTTCCACATGGTGCTGTTGAATTGGAACATCCTGAGAGTGGAATTTTCAAGGTAAACGGGCAACGATTGAAGCTCTATCAAGGAGTTGATTTTGAGCAAGAAGGTCGTGAGGAGTTTCGGCTCCATTCACCAGATTTTGATTGAATCATGCAAGACGTCGAGCTAACGACTATAACCAAAAGCGCTTCATGGGAGGCAACCCATGTCTAATTCTTTTCTTTTCTTTTGTTTATTTCTTTTTTTTGAACTCATGATCTTATTATTTTTGACAATTAGGATGCTTGGCAATAATTTAAAGGAAAAGATGGAATTGGAGAGGAAACAAGGTAGAAAAAGGCTAGAAAAGTTGCTGTCAACACGACATTTTTGAGACATGACTTGTCATAAGTCGTGTCACTTACTGATCTAAAGTTTATTGAAGTTTTGGAATGACATTTGTTGGACACGGCTTGTCAATAGGCCGTGTAACAATCTATGGAGATGAGTTTTTATGACACGCATGGGACATGACTAACGACACGGCTTGTCAATGATTGTGTAACTCACTGCCCACTTTTAGCCTGTCACTTGTTTCCAATCTCCAAGACGACATGACTAACGACACGGCTTGTCAATGACCGCGTAACTTGCTGTGGTAAGGGGACATTTGTTGGACACGGCTTGTCAAATGACCGCGTAACTCACTACCCTTCTTCGTTAAAACACATGCTTTTTAATTGTTTCCCTCATTCATATCATTTGTGCGTTTGTAAAACAAAGGGGCTTGCTCTGCAAAAACAAAATCCTCTCATTTCATCTTCATTATCCACACAAAACTTCACCAAGCAAAATCAAGGGAAATCCAAGTAAGTTTTTCACCCTCTCTCTTTCTTCTTTCTCGAGTATCTACACTTTCACGGCTCCGTTGAAGGTTTGATTTGGGATTTCAGGGTTTTGATTCTTATTGCATGTCATCCTAAATCATGTTTGTTGTTGATAATTCATTTTTTGATGGAGAATATTCGCACAAATCATATGAAATTTTTGTCTTGCGTGATTGATGTGATTTGAAAGTTTGAGCTTTAATGGATGGTTGTCATGCATGAGTTCGTGGTGTGGGTTTGTTCTTGAGTGTGATAATTCGAACAAATTTATGGGTTAAAGCATGCGTGATCATTGGTATCCTAAAATTTTCATGCGTGAGCTTTTGCATGCGTGATTTTTGTGTTTTGAAATATAGGGATTATGAGCTGTTGTGGATGATTGTCATACGTGATTTGGGGTTGTTTTGTTGTGTGTATGATTTCGTCGACGCAAGTAAAATTATTAGATGAAATTTGGGGGTTGAAGCGAGAATAATCCATTGTCTTGCACATTTCTGTTCTGTGCGTGGTCTGTTTTTTTTTTTTTTTTAGGATTCCAAGCATGTTTTGTTAATTTGCCAATTTAGGATTGATCAATTCTGATTAATGTATGATATTATTTGGGGCTACTGAGGAGAATCGGGATTTAGTGTTTTGAAAAAAAAAAAACGTTTTAATGGTAGCTTGGGTTGAGATAGAATGGATGACGAGTTTGGGAAGCAGAATATGGGCTATACAAAGGACACGACTTCTGATAGGCCTTGTCTTTTGGTCGTTTTGTGCTGGAATATTGTTTCTCTTCACCTTGTTGTTTAAACTTTTGATTGTAATACTTGTGTCATGCCCTGTCTTATGGTTGTGTTGTGCTCATTAGTTTTCCATTCTTGTTTCAATTCCTTAAAATGTGTTCTCATTTCTTGTTTGATTTCAGGATGCAGCAGAAGCAAACAGCGAGAAAGAAATTTTCTTCCTACCGCTAGTCTCTTGGCCGAGCTCTAGATCCTCCAAGACCGACCCAACCAATGTCAAGGATTGAGCAAGAATGATATAATGCGCTTTTAGGAAGACAACTTGCTGGTAATATGCTATTCAATTGGAAAGGATTGGCTAAGTATAACAAGGTAGATGAGATTCGTTCTTTGATTAGCCACAATGGTTGGGATAAATGGTTTGAAGTTAATGAAAGAGTGTACCGGCTGCTCACACTTGAGTTCCTTTTCACATTTCGGATTGAGAGTCAAGCAAAACACTCGAGAATAAACAATAGCATCACTTTTAGGGTTAATGGCCAAGAACACACTGTTACTATTCATGAAATCTGTGAGGCTATGGGTTTTTATTCAGCTGACTTTTTGGCAATAGAAGAATTTGTACGCCTTCTTGTAGATTGGCCACCAGGGGAATTCAACTACTTGTATTAGGGAAAGATCAGTCCTGCCACTCCCTATAAAGCAAAAGAAGCCAAGCCATCAACATAAGGGATGTCAACCATAGGATAATACACTAGATAATCACTCATTCAGTCAATGGTAAGGGACACAGTACTGGGGTGGTAGGAACATATGAACTATATACTTACATAGTAAATTGAGAAACTCCCATTGAACTTGGGAGTGATGCTTGCTTTCTTTTATCCATCGGCAAGCCAAGACTAATAAAGCCAAGGGCAACCATTTACTGTGGAGCCTACATCATCCGCTTGCTGAAAGGATTACGGATTTTTCCCGCTGAAGAACCCAAGGACTTTGTTGCTACTTCTCATATCATAACACCTTCCACTCTTGGGAAGTGGTTTGGTTAGCGACAACCTTCTACTTCTAGGTCATATCCTTCTATCCAGTCACCTTATGAAGTGCTTGCTAAGAAAGTTGAGAAAATCACCACATTCTATAGAAGATGAAATCATTGTTCAAAGCTCTCGTCCGCACCACCAAGCGTCAGACCCGACATCAAGAAGCTATATATTCTTGTTTGAAAGGGATGCAGCCCATAACAATGTGCAATTTTCTCCACCATAGACTGGACCATCAGAGACTTTTCCCTCCTCACCCAATGATGTTCAGTAGATTCTTTCCATACTCTATTAGAGGATAGTGATGATGAGGAGGAAGATGCTTAGATTCGTGCTTCAGAGGAAAATGTTACTGAAGAAGCATCTGAAGAAGAAGTTTATGAAGATGAGGAAGATGATGAAGATGATGATGGATCTGAAGAGGAAGAAGAGGACACACCAACACCCACACCACCACAGAAGAAGAAACAGAGAAAGATTGTGGATGAGGATGAAGATGATCTTGACTATCAAGGAGATTGATCCCTTGATTTGTTGCTGCTTTGATGATTTCTAATGATATTTTGGATGACTGTATCTTTGAGTACCCAATCTTGGGTTAGACTCTTTAGGGCTTACTAGTAGGATCATGAGTGCTAACTTTTGTTTCTTTATTTTTGTTTTGTCTTTTGTTTGTGCTTTTGTTTTGTAGCCCAGATGCAATCTGACCTGACTTGTTGTTACGGCTACTCCTTTTTGTTGAACATATGACTCTCTTGCAGCTGAATATTTGTACTTAAACAGGGAAGTTTCTTTCTTCTTCTTTTTCCATTCCTTACTATTGTGCATATTTGTTTGACGTTGGGGACAATGTCCTAATTAAGTGTGGGGGAGGGATACTCTTGAAAAGGGAATATTTGGTTTTCTATGCTTGTTTTGAATGTGAAAAAAAAAAAAAACCCACTTTACACTTGCTATTGTACTTGAAAATATACTCAGAAAAATGTTTAAAATAGCATTCATAAAAAAAAAGAGACTTCTAATACCTTACTCATCTATTTTGTGATTAGTATACTTAGTTGAAATTGTAGGATGAAATCTAGGTGTGGTAAACTTACTTGCTAATTAGGGATGGAATCTAGAGTCTAAAAGTGGATCGAAGTCCTTAGTTGAAAGTTAAATTTTTTGTGGTTCTAAGATTATTGAATTATATATTTTCTTTTGAAATATTTTGAGAGCCCTCCTAATCTTGGTGAAAGAGATATGAAGTTCATCACTGGTGATCCTTTTTTAGAATAAATCTCTTTGGAAATAATCAATTGTTGTCAACCCCAGTAATTCTCAGTAGTTAAGTAAACCTCGGGTTGAAAATGAAACCCTAATCCAGCCCAGTTAAAGTCTAGTGAGAGAAACTTAGGAACCCTAAATCTGGCTTTGCTTCGGTTTCATAATAAAAGAAGTTTTTAAAGTAAATAGATATGATTATTTTAAAGTATATTTTAAACCTTAGAAAGTTTTAATTTGGAATTTTTCAATTCCGAGCATTCCCGAGCTCAATTACGGAAAAACATGCCCCGAGACCACAGACTCATGAAAAATATTCCGGAATATTCATTAGAACCGAAATTTATAAGGATTCAAAAATATCAATTTAGAATTTTATGGGCTATGAAATTACAGTTATACCTTTTCCCGTATTTTCGTTACAATTGGTAAGTAGATGTCTTGTCTACTATTCACAAGTAAACCTACCACTACACTACCCATACCCTATTCTTACATGCTTACAACTACTCATTTCAATTTTCTTTTCCAAGAAATTTTGTTTCCTAAGTAATTATTACATTTTATTACATAAAATACAAATTTTAACAAAATCAAATTCGCTCTGTCACACTCCCCCATTGGCCGGTGCCCTCCTCCCCCCATTTCCCTCTCATTTTGTTTTATTTTTACTTATTTTTATCCAACTAACCCTAATGCACTCATATATAAGCTTATTTTTCTCTCTCTTCTCATTTTTCACTGTTTCAAAGATCACAAAAGAAGAAAACTCTCTCCATCTTTCTCTTGTGCCGTGACCTACACACACACATACACTCTCACTCACAAGCTCATTTCCTCTTCTTTTCTACTTCAAATCTCTATTGGTATGATGATTCAAGCTTTATCTTACTAAATCTTGTAATGGCAAGACTTTTCTTGTGTGTTTTTCATATTTAATCCCAATGATGCATATGATAGGGACATGAAAACACTTATACAAGAATATCAAGCCATCACAAGAAGTGGATCTAGTGTTTAAATGAGTTTTGTTGAGATATTCTACCTTGTTCATGCATGTAAAGTAGAGATCTTGCATAAATTTATGTTCATGCCATGAAACTCATGATTCATGCACCATATGTGTTAGATCTAAGTGTTAGGCACTCATACATTCATTGATATATGTTCATTGGTTGTTTTGAGCTTACATGCATTTATGATCATAAAAGCTTAGTCTTGCATGTATATAGATATGTTAGATATTAGATTTTCATGTATAGGAGGCAAGAAACTTGAAAAAGAAAAGATTTTGGTTACAAATGTATTATGGAAATTCGGATGATTTTTGAACCCCTATTTTAAAACCACCAAAACCACTTAAAACTCATATTTTTTTATGAAAATAGAAGGTATATGTAATAGTTCCTTAAGGAATGATTTTTTAAGTATAAATGAAGTTTAGGCATGAGAAATATGTAAAACAAGTATGAAGTTAGAATGGAAAATTTTGAGATAGTGATTAGATTGCTAAATTCGTTATTTTGGAGTATTGCCACTACAAAAACACACTTAGTGTCCAAGCTCAAATTGCATGTTTTATGAGTTAAATAAGTCTTTAGACAATAGATATAATAAATCTTCAATTTTTGATGCATTAAACAAGTTTCTCATAGGAAAAATGCAAGAAAAGAAAAATTCAAAATTCGGATTTTTGGAAAAGCTTGTTTAAAAACATATTTATCAAGTGAAAAATGTGGATTTTTATGCATAATGAAGGTCAGTAGATATAGATGTTAAGAGCTCATTTTTATTTAGATAACAAGTAAATTCCAAGAATAGAATCTAAAAACCCTAGGGAATGCAAAGTTGGAAAGAATAAGATTTTTAGAAGTGACCATATGGAGTTTTATAATAATTAGGAGTTCATAAGAGTTCATCATCAAAAATCATCAAGACATGCATATATTGAGCTCATTACATGACATTCATACTAGGATTCATCATGTGCCATCTATACATGATCATTAACTAGATATTTTTACCAATTGCGAAACATTTTTCGGAAAGAGGAAAGTTACAGAACAGATCTGATCCCACTGTTCCGTGACCTTAATGTTTTCAAAACTTGAATAAATTAGAAATAGATAGATCTTTCGAAGTAGATAGAAATCGATATAAAATTTGTGAAATTCGAGTTAAAATGACCAAGTTATGGCATTTTAAGTTGGAACTTCCGCAAATAGCGAGAATTCCAATTTTGTGTAGTTTAGATGTATAGCTTGAATTAGTTTAGTGATGAAATTCTTATTAGGTTGTTCTTATTTGTAGGTGACCCCGAGCAAGATGATACCCTAGCACCCGACACTATTATTAATACCAGCGTATCATGGCCGAGTGAGTATTACTTCCGCTCTCAATTATTGTTTGTGATTGTATGATAGTGGCATAGTTGTTTTGGCAAAGATAAAATGATTATGCATGATGGGTATATGGGAATTATATATTTGTCTGCTGTTGATATGTGAAGTTGAACTTAAGGAATATCGAAACTGGTGTTAAGCTGCTGCTTGTTTAGCGAGAATTTATATGATTGTCTGTGAATAATTGTTGGTCACCTAAAAGAATTGGATTAATCTATATTGGACTCAATTATAATTGAACTCATTCATATCACAACGGAGATGGAGCATTAGCATTTGTTGGTTTTTCGTGAACCATAAAACTAATACGTTGGTTTTTCGTGACCCATAAAACGAATATGTTGGTTAATCGTAATCCATAAAACGAAATTGTTGGTTAATCGTGATCCATAAAACGAATTATTGTTCAGTTGACCGTGAGCTTAAACAGCGTCGTACGCAGGATTCGTTAATCTGCTAACCCGGGACGGAGGGCGCAAGTCCATCCACATATGATTTCCGGTTGGTCATATGTTTGCTGAACTCATTTGTTTGATGCATTTCATTTGTTTGAGTAACCACTTGTTTGAATGATTTGTCTTAATTGTGATATGGAAGTTTTCACTCACTAAGCTAGTTAGCTTACGCCCCTATAGTTTTTACTTGTTGCAGCATGAAATCATTTGGCTTAGGCCAAGGCAAGCTACAACTCAAGTACCGAGCTAGGAGTTTTCCTTAGAAGTTTATTTCGATTTTGTTAGACTTCCGTTGGAAACTAAAGGACTCTGGATGACTGTAATGGACTTATTATATTTTGCGGGGGAATGCCCCTTAGACTTGTAATGTATATATGTGTCTTGGTTTATTATCTATGGCTAATGAATGCCACATTAAACTGCTTAACTCCATTGATCGAGTATTCTATTGTAGTAAAGGGACGCTTTACATCTATACAAGACTCCCGAAGGGCTCGGATAGAATTTCAAGAGTCTTATATAGTATGTGGCGGGCTGTTACGTTAGGATACCATGGGGCTGACAATTGTTGTGCTAAATTGAATACAAATAGCATGCTTCTTATATACAATTGATGATAAAAATCAGAAGGCCTATACTCCAATGACTCAAGCATTTGAATTATGAGTATCCTAACTTGAAGGTTAGAGTGAGTAGAGAGTTCGATGGGGTCCATTTAAAACCTGGTCACTTGGGTGATGAGCCCGGGATGTGCCGACTCGATGAACTCACTATAACGAGAAGGGCGGAAAGGCAAAAGTTCATTAGATGAACTTGAAAAAGAGAGCTGAAACAATGCAGGCTACACCCTGTCCAGAGGAAAAGGAAAAGAAGTGGGCAAAAACCCGTCCCTCTGAAGACTAAAAAAAAAAAATTTTGAAGAGATTTTTAAATAAAGGGAGAAAATCCAGGGGAAGAACAGATACAATTACTTTCACTTTAGATTGTTGTGCTTAGAAAAGTAGTTAAAGAGTTTATATATTTGTTAATAAGTGGTGAAGTATAATTGGGTCTTTTTTGCTATTGTTTGACTTCGTGTTTATTTTGTGACTTTGGAAGCTATTTTTAATTGGTGAGGGTAAAGTTTAACTTACCTGGATTAGCCTTAGAATTTTGATTTTGTATGCTAGTTACATATAAACGATAGATTTGAGCAATAGATACAAAAGCAAGTTGTTATGATCTAAAATGATTTATGAATGCTATGTAAGTTTTCACTTGTGAAAAATTCTGAGCATATTTGATGGTGGTTTTTAAATTGTTTGCTTGAGGACAAGCAAGTGTTTAAGTATGGGGGAATTTGATGAACCGAAATTATTCTTATTTTATGAGTGCTAAAACATATGTTTGATGGTCATTTTTATTGGGAATTTAGCACTTGAATTAATGGAGTTAAGCTTTCAGGTCTTTAAAGGAGATATTTGTCAAAGAAAGCGAAGACGGGTCAAAAATGTAAAGTTTGGATTAAGAAGAACTCAACATGACAAGAACAAGCCATGTCTTTCAACCATTACAAGAAAGAAGCAAAATTAAGGGCTAAATATCAAGCTTTTGGAAGACATTTATGAGACACGACCTGTCCCAAACCGTGTCAATCTGGAAATTCAACTTTGCAAGGACATTTCTCTGACATGACCTGTCACCAGCCCTGTCGATTTAATAAAGAGTCATTCAATTTAACAAAGAGTCATTCAATGTGTAAACGACTTTTTAACTACAATAACCTCTTATTTAGTAAAGAAACGTTTATTTTGGGCATTGAAGGAGTGTTACTTGAAAAGCCAAGAGACTCATAACTTCCGAAACTTTTCATTTCTCCTCATCATGAATAATCAATTCCATTTAATCGAAGATGATTATAAAAAGGAAATTGTGGGGGAGAGAAAGAAGAGACATGAAAATTTTGAAGACGAGAGTTTTCCAAGAGAAGGAAGTTCTGAAGATTCCAACGACAAGTCAAGATTATCTCGGATAGAACATCCGAAATTTTTGAGCTTTAATCTTTTCGGGTAGTATCATGATTTCAATTTTCTGTTTAGAATTTCATGTATTATCATTAGTCACTATGGAAGAGTGAATTTGTAGATGTGGGTTTTGTTGAATTCCATGTTTATCATGCCTTGAGGCTTTGTTCTTAATGAAAGATTGAAGTTCTTTTGTTCAATTGCATGTTTATTAGCCATTTCTTAAGTTTGTATATCCGGAATGCAAGCTTATGTATGATTTCCATTTAAGTTAATTGAAAGATTGCTTTTATGAATTGATTTGTGCAATTGAAGAGATTTGTTTGTAATTCTAGACATAGAATAACAAGAATCTCTATTATTTTTAAGAGTTCATGTTATTAATGCAAATTTGGATTGCTATTGATTGAGGAGACATCCTTATTGATTAACCTAGGTTTAGATAAACTGTTAGATTCGAAAGAATTAACAATTTGCTCAAGGAACTCTATAGCTTAGAACTAAAATCTTAATTATCTGATATGGTTGCCAAGGATTCACATGATAAATTGGAGGTAAGACAAAACCTGATCATTCGTTCTTAATTGAATCTTGTTTGTTTGTTAGAGCTGTGTTAATATTGTTTTAAAGAAAATAAAATAGTAAAACATCAAAATTGTTCAGTTAGATAGTAGAATACGATTTTGTACTAGTACTTGCTTATTCCCTGAGGACGATCCCGATTTTAGAAGCTATGCTACATTCACGATAGGTACACTGCCTATTGCTTTTGTAGCGAATTAAGAACGGGCCTTTATAAATTGAAAACTATGCTTGAAGGTAAAATATTCAACACTTGACAGTGTATTTTCTCTAAAATGATGCTTGATCACTTCAAATGAAGTCGAGGGTCATGTCGAGAGCTCGCAGTTAAGGCTTGATAGACCAATTTTTTTTTTCTGTTTTCTTCCTTTATTTAGCCTCGGCTATGGCTTTACAAGGCTCGACTTCTGCAATCTTGGCTTTACTTGTTGTTTTTGCTTCAAATCTGATTTAAAACACTTCGATTATTCTTCATTGTATTCTAAGAGCTTCAAAACAACATTATTTATCAAAAACATAGATTTTGCTGGATTTTTTTTTTTGAAACTCTTAGCAAAATGAGCTAAAAATCCTATGAAAAATTAGAGTAAAAATGACTTATCACATGTAAATTTTGTATGATGCTTATTCATGCACATGTGTTTGTGGTACGACATACTGAGCATTTGTGCTCACTCTTTTCTATTTTTCAGGAATAAGTGATGATCAAGTAGTTTTTGATCTATCAAGCTATAATATCTTTATGGATTATAGGGATGACGATAATGACCTGACTTTCTTGCTGATGTTTAACTATTGTGGTTTGGAGATAGACTGAATTGATCCAAACACCAATCATAAGAAATCAAAATTAAATAAAGTCAAAGGAATCTAATTAGATTTATGTATATATTTAACCTGCTAATTTTTTTCTCAAAATTCCTAAATTAGCCCAAACCGAAAACCTAAATGTTGAAAATTCAAAAGCAATGCAAATACCAAAATAAATTAAATTATAAGTTCATAAGAATTCTTTAAATGAAAAGTTCTGTAAGAAAATCAAAACAATGTTGTTAGAAACCTTAATTTTGCAAAATTATGATTTTACCCTTAATCTAAAAAAATTTGTGAACAAATTAGACTTGGTTGATATATTTAAATTATTATTAGCCCGAGAGGTCAATTAAAAACCATAGACAATCTAAAATTTGCTAAGGGTATTGCATAGAAGATTTAGATGCACTGAATTATGCCAGGTAACAAAAAGCCTAAAATGACATTTTCCTCGTGTCTAAAACCTTAAATGCCATTTCCTTTCCCATATAAATATCCTTTTTCTTTTTTTTGCCTTCTCCCTTTTCATGAAGCCCTCCCAAAACCTAACGTAAAGTTCTCTACAACCTTAGCTCCTTCTTAGTGTTAAATGATTGAGATTAGCTAAAGTGTAGTACTAATTAGCTTATATGGTGTCTCTATATGAGGAAAAAATTGAGAGGATGAAGTAGTGATAGAAGAGGAAGGAGACCACCATCCCAACAAGATTCGTGTTAAGGTAAGCACGAGATCTTAAGACCTCATAATGTGAGTATTTCGGTACTTTAAGCATGAAAATTGACTTGGGTATGCTGGTCCATGATGTGGGTTGTGAGAAATTAGGTGTTGGAGTGATTTTGGAGTTTAGAATCATCATTTCCAGCCGAAACAAGAAGGAACAATGCTTTAAAGCAAGGTAAGATCTTAAGACTAGCTATTATGTTAAGAAATTTCAATGAAAATGAGATTAAACTATCCCAATGGTGTAAATTGGAAATAAGCATGATTTGGAGTTGGGTTTTGTTGTAAGTTGATATTAGCAAGGTAAAATGATAAAATCTGTATGAACATGTTGTGAATTACAAAAAAACATAAAGGTATTGTGTCGTTGTCAAAAATATATATTTTGGGCTTCGAACTTGGATTAATCCTGTTATAGCTTGCTAGAGATGAATATAGTTAAGTCTAGACGTAAACCGTGTTTTTGATGAAAATATCAAGTTTGAACAAAAATACATGAAACCCAGAAAAGCATAACTAGTACATGATGCCATGTTTTAGTTGTGCTTCACTCTAATCATTAAAACACGAAAAATAAGTGAAAACCAGAACAACAAGATGGGAACATAACTTTATGTTTCCTACTGTGCTTTCCCCCGTTCGAATCACACAAAGGAAAGCACAATCCTAGAAAAGCACAACAAGAACACAACTCTGTGTTTCCGCCGTTCTTTTTTTGTCCCCAAAAATGCCTTGAAACCTAAAAGAACACGGGGAGATACAACAGTTGTGTTCCCTTGTGCTTCTTTCTGACCCATAAATAAAAAAGAAACATAGGGAGATACTTTCCCCATGTACTAGCCGTGTACCAGAACATAGGGTAATACATTACCCCATGTACCCACGTGCTTCTTGTTGGCCTCTCTTAACTTTGCTCCTTTTTGCCTGAATCACACAAAACTTGACCCGGTTCTTCCCTTGATCTTAAGTGACCTTCTAAGACCTTCAGAATATGTATTTAGCAAGCTCTAATACCCTATTTACGATGTACATCCTCCAAACACATTTTATCCAAATGCCTCATATGAATAAAATAATTCATACTTAATAATCAGAGTGGGACACTAAGAACTAAGAGATTAGTGGATTATGAGAACCTATTCTTGAAAGATCAAGAATGGAGACCCACAAAGCGTAGCACACTAAGGGTTTGTTAACCTAAGCTCTAAAACTGACCCTAGCCCACATAATTAAATAGATGACTTGGCTAGATGAAACAAATGACCTTTTAAACATTATCTTGGGTAGATATGGTTAAATTAAAGTGACCTAGATGTAACAAACTAATGAATAAAATAAAATAGTAAAACTTGAACTAATTCCCGACTTCAATTGTGAGTAGTTATTAGACATCGAGCTTGAGAAGGGATTTGAAAACTTAAACCAATTGACAGGTACGTAGTAATTGCATGTTGCTTGTTAGGATGGTTTTAATAACCAGACTAAGAATTCCGGCTTAATTGACTGTTGGTTGCTACTTGGCCACTTACCTCAGGAGTGGCACCCTCGAATGAGTTGCGAATCTGATTGCAACTTTGGGATGATTAGGTAGTTGATAGGCACTTAGGTTACCATAGTGTGTGGTTAGGCTCGATGGATAGTCAATAAGGAAATTTCCAAGATTGGGCGATTGACTAGGAGCTAGTGCAAAGTTGCAACGGAGTTATGTGGTGGCATGGGCTCCGACATAAAACATTACAATGGACTATGCTCATCGATGACAGCTTGTGAGGAGATGACCTCGACAAGATTATTTTCCTTATTTTCTTTCTGGTAAGTATTGGGAACTTATCGAACCCCCATCTTTGGTGCGTGATCCGCCGAAGGAACCCTAGGGATACCTTGTTTGGTGGGAGTCATGAGTACTCTTGTGCGTGTCGGTATTTCTAGGATGTAAGGGATATCTTGTTTGTTGACTTTAAATTAAATATACTAAATTGTAGTTGATGCATTAGAGTAAGAGCATGTGACATGTGGTGTGTGCTTGTATTACTGTGTACTGGGCTTCGCAACTTATTCTTTAATATTCTAAGTTTTGTTTATGGTACAATGGGGTGAGTGCTATGCGAGATGACTTGGTTAAATGGCAATGTACGAGAAATGGGTTCTATGAGCCTTTTTCACGTAAAAGTTATATTATAAACATGTTTTATAATTTGGGAAAATAATTGTAATCAAGTGACAATCAAGGACTTTTGTTCGATTTAACATAGACCTTTAAGTCCAAAAGTTTTGTAGCTAAGCCATACTTATTTGATGGGCCCTATGCAATCTTTATAAATGACTATTTGCGATACTTATTTTTTAAACAAATTGAATTATAGGTTTTTATGAACCTAAACCAAGAATAATTAAATGTTACTCCGCTGGGAACTTTTATAAAGATTAATAATGATTTCTCAGTTTAAAATTTAATTAGAAACCCACTCAATAATGGAATGCCTTGCACATATCGCTTTGAGGCGATGCATGTGGAGAAACAACCTCGCCCTTAAGCACCCTAAGGGTCAGGTCATTTCAAAGACAAAGTTGAAGATCCTATAAAGTTTATATGTTTTAATGATTTTGAAAATGTTTTATGAGACTTTTCCTTAGGATGTTTTAAGTTTGAATTTTGATGGCTTTGGTTTATGCCAACTAAGTTGTTCAAAATTTTTATTATTAAGAAATGTTTTTTTTTTTTAATTAGGTACCATTTATATGAGAGTTTGATGTTATATGACTAAATTTGTGGATTAGTAGAATAATAGCCTTAGCGTGTCTTTACCTAGTGAGGACACGTGGTGGGTTGTAATGCTTTAGATTAGGACGTTACAAAAAGTAGAGCTATATCCAACTAGAGTTGTAAGATTTGTATTATAGGATAAATATGTAAATGTCACAACGAGGTTAAAAAAAAAATTGCTCCTACATTTGAAAAAAAAAAAGAGGTTTTCTTTTTTATAGAAGGAATTATAAACTAAACTAAATATACTTCAAGGATATATATATTTTTTGTATTTTTAATAACACAAATATAAAATATATTTTCTCAACTCATGTAAAGTTAGTTTAAATTTTCTACATCATGAAATTCTATGTTATTTTTTAATTTCATTTTTTTCTTGTAATCTTTCCAATTTTGATCGATCACATTGTATTTTATTTTTTGGGCCGAACGTTGTATTTTAGTTTGGTTATAGATATATATAGCTATGATAGCTAAGAAGATGGGAAATTTCTTGGATTGGTGTATGTGGTTGGCTAATCCAATAAAGTATGTCATCGAGTATTACACAACTAATAGAAAGCTACTAAAGTAGCATTTGGTTATACGATTTTTTATAGTACAAGACTGGACAAAGACATTATATCATGTTTGGTTTACAAAATATATTTGGAATTGGATAAAACTCTTTCCATAAGACTAGACAAAACTTAAAATTATTGTCTATTATATTTTATGGTATAAAAATAATGGAATTGAATAAAAATAAAATGTCTTAATAAAAATTTTATCAAGTATTGTCGTGCACCTACGTATCAAGCATGATGCGAGAAAATTATACTATCCAATTTTTATATTCAAATGCTACTTTAAACTTTTATCGATTGTGTGTAAACATCAAATAGGGTAAGAAGATCTCAATTCTCTATCTATTACTATACAAAAGCATCAAATATAATGAACTCACTTGTTTAATTGTGATGAAGCATAAGATTATAATTTATTCCAACTCCATGAACAAGGGTGAATTCTATATTGTTCCATTTTTTAGAGTAATATCAGGGTTAAAAAAATGTGTGATGTTCCGCCAATCAAGTCTAACAATTGTAGAGTAGCCTTGAAGGATCCATACATAAAACTTTGATATATGAGATTTGTTGAGCTTTATCTACTAGATCAACCATGAATTCAATATTAAGGGGTCTTTATGCATCATCAAAACACCTATCTTTAAAATTTTTATTTTTTAGATCATAATTAAGTCCTTAGGACACATTCACTGGCAAATGAAATTGTTGCAACGCATAAGATTGGACCATGACAGCAACAACTTTTCATCTCTTGAGGCCTTGTGTTGTTTTTTTTTTGGCCTTGTTTTAGGGAAAAAAGTTTAAACTTTTTTCTTATTTTCATTTATTTGTTAAACTAGAAACATTTTTTTTCAAAGAAAAAAGTAGAAATCATTTTCCCCAGCAAAGAAAAAACTTAACATTTTTTAGGAAAATGACTTTTTTTTTTTACTACTCTCTACAATAAATAATACCTCATTTACACACTATACTATATTTTACACAACATTAATTTCAAATATTGAAGAGTCTTTTTACATTTTTTACAAATCACAACCAAACAAATGAAAATATCACTGTCAAGAAAATATTTTTAATGGTATAAAATTTTACTTAACAAGATATTTTCTATAAAACAAACGGAGCTTGTGGGCTTCCAATTGTAAGTGTAAACCTAGTGCTCATGCCAAAAATGCCTGCCAAACATCACATTCAAGGGTTCTTAGAAATATGTCTTGAGAGATCATCTAATACCACAGACAAGCTCCGAACTCCACATATTGTTGGAGCACAGGGGACGGAAACAATTGATGCTCATGCTCAGAGAAAATATATACATACATATGTAATTATAACCAAGTGAGAATTTGCAAACCAATAGCTTTATCTGCGGTGCTAGCACCAAGCATAATGTAGAAAGAAGGTTTATTATCCACAAATAAGCTAACAACAACGCTATAAGACAATCCACCGATTTGTTGTATGACTCTATAACCGATAATGCACAAACAAATTAACAATTTTATGCACTTATATATTGCATGTAGTTAAAATGTAACAAGTTAACTGTGCAGACACATTGGTATGAAAGTAAGTAGGCCGTTATTTTTTGAAGGATTGCATAATGCATGACATTCAGTTCTCAAATTATATGACCAATGTATCAAATTGTTGTTATAAAATACCATAAGGATGAAAGACAAGCATAACATTGCAATGTGTGTCCATCATCCATCTTTAATTTACTCCTTAGTCGTGATCTTCCTATGTAATCTAGATACCAAGAATAAGACAAAGTAACAGGTGATCCAAAATTAAAAGCCCTCAAACAAAGTGTCATCCAAGTATTATTTATCGAATTCCCATATAACAACATCTTTATCCTCTGAAAGACCAAAACAAGAGCATTAGTAGTTATGATCAAGTATGAACAAAGAGAGACAATGAAATGTGTCAATATCGTGTGCCAATAGGATGGAATACTAGATACACAATACTTTAAATTTGATGAACAAAAAATGGTAGTAGAGTTACATATCTACCCTAACTTGGCAAGCAAATTGAAATAGCCATAATTTCCCAAATCTTATTTTATAAACGTGTTAATAAATTTTTGTATGATCATGAAGCATGAAGCATGAAGCATGATGAATATGATTTATGTTAATATATGATATATGAGTTGTGTTAAAGTGTTTAAATATTTATATATCTTAGTGTAACTGTAAGCTCTTAGATTTTTCGATAGTTCTATTAATCTCCACCAACCGGAAATCAAACAAAAACCCTAATAGTCATACAAGTCAAAAAATATATTTAGATCCGATAATTCTGCGCTTAACCCTAGAATAATAAAATCAAGATAAACATAGAATATGGTTCGTAGTGATATGGAGAAACATAAAAAGATCATATTTGTGAAAATTAAGTTTGTTTCGTATTCAAACGGGATTAGTTTTCAAAATTTGAGTCTGGATTCATGGCATGGTAAAAATACCCCAATAATACCATTAGACTCGCAATTATATGAGGATTCATAATATAACAGTTTTAGACTTTTTTGACAACTAAAAATATCAGATATAGCCTTTTTGCACGTATTTTTATTACTACCGATAACTTAATTATCTTGTTTACTATTTATTACTATTTTTTACAATTTTATCTATCTTTATTTTTCCTTACAACCTATTCTTACAACCTATGTACCTATTTTCTTATGTTCATGTTTTGTTCATTTCATTGTTCATGTATTATGCTTTATTATTATGTTTTTACTATTATGCTCATTTATATCTAACTAAATATATTTATGTATCTATATATATTCTTTAGAGCATATAAGCTCATTTGTTATTTATTTATTTTTATGCTTTGCAATTTATTTACTTATTTCATGTTATTTTAAGACTAGTTCTTCTAATCTTAAACTTGTCCTCATCAAGTCAAAACAATTTTTCCTTTTCTTTCGGGACCAGTCTATTCTTAGTTCTGGGAAGTCTTGAAGAAGCTAAGGCTCCTAATACTTGACTAGGAAATCTTGATGAAGCTAAGGCTCCCAATACTTGACTAGGAAATCTTGATGAAGCTAAGGCTCCCAATACTTGATGTTATTATGTTTATTTGTTTCTTATATTCCTTATTATCTTATCTTGCGATATTCTTTTCTTTTTATAAACTACATAATCATATTCATGCAATGGCTAATGTGTTGTTGGCCAAATAAAAAGAGATCTTTTTATAAGGCTAAACTCTTGAAATTTTTTCACTTAACAAATATTTTTCAACAAGACTTAGAAGGATGTTTTTAACAAATTTCTTTCAAAAATTTATATAAGCTCATCATGAAATTTCAAACTATTGGTAAAGAAAATCTCTTCAAAGTCTAAAATACTTTCTTTTCAAATGACAATATGAATATCTTGATATATAGATGATAACTTGATACTATGCTAATTTTTACCAATTTTCTAAACTAAGAACTAAACAAGTTTTCAAACTAAGTTAAAAATCGACTTACAAGTCTTAAGAAACCCTCTTAGAGAAATAAAATTTGTCAACAATCTGAGAAAGTAAATTTTCAAAGGATAAATTCATTAGGTACTACTAAAGAAAACTTTTAAAACGCTATTCTTTTCAAATAAAATCGGTAGATAACCTAAAAAGACTAAACTTTATTTCAACTCACTTTTGAAAACTATAGAATAAAGATATAGAACACTAAATTATAATAACCCAAGAATTTATAAGTTTATTTCAACCACATAAAGAAAGTTTAACAACAATCCAACTTTTCAAAACGAAGAAAAGTTGTTTTTATGGAATTAATTAAGTGAGACAACACCTATAGCATCATGCATAAATTATGAGTCTATCTATGTACCAAAAGAATTATTTCCAACCATATACATATTTAAGTTTTGTCACACTCCAAGAGGTATCATAAACGTAACAGTCCATCACATGCCATATAAGACTCACGAATTACTACCTTAGTCCTTCGGGAGTCTTGTGTAGATGTAAGGCGTTCCTTTACGACAATAGAATACTTGAACTGATGGAGTTAAAGAGTTTAATTTGGTAATCAATGGTATTAGAGAATAAATCAAACACATATAATTAGTATAAACTCTAAGTGGCATTCACACCGCAAGAGAATATTTATTTAGAGGTCTATTACAGTCATCCATAGTCTCTTGGTTTCCTATGAAAGTCTAAACAAAATTGAATACAACTTCTAAAGGAAACGCCTAGCTCCTGTACCCGAGCTGTAGGTTACCTCTGTCTAAACCATATGAACTCGTGCTGCAACAAATAAAAACTATAGGGATGTAAGCTATACTAGCTTAGTGAGTGAGAACTTCTAAGATTACATTGATAACACATCATACAGGCAAGTGATTAGTCAGACAAGTGATATGCATCAAACATATGGAATCAACAAACATATGACCAGCCAGAAATCATATGTGAATGGACTTTCGCCCTCCATCCCTGGTTAGCACATTAACGAATACTGCGGTACTACTAAAATATGTCGTTTAGGATCACGGTCAACCAACTTATAATTTCGTTTATGGATCACGATTAACCAACTCATTAATTCGTTTATGGATCACGATTAACCAACTTTTACATCGTTTCGAATCACGGGTAACCAACCAATGCTAATGCTCCATCCTCATTTATGATATGAATAAGTCCATATTTATATCCAATTCCGAATAGTCAATTATACCAATTCTTTAAGTGATCAATCAATAGTTACAGATAATCAATCCTGATTCATTTATACATGCAATAGCTAATCACTCGGCTTCGATATTCTTATTTTCAATCTCTCATATCAACAACAACCATACATAAATCCCATTCATCCCCATCATTCATATCCATTTTATCTTTATCAAATATCTAATGCAACTATCATTACAATCACATACAATAAATGGAATCGGAAGTAATACTCACTTGGCCATTGGATCACCGGTCTCTTAGTAAAAGTAATCCAGTGGTACGGAATTGTCGATTTCAAGATCACCTAAAAAGGAATTAATATCCTAATAAGTATTTTATCACTTAACTAATCCAAACTATTTAACAAAACTAGTAAATTCGTAATTCTCCTTATTTACGGAACTCCGGATTTAAAACGGCTATAACTTGGTCATTTTAATTCAGAATTTCGTAAATTATATATCGATTTCTATCTACTTCGAAAGATCTATCTAATTATAATATTATTTCCAAGTTTTGAAAATGTTTGGGTCACGAAATATTCTAATCAGTTCTGATCAATAGCAATTTCCAATTCCGAAAAATAGTTTTGTAAATGTTTGAAATGTTTCTACTATATAGATCAACCATACATGAAATATTGATGATTTTGCTATCATGAATGGCATGTTATGAGCTTAATGTATGCATGATCTTGATGATGTTTACTAAAATAAAATTTTAGAACTCTTTATTTTGCAAGACTCCAAGGATACATATTCTTAGGAAAACTAGTTTCATGACTTTGCTAAATCTCTTTTGTTTTGGAATTATTTCTTAGGAAAAGTCTAGTTATCTTTGCTAGAATTGAGTCTTCATTATATCTATTACTTAAGACCTCTATTTCTACATGAAAATTCTCATTTTATAATTTGTAAAATGTTTTCAAATAAGGGTTATTCCAAAATCCGAATTTTGAAAAATTAGTTTTTTTCGATAATTTCTTTGAGAAAAACTTGTTTAATATATTAAAATTTAAAGCTTTATTATACCTATCCCTTAAGGACTTCATTTCTTAAATAAAACTTTCATTTCGAGTTTGGAAAATAGGTGTTTTCATGACAATACTCCAAAATTACGAATTTCTTAAGTTGACTAGTAACTCAAAATTTCATATCTTACTTCTACTCTTTGTTTTGCATATTCTTCTTATCAAATCCCATTTCAACTTATAAAAATCATCACTTAATGATATCTATTACCTATACCCTTCATTTTTCATATAAAACACAAGTTTTGGAGTTGATAAAAGGGTTTTTAATGCATGGTTTTGAAACCATCCGAATTTTTTTTTGAACATTTCAAACACAAATTTTCCTTTTTTAAGTTTCTTGTCTCATCTACTTAAAGATCTACTAACTACAACATTTATATACACAAGACAAAACCTTTATGATCATTAATGCATTAAAACACAAAATATTCATGAGATCATGAATGTCAAGTATAATATGAGCATTTAAATGCTAGATCTACTACTTAAGATGCATGAGATGGAGTTTGAAAACATAGAAATAGATTTTTGTGTAAGATCTTTGTTTTATTCTACTTCTACATGCATTAACATGAAGATCATCCAACAAAAACTCATTTAAACACAAGATCTACTCTTGTGATGGTTTGATATTCATATAGTAGTATTTTCTTATCCCTAGCAAGAGCTCATGGGGATTTAAATGTGAAAATACTCATGAATAGTCTTGCCATTACAAGATTTAATGGTTGAAAGGTCTAGGATCCATCACCTAAAGCTTGAAATGAGTGGGAAATGAAGAAGAAATTGAACTTGTGTGAGAGTGTGTGCGCTCAAGGTGGGTCACGGTAAGAGAGGGAGAATAGAGAGTGTTTGTGTAATTTTTTTTTTTGAAACAAATGAAGTGAATGAAGAGAGAGAAATGTAAAAGAATATATATAGTAAGTAAATTAGGATTTGTTTTAATTATTAAAGAAGAAAAAATAAAACAATGAGGGTAGTGGGGTGGGGGGGGGGGAGGGGGCGCGGAGGGGCGGTTCACTAGGAGAGGGAGTGTTTAAATTTATTTTTGTTTTGTAATTTATGTAATAAAAAGTCATAATTTGTAATGATTCTTTAAGAGACAAATTTTTATTGGAAAAGAAAATGTAATTGAGTGTTTGTAAGGATGCAAGAGTAGGGAGTAGCTTGTGAGTGTAGTAGGTTGTACTTGTAAATAATAATGAATAGTAAACAAGACAATTACTTTACCGGTAGTAAAAAAATACGAGAAAAAGGCTATATCTGTAATTTTTAAAATCGAAAAATTATAAAATTTATATTTTTGAAATCCTTATTAAATTTTGATTCTAAAGATTATTCAAGAATATTTTTCCAAATTTCGAGTTCAGGGGCTCGCTTTTCCGTAATGGATCTTGGAAAGGCCCGGAATAAAAAATTTTTCGAAATCAAATCTTTTCAAGGTTTGAAATATACTTTAGAACAATATTCCACATTAAATTATTTTACAAAAGTTCTTTTAGTTGGAAATCGAAGGAAAGTCGGATCTAGGGTTCCTAGGTTTCTCTCTCAAGCTTAAACTAATCCGGTTTAGGGTTTTGGTTTCCGGTTTCCGAAGTCTACTCGATTACTAAGAAAACCGGGGTTTACAAGTTTTTCTTAATAAGTTTTGAGTGAAGAAAGGATTAGAAAAATTCGTTTTAAAAGGATGGAATTTTCGTGCTAAATCTGTACCCCTTTGATCCAAGACCCAAATGACTTCCTACCATGAAAATAACTTAGAAATAGATAGATCTTTTCGAGTAGGTAAAAAACGATATATAAGCAAAATTCCGAGTTAAAATGAGTAAGTCATGGCCATTTTAAGTTGAAATTTCCACAAATTTAATTTTTATTGCAATTAGAAGATAGATTTAGAATCTTTAAGTACGAAATCTATAAAAGACTCATTTTAGGTATTTCGTCTTGTTTAGGTGAAGAAGGAGCCGATATCGCTTTCCCGGAAGACTACTTCGGTTAGGAGCAATCGCCATGAAGTGAGTTAATTCCTTACTAATTACATTTCCTTGAATGTGTTTATAAGTAGTGGCACTAGAGATTAAGGAAAGATAAAAGAATAAATGTTGTGTGAATTAGATGCATGTTGAATGAAGTGGGTGTTAAATAAGAAGTTAAGTATATCAAAAGAAGGTTTGATGAATGATTTATGTTCTCGGGCAATAGTATGATTAATATTGTTTGGTCACCTTAAACTTGAAATTAACAATAATTGGATAAACCAATATTAAAAATGATTCATGCATGACATATTGTAGGTCACATTTATTTTTCGCTACTATTCTTCGTATGAGAAAACGAAGAGTTGTAGTGGTGGCCAGTAGTAGCCAGGAAGTCTACATGGGTAAGTAGGAGTTGGTAAGTCTGCAAATATTGATGGTCGAATGGGTCGGTAACCACCCAACCCCCGATATGGAGGGCATAAAATCCATGCTACACATGGGTTCCGGTTAATCGTATGTATTTTGATTGCTCATGTGATTGTTGCATACATCTCACTAAGCTAGTTTGCTTATATCCTTATAGCTTTTTGTTTCAGTTTGATTACTTGTGGTTGGCACCAAGAAGCCCCTTTTGTCAAGTATGAGCCAAAGTTACTATGAGTTTTTGCAAGAAGTTCGTATATTTATTTTTTGGTTGAGACTTCTAAGAAAAATCTCTATAGTAAGCTTTTGATATATTTATGTACGTTTTTAAGTTGGCTTAGAATAGCAAGACTTTAAGGATGGGGGAATGCTCCTAAGAAGTTGTAAGAATTTTTAACTTCATGATTATTATATGATTATCTTTGTTAATTCTTGCATGCTTTTATTATCTTCTTAAATGTAATACCCCTTTGAGTCTTCTACTATCTTGCAAGCACGCCTTGCACTTAATATCAAAGCTCTTGCGTGACTAAGGTTGTCATTCATCGCGCTTTAATATTATGTGCAGCGAACTGTCACGTTTAAAGTATCCTTCGAGGCGTGACAGTAACTAAATATTGAGTTTATAAATTTATAAATGTAATAAAGTGTGTGAAAAATTTCTTGAAACAATTTAAATAAGTTTGTGGACATAGCAGAAGTTTTAGCTAATTAAACCAAGCCTAAAACACCATTTTAAGGCCCCAAAACAAGCCTGTTTAGTGCAAAATAAGCCCATCCCTTTTAGTAGCCACTAAAGTCAAAGTTTGGATATGTATTAGCCCCATTTGATGAAGAAAACAATCTCTAAAATCTGCCTAAAAATTTTACACAAATTTTACCATATTCTTTACAAGTTTGGGAGTGTTGAGATCATATAATAAGTTTTAGGAAGTTTCAAATGTGTTTGAAGAAGCTAAAACGTTTTGGAGTAAACAACCTTTGTAAAATAAAAACAAAGGATTTTGTAGATTTTTTCGAAATTGCATTCTGCAGTGTATGCTGGCACTTATGCCACTGATGTAGGAGCTTAAGCTGCCGATGTACACATGAATGATGGTAGCGTACATAGGTTCACGAGCCGTGTACCCTTCCTGTGTACCTCTCGGCATTTTTTTACAAATTTGAGTTCCAGACTAAGCTAGTTCTTATGCCGCCGACATAAGACGATAAGTCGCCAGCATTGAAGCTTAGGCTGCCGGCTTATTGGGCGACGTATCCCCTACTATTTTCATTTTTCAAAAGCTGCTTCAAATATTTTCCAAAGCTTGATATATGATCTTTTGAGTATTTGTTGAACATGTATGATGTTATATGATGTATAAATACTATGTTATGACCTTGTGTTGAATTTATTGAATTTCTTTTAGTGTTTTGCTTAGATTTAATTATGTTTATGTATGAATTAAAATTAGAATGTCGATTTGAGATGATTTTCTTAGAACAGTGATAGATCCTTGCTTGGCTACCCTTATTAATTCCTGATTTGATTTAGGTATGCAGTAACATGCTTGTTTCTTGCCTAGGATAGACATAATTAAATTTATTATAAATTATGAAAATTTAAATTTTGTTTAAATTGGTTGTCTATTATACTGTTGAATCTGGTTTGGGGAGTGGTACCTTATCATGATGCAATAACACAGTAATTTTAGGCACTTAGGCTACTCTATCATGATGTAATGACTTTTAAGTGGTACAGAGGATAGTTGATGGGGTTTTCGGTATCGGTATAATGTATGCTTAAGCTTAGGATGAAGTAACATGATTTAATTCGATATTTTTGGGACTTGAATTTGGTGATGTTATGGACTGAGATAAGTAAAGATGAGAAACGACTAAAAACCTTATATGAGACTATTTTTCGTTTTTAGATATATCATCTAGGAGATATAAGTCCCCCCAACAACTTATATCAACCCCTTGAGCGTCGAGGTCGTTACTCAGGTTCTCTTAAATATCCCTATTGCACGAAGTTTGAATACTCCAATGTTGCTTGATTAATTAAAGATTATCTAATAACCTATTAATTGTTGCATATGCATTAGTTTAAGTTTTTCTGTATCACTCGCCTTTATTTTTGTTAGTTATGTACTAAGCTTTTGGCTCATTATTTTATCTCTTTCAGGAGCCGAAGACGATGAGTTTTATGCTAGCATAGGTTATAGAACTTATTTTAAAGATTTTCTAGATGGTTTGGAAGATTAAGTTGACCAAGGACTTTATGGATTTCTTCTTTTTAATAGAATAGGGTAGACTCTTTTCGGAAGATATGCTGACAGACACTTTTTCAAACTTTTTGCTAACAAATTATTTATCAAGAAATAGATATAGATAAAAAAAGTTGACAGTTCTCATCAAAAGATCAATTAGAACAAATATAGATAAAATTTAGGTGTAAATCGAATATATTACACATATCATTTTAAAAAAGATACAGATACAGATGAAAAACAGACAATCCAAACAGACCCGTTATAGCTTGATTTATCTTTTATGTCTTTTGTATAAGGCCTGTTATTAGCCTTTGTTTGTAATATTATATATATATATATATATACTTAGCTATGTATGTTTTAAGTTATATCTCTTATGATGTGTGATGGTGATGATGACATTATGTTTTTCTTAAAAGTTTTAAAATCAACAGTTCATAAGTTTGTTCTTATTGAGGATTTAGACAAACAATTATTCAAACACTTTTTTAACGACAACCTTATATATAATACTACAGGTTGTATGTGGTTAAGGACTCAAATTCACCTATTATTATATATATATATATATGCATGAGTTTGGGTCCTTACATAAATATAATGTAGTGTGGTTTACCATGTTATATCTCAGGAATGCTCCAAACCACCCACTTGGTTAACAATTTTCTTAGCATTATATGCATTAATGTAATTGCAAAACATGACCATCAATATTTTATAGTTATGTTTTTCGCGGATCTCCTTTGAATATGTGCATTTTCAAGGAGAAGCTATAAAGATTTAAGCTAGTGTAACCATGCAGATTGAAGAACCTTATAAAAGTATTCCAACAAAACTCCTCTCTCAATTAAGTTTAGTTTAATAGAAAACAATCTGCTTTTTATTGCCAAAACAAATTTAGACTATAAACCTAGTGGACACATTTCAATTTCTAGAAAAATGCAACATCATGTTATCTTTTACAGTACATGATAAATAGATGCTATTCAACTTTGCTTGCAAAATAGAACCAGAAGTTAAATGGCATACCTTTGATTTTCTTATTGATCCAAACTTCTAACGGCATTCTTGTCGTACCCCAAAAGGTATCCTAAACGTAGTAGTCCGCCACATACCATATTAAGACCTAATAATGACTACCTTAGTCACGTGAAAGTCTTGATGTCATATGCAAAGCGTACGACACAATAATAGGAAATCCACATAGTATAATTCATAAGTTCATTACAAAGCCTTAAAGGGATTTTCCCACTAGATATCTTTCAAGGATAGAATTATACATACTAAGTCTTTACAATAAAATTTAAATAACTTCACTAAAAGATTTTAAAGGAAATCCAATCTAGGTCCATAATTGGATTTCCTCTAAAAGCTCCCAAAGATTAATTACATAGATAAACTGAGATCATGGATATAAAAGCAAATGCTCTCCTGCATGCAAAAATCTATAAGGGTATAAGCATTACTAGTTTAGTGAGAACATTCTTGGTTTGCCATACTCAGAAAAAAAATTATCAAACAAGTTTAATTATTCAAGCAAGTGAGATGCAACAAACATATGAGCATATAAGACATATGGTTTTTTGGGAACCATATGTTGAATGAATTTACAACCTTCATTTAGGGTTAGGTATGAATTACAACCACTAATAAATTTATAGTTCTTGCTAGATACTATTCACCACGAAAAACATGTAGATCTTACCAGCTAATACTCATTACATGTAGATACTACCAGTTATGCCAACCACCACTATCATACACTTGTCCCATAAAATGTATAATAGCGAATGCAATGTGACTCTATTCGTGAAGTGCATAATTCAATTTTATTAAGAGTCTAGTATTCAATTACATTACTTTGAGGGTGATCATACAATTTTCAGATACTCCAACATGGTAATAAAATATATAATTTATTATAGACAACTCAAGACTCAATATACTTAATATAAATTCACCAAGCATTATAAATAACATGCACTTTTTCATTTTATTTTCGTCCTATTTCTAGTGCCACTAAACTACATGCACAAATATGAGTATGAAAAGTAGAGAGAAGTAAACTCATTTGGCCATATCTTGATAGTAGCTTTCTTAATCAAAATAATCCTCAGAGTAGCAAACATCACTCTCCTTGTTTCCTAGACAAAGGAAATACCCAAAATGAGAATTTCATAGAATTTCTACTTAAATTTTCTAACTCTATGTTCTATTTGCAGTAAAATTCGGATTTATGGAAATTCCAACTTAAATTAGCCATAACTTGTTTATTTTAATTCAGAATTTCGCATATTATATGTCTTTTTCTACCTACTCGAAAAGATCTATCTATTTCTAAGGTTATTTTTATCATAAAAAGTCATTCGGGTCCTGCAATGGTTCGGTATAGAATCACCACGAATTTTCCAACCCTTGACAAAACAAATTTCTAAACTTTTCTTCATCCAAAATTTTTAAACAAACACATAGATATTTGTATGGTTAAAAAATCCTTTAAATATATATATATATATATATATACTCATATTATATGCATGATTTTAGCGGTGTTGTCTCAACATTGATTTTTCATAAAAACAATTTGTCTTTAAGAGTTTAGAAGATAGAAAGTTTGAAAATTCCCCTTTAAGTTGTTGAAAGAAAAACTAAAAATTATTTGGTCATTATAAGTGAATGCTTTCTTATTATAATTTCGTTTTCTAACCTTCCAAAGATAAATTAATTTTTAATAACTTGGTCTCTTTAGGATATCTACTAATTTCTATTTCTAGTGATTAGAAGTGAAGTTTCCAAAAATTTTCTCTCAAGTTGTTGATAATCCCTTAAGATTTTGAGTTATGTTGTAAATATATTTCCTCTTTATATTTATATTCTTTTATTCCTTAGCAAATAAGTTATTGTTTCCAGACCTTACTTTCTTTGGCTAATTTTTATTTTTAGGTCGATAAACTAGCGAGTTGATTTTACTTTAATTTTTGAAAACTTGTTGAGTTCTTGGCGTGTATTATGAAGTTGCTAAAAATTCTTATAAATAAGTTTTTATGAAAATTTTGCATAGCAAAGCATTATCAACATTAAAGTTTTAACCCAATTTTTTATGTTATCATTTTGAAAAGAAAGTGTATCTCCATTTAGTTAGATTTTTAAAGAAATCCTATTTATTAACACTTTGGAATTTCATGATGAGTTTGTATAAATTTTTGAAAATAATTTATTAAGAATAATTTTCTAAATCTTTTATGGGAAATATTTGCTAAATGAAAAAAATTCATTCTAAAGTGATTTTAGTCTTGTTTTCTTTATTAAAAAAAAAAAACCCTTTTTATTTTTATTAAGACAACAACATCTTAATCATGTATGAATATGATTATGTAGCCATGAAAAGATAGTAATAACATATAATAAGATTGAAAGAGAGATAAGGAGCAATTTTTCACAATAACGATAAGGTCAAATATTAGAAGCCTTAACTTCTTCAAGATATCCCGGAACTAAGAAAAGACTAGTTCCAAAAAGAAAAGAAAAGAAAAGAAAAAGCATAATAAGAGCAATAATAATATAACAACATCATAAATAAATTATATATGAATAAGAGAAAAATATAAACATATTGTTGCTTTCTTAACTCTCATGAGTCTTAGAAAACACACACCATGGTCATGCTAAGTTATATGACCATAGAAATCATTTAAACACTAATATAACAACATAAAATTTTAGTATAAATTAGAACAAAACATGAACATATTGTTGCTTTCTTAACTCTTATGAGTGTTAAAAAAACACACGTTATAGTCATGTTAAGTTACATGAACATAAAGAAAGTATTAGGACTTTTACCTATTGGTTAGAAGAAGAAAGAGAGTTGGGAAGAGTTTATGGAGAGGAATTTGTGGAAAGGAATTTTGTAGAGATATTTGGGGAGAGTTTTGGTAAGGAAATAAAATGTGTGAAAGAAATGAAGGGAGAACGAGTATTTATAGAGTTTTGTAGAGAGAAATTAGATGTAATTAAATAAAAAGAAAAAGAAAAAAATTGGATGTATGTGTGGGTGTATGCGTTGGTTCAAGGAGGAAAAAGGGGGGAAATTTTTTTTTTTTTTAAATAATGAAAAGTGATTAAAATGTGAGATGTGAATGATATAAATTTGTATTTAAATAAAAAATGTAAGAAATAGGTGTATAGGTAGTAAGAAAAAGTAGAGATAGATGAATAGTAAACAAGACAAATTAATACCGATAGTTAAGAAAATACGCATAAAAGTGCGATGTTGGATATTTTCAGTTATCAAAAAAATTATAAAACTGATATTTTTGAAATCCTTATATTATTACATGTCTAACAGTATTATAAGAATATTTTTATTATTCCGAGCCTTGGGACACGTTTTTTCAAGAATTGATCCCATGCTGGTTCGAAACAGATTAAATTTTAATGAATCTAATCTTTTTAGGCTTTCCTATATCATTACAAACCATATTCCATGATTATCTCAATTTTATTATTCTAGAGTTAAGAATGCAATCTAAATATTAGGGTTTGTTATAGTTTTTATTGACATTTAGGGTTTTTGGTTGACCTCTAAATCTAAGGTTTAAGCATAAACTTAACATAATATCTAGTGGGTGTCGAATCCAACAAAAATAATAATTTATAATCAACCTGCTTTAAATATTTGTAAATAGAGTGAGCAGGATCGTCTCCACAGGGACTGGTAAAATTCCCAAGTTTCTATCGAGATTAAGAAGAGAAAAAGAAAATAAAATAAGGGGTTTTTGAAATCACACGATTAAAATAAACCTATATCTAATTAACAAGAATTTTTATATTAAAAAGATTATCTAGCCTAGGTCTTATTACAATTCAATTCCCGGGATTGATCCTTGACTCAATAATTATTATTCCTATTTTGAATAGGTTAGTTATAATTTTCAACAAGCTCTGAAAATCAATCTCTTTTTATATATTAAATAACCAAGATAAGATATTTGATTATTCCTAATCGAATAGACAACCCTAAACACGCTCTTAAGGCTTAATCTATCAATTGCATTAGAAATTAGAGAGATCTAACCCTAATCAACAATCTCATAGAGTATGGATTATTTAGAATAGATTATATTTCATCAACAACAACAAATAATCATCTATTTACGACTATTGTGTTGTTTCATCACTTTATATTAGGAGATTCATACAATTACGGATATGAGTCTTAATTGATTGATTATTGTTTGTTATCTAATACAACCGGATCCAAAGTTATATCAATAATAGACAAACAATCACAAATAAATCTGATGAAATATAAATATTCAAAATAGAGAACAATAAAATCAAACCACTTTGGTCTCACATCCATCTTGAATTGATTTGCAATAATCCCCTTTGGCTAGATTTGGAGTTTAGCCTCTCATGACCCTTCGAATTCTCTCTAAGGTTTTCTTACAAAATTGTATCTAAATATGGAATGAATGAATCCTACTGAAAGAAACCCTAAATAATATATAAATACAAGTTTGGAAGTTATGGAATTCGTAGGGACAAAGGCTGGATCCGTTTAGATCATGAATTGACCGTCCTAAATGCTTCATGGCTTTTCATTTACCCAGCCGTTACAAAAAGGCTGGCGAACTTCCCAGGATGGCCGGCGGCTTTCTTCATGAATTGGTCGACGTAAGTGATTTACGCTGGTGAAAACACAGGATCGCCGCCAGCTTAGCAGGCGGCTTACATATAATGTTCAGCGTCCAGAGACAAGATGGCCGGCGGCCTAAATAGATACGCTGCCGGCGTTTCTGGTTTGTCAACATGTCCAGAATGATGATGGCCGACGGCCATCATACTTACGCTGCCGGCCTTTCATGTTGAACCAATTTGCCCAGAATGGTCATGGCCGGCGGCTTACTTCTTCTCCTGGCCGGCCTACTTTGCTGACTTTTGCCTCTTGATTCTAATTTGCTCCAATCTTATACTATTTGCTTCTATTGACTTCAAATTCCTAAAAATCATATAAAACACAAATAAGTACCAATTCCAAATAATTTCTATAAAATTAATAACAAATTAATCTAATTTATTCCCATAGAATTAAGAGTAATTTTCATCTCAACAAATTCCCCCAACTTAAACCATTGCTTGTCCTCAAGCAATACCATATAACCTAAAATGAAATCTTATCATGGAGTGTGCTTCTTTCAAAATTCAAATTCAAGCATCTCTTTCTTTATTTTTCTTTCAAGACTTGTGATTTTCAGTGCTTACCGCTCAAACCAAACTGAGGACTTGTAATTAGAGTACTAAAATGAAAATTCAGTAGTTAATCTAAACAAAACAAACTTGAACCACATATTTAACCAAAGATCCTTCTACTCAAAAGTAAATACCCAATCCAATAAGGAAAAATACCCATTTAGACTTCACTGGACATCTAACCGACATATACTCTTACCAACACAGAATAAAAGCATTTGATATCAGTTCTTTCCCTAGATTTTCTCTCTGTTTATTATAAGTCTTATTCCGTTCGATTGTTTCAACATTCATTTTTCATTCAAGCATATTTAGAGCCTTCAGAGATGAATCTCTGGACGGGTTTTAGTCCGTTTCTTTTCAGCTCTTTCTTTCTAATTTTTCTTTCAAAGCACTTTGACTTTTTAGCCTTTCCTCCCTTATCGTTATAGTGAGTTCATTGAGTCGGTACATCCCGGGCTCATCACCCAAGTGACCAGGTTTTAAAGGGACCCCTACGAACTCTTCCTCACTCTAACATTCAAGTTTGGATACTCATAACTCGATTGTTTGAGTTAGAGGAGTATAGGCTTATGCTTGTTTCTACTTTTGAATGCAACAACAAATTTAAGACTTTTTTATCAAAGATCACTAAGAAAAAGACTTCCTTTATCTCTTTTACTAAGTGTTGAAAAATTCTTTAATAAGAACTTATAAAAGTATATATAAATTAGCTTTCTTCCTAGAAGTAAACCTGTTTATTTTTCACTTAAGGACTCGACTTACTTTCAAACTTCCAAATCTAAAGCCAAATACATAGTAAATCTGTTCCTTAAAGATTTCACTACTCAATTTTAACTAAGTACTCAAATCACAACAGTATAGGTGAGTAAAGCACTTTCACAAGTCAATTTTTCACTTTTTAGATGCTATCTTTAATTTTTCAGCACAATCTCCAGATTTCATTCAAATTTTTGAAAAAAAAATTTTGGCCTAAAATTGCCATATATTACTTAAGAACAAATGATCAACATATATTACTTAAGAACAAATGATCAACAGCTTAAAGTGTGGGTACACATTTCAATTCCAGATGTCTTATATATGCAAAATAATTTCAGAAGTCATATATCACCAAATGAAATACTCAAATTCATAATTTTATCCCTCCCCCACACTTATAGTAAACAGTGTCCTCACTGTTTCTAAATCAGCACAAAGTAGGAAAGAAATAAAAAGAAATAGGAATAACGGTACTTCCCCGGTTTCTCTTTTGAAGCTCCTTTGAAGTTCTTTGTCCTTTAAAACTCATGAGAGAGATTTTCTTCTTCAGTTCAAGATCTAAGACCTACAAAACCAAACAAATAAAAGAAAACAAAACACACAAAAACAAAAGCATTAGTAACAAAAACCATGGGTTGCCTCCCATGAAGCGCTTCTTTATAGTCCTTAGCTGGACTATTCCAAGTCATTCTCTTATGGAGGCTCAAAGATATAGGATTCCCAATTCTCAAACATAGGATATCCTTCAGTTAAATTCTTCTCATGATTTACCCTAGCGATCTCTCCATCTAAAGCTTTTAACAATTGATCATAGAAGATATCACTAGTGTCTTTTTTGCTCATCCTCCTTTGAATTCAACTTATCATCTCCAATCTTCTCCATAATTTGTCCAGTGTCAACTAAATTTTCACCAAGTCCATCCACTTTTGATTCATCAACTAGGCTCTCTTCTTGCACTTCCACAACCTGATTGTCATTCTTAGAGATAGCAAAAATATTAGAAATATTTGAATTAATTTTCTTTTCACTATCTACCGAGAATCTAATGATCTCCCCATCAAATTCCATAGTCATAACCCCTTCATTAACATCAATTTTGGTTTTAGATGTTTTCATAAATGGTCTCCCAAGCAAAAGTGTAGGTGATTTTGAATACATCTCCTCACCCATATCAATTACATAAAAGTCAGCGGGAAACACTAATCCATTGACTTGTACCAAAACATCTTCCAAAATACCTGATGGATATATATTAGATCTATCTGCAAGTTGCAAGATTACTCTTGTTTCTTTCAAAGATCCAATATTCAACTTCTTAAATATAGATAAGGGCATGATATTAACTGAAGCTCCTAGGTCACACATACAATTTTCAATCTAACTTGATCTATTGTACAAGGAATAGAAAACGTACCAGGGTCCTTGCACTTTGGTGGTAGCTTCTTCTGAAGAACAGCAGAAATATTCTCACCCATATAAACCATCTCATTTCCTCTAAGCTTCTTCTTGTTTGTGCAAAGATCTTTCAGAAACTTAGCATATCGAGGTATTTTCTTAATCACATCCAATAAAGGAATATTCACCTCGACTTTCCTAAAAGTCTCCAAAATTTCCTTCTCTTCATCCAATTTCTTGGATTGATTCAACCTAGAAGGGAATGGGGGTATAGGCTTATAAATCTGTGGTGGGGGTTTTTCTACTTGTTTCTCCTCCATGTGGGGGTTCTCTTTTTCACTTTTCTCATTGGAGTCGGTCTCAATTACCTTCTCATTTGAGTCTTGCAATTCCTTGCCAGATCTCAAGGAAATTGCACTCACATTTTCTCTATGATTAATGGTGTTAGAAGGTAACTTACCTTGCTGTTCCAACTTACCTACTGAAGTGGCAAGTTTACTCATCTGACCCTCCAAATGTTGAATGCTTTGCTTCGTCTCATGTTGGAATTGCTTAGTCTCATCCTGAAATTGTTTAGTGTTGATTGCAAGAGACTTAACAATATCTTCAAGTGATGTACCTGAACTTGAAGACGAAGACTGTTGTGGTGGTGGTTGTTGTGGCCTTGGTTGATATTGCTGAAAGTTCTGTGGCCTTGGTTGGTAACTGAAATTTGGATGATCCCTCCATCCAGGATTGTATGTAGTGGCATAGGGATCATATTTTCTTTGAGGTGGTTGTGGTTGTCCTGGAAATACTCCAATCGCATTTGCATGCGCATATGAATCTTCTTGTAATGTTGGACACATGTCTGTGGGATGGTTGGAAGCACATATACCACAAGCTTTCCTTTTGTTGATTCCCTAAAGCTATCTGTTGCACGAGAGAAGTGAGGTTAGAAATTTGATTCTCAAGATGAGGGACATTTACCTCATTAACTCTTCTTGTGATAGGATCATGACGGTATTCAAACTGTTGTGAATTCGCAGCCATCAAAGATATCAAGTCCCGAGCCTGAGCAGGGGTTTTGTCTACTATAGCTCCTCCGCTTGCTGCATTCATCATTTTCCTTTCTATTGGCAACAAACCTTCATAGAAATATTGGATCAAAAGCTGTTCTGAAATACCATGTTGTGGACAACTGGCAACCAATTGCTTGAATCGCTCCCAATATTCGTGAAGATTTTCTGTGTCCCTTTGTCTTATCCCACTAATTTCCCGTCTAATATTTGCAGCTCTTGTTGCAGGGAAAATTTGTCCAGAAAAGCTTTAACCATATCAGTCCAAGTAGCAATAGATCCAGGAGGTAGATAAAATAACCAATCCTTTGCCTTGTCTTTCAATGAGAATGGGAAAGCTCTTAACTTGATTTGATCTTCAGGAATCCCTTGAGGTCTCATGCTGGAACAGACAATGTGGAATTCCTTCAAGTGTTTATGAGGGTCCTCGTTTTCCAGCCACCATGAAAACTTGGCAACAGATGAATAAGACCTGATTTTAACTCAAAATCTACATTCAATTCAGGGTATTGAATGCATAACGGTTGTTGAGTCACATCCGGTGCGGCCAATTGTCTCAAAGTTCTCTCTTGATTTGCCATCTCTTCCTCTTCTTGATCTTGTTCAATTTCCAAACTTTCAGTTTCCTGTTTTTCAGACTCACTAGATGATTCGGTTAATTCCAAAGCTTGAGTCAATCCAGGAGATGAAGATGATGTTGTAACGTCTTGAGCACGCAGTTTTGCTTGTTTGCGCAGTTTCCTCTCTGTCTTCTCAATTTCTGTATCAAATTCTAAAATACCTTTGTGAGAAGCACGGGTCATAAACAAAAGAAAAAAAATAAAAATAAAAAGAAATAGAAACAGGAACTTTTTGGACACCAATCCCCGGCAACGGCGCCAAATTTTGGTGGGTGTCGAATCCAACAAAAATAATAATTTATAATCAACCTGCTTTAAATATTTGTAAATAGAGTGAGCAGGATCGTCTCCACAGGGACTGGTAAAATTCCCAAGTTTCTATCGAGATTAAGAAGAGAAAAAGAAAATAAAATAAGGGGTTTTTGAAATCACACGATTAAAATAAACCTATATCTAATTAACAAGAATTTCTATATTAAAAAGATTATCTAGCCTAGGTCTTATTACAATTCAATTCCCGGGATTGATCCTTGACTCAATAATTATTATTCCTATTTTGAATAGGTTAGTTATAATTTTCAACAAGCTCTGAAAATCAATCTCTTTTTATATATTAAATAACCAAGATAAGATCTTTGATTATTCCTAATCGAATAGACAACCCTAAACACGCTCTTAAGGTTTAATCTATCAATTGCATTAGAAATTAGAGAGACCTAACCCTAATCAACAATCTCATAGAGCATGGATCATTTAGAATAGATTATATTTCATCAACAACAACAAATAATCATCTATTTACGACTATCGTGTTGTTTCATCACTTTATATTAGGAGATTCATACAATTACGGATATGAGTCCTAATTGATTGATTATTGTTTGTTATCTAATACAACCGGATCCAAAGTTATATCAATAATAGACAAACAATCACAAATAAATCTGATGAAATATAAATATTCAAAATAGAGAACAATGAAATCAAACCACTTTGGTCTCACAATCCATCTTGAATTGATTTGCAATAATCCCTTTGGCTAGATTTGGAGTTTAGCCACTCATGACCCTTAGAATTCTCTCTAGGGTTTTCTTACAAAATTGTATCTAAATATGGAATGAATGAATCCTCTTGAAAGAAACCCTAAATAATATATAAATACAAGTTTGGAAGTTATGGAATTCGTAGGGACAAAGGCTGGATCCGTTTAGATCATGAATTGACCGGCCTAAATGCTTCATGGCTTTTCATTTACCCAGCCGTTACAAAAAGGCTGGCGAACTTCCCAGGATGGCCGGCGGCTTTCTTCATGAATTGGTCGACGTAAGTGATTTACGCTGGTGAAAACACAGGATCGCCGCCAGCTTAGCAGGCGGCTTACATATAATGTTCAGCGTCCAGAGACGAGATGGCCGGCGGCCTAAATAGATACGCTGCCGGCGTTTCTGGTTTGTCAACATGTCCAGAATGATGATGGCCGACGGCCATCATACTTACGCTGTCGGCCTTTCATGTTGAACCAATTCGCCCAGAATGTTCATGGCCGACGGCTTACTTCTTCTCCTGGCCGGCCTACTTTGCTGACTTTTGCCTCTTGATTCTAATTTGCTCCAATCTTATTCTATTTGCTTCTATTGACTTCAAATTCCTAAAAATCATATAAAACACAAATAAGTACCAATTCCAAATAATTTCTATAAAATTAATAACAAATTAATCTAATTTATTCCCAATAATTAAGAGTAATTTTCATCTCAACAATATCTAAGGGTTTACAATTCCAGCACCAATTCCATCTGCAATCCACGCACTATAAAAAGGCATGGTTGAGGGTTGAGATCTTCGAGAGAGGAAGTAATACTCAGGAATTTGCCTTATCTTCTTAGGAAGTATCTTCTTTATAGCCAGTTTGGCTAAAGGGTCCTTCTGCATTTCAATACCAACATCTCTCCAATCTACCCCCCTAAATGGATCGTTTAGCTCTTTTGTTCCCATCAACAAATTTAACCCTTTGGCTCTAAGTCTGCAAACATCAGGTGGAAAGAGAAAAAAAAATCCCTAGAGTTTCACATGTCTCCTCTTAGAATCTATATTACATATTTGACAATGTCTTGATGAAACATTAAACATGGACTAAATGAAAACATTGGGATTAGTGATAAAAGAAAACCATTATATTCAATTCAATAATGAAAGATTCATTAATCATAGATAACAATTTCGATCAGTAGCATATATTTTAAAACACAAGTAACATTTTCACCATTTTTATTTTTTTTTCCCAATTTTTGTTTCATTACTCTGTTTGTTACTCATACTTCACCTCAAATTTACAGTTTTCTATAACTGCATATTACATTTGTAGAAAGGGGGATATCGAAAGTAGTATCCCAATAACACAAGCTGCAAAACCTTGATTCATTTAGTATAAGAAAAAGAAAAACGCTACAAATTCACTCCACCCAAGAGACTTTCATTCATAACTGAAAAAACAAAATGGAATCAAACTTAAACAGGAAAAGAGACCAATGATTGAGAGAGAGAGAGAGAGAGATTTAGCAGGAATAAAAAATAAAAAAGGAAAAACACAGAAAGAGGCTAGAGAGGGTTTGTAGTGGATTTTTGTTTGGGATTATTAAAGGATTCTAAAGAGGGCAATGTCATGGCCTGAAAAGTACTTTAAACATGGCAGTCTGCCACATATAATATCAAGACTTAAGAATGACTACTTTAGTCACGCGAAAGTCTTGATATTACATGTAAGGCGTCTAACACGGTAATAGGAGACGCTTTTGGGAAGTGTGGTCT
Source organism: Combretum micranthum (assembly GCA_024138025.1). Lineage (NCBI taxonomy): Eukaryota > Viridiplantae > Streptophyta > Magnoliopsida > Myrtales > Combretaceae > Combretum > Combretum micranthum. Next base: position 118,050 of record JAMXBD010001386.1, read on the forward strand.
AAGTAAGTAATATTAAACATACAAGAATCTAGAAATAAAAATTAATCATAATAATAACATTTAAAAGTCTATTACATGATTCTTAGGGGCATACCCCCACTAAAACTCCAAGGATCGAAATACTTAATAGTTTTTACAATAACTTAAATACGACATCAAAAGATTTTAAAGGAATTTTAGTCTAATCCTTCAAGTAGATTTCCTTTAAAAGCTCCCAATAGAAAACTTATACAAATATGTGGAGACATCGGGTATAAGAACATGTGTTCCTGTGAATACAAATATCTATAGGGGTGTAAGCTTTATAGGCTTAGTGAGTATAATCCCAATATTCACACTTAAAGCAAAATAACACCCAAGTTTATTAGGTAAGCAAATGGGATGCAAAAAGCAAGTGAGCATGCAAGGCATATGATTTTTCAAGAATCATATGTTGAATGAATTACGCCATTCATTCGGGGTTAGATATTCCGGCCCATTACAGCCATCATCTCTTAAAAAATCATTTTTATAGATTTTGCTAGCTCCTATTCTCCATAAAAAATATGTAATTATTACCGACTCTTACTAGCCATCAATTTATGTGGTTTTTATCAGCTCATATTCGCCACATACATACTATACTGATTATGCCTACCACCACTATCATACACTTGTCCCACCAATTGTACAATAGCGAATGCAATGTGACTCAATTCATGAAGTGCATGCATCAATTTTTATTTAGAGCCTAGCCATTAAATTTCAATTTCTTGCAAGTGACCAACCAATTTTAGACACTTCGACGTGCTAATAAACATACAATTTATTACAACAATTCGTGGCTCAATATGCTTAATATTCTTTCAACATGTTATAAACAAATACATCTTTAATTTCATCTTTTCTTAAATCTAGTGCAACTAAATTACAAGCACAAGCATAAGCATGAAAAATAAAGGAAGTAAACTTACTCGGCCATGATGATACTCTCTTAGTCGAAGTAGTTCTCGGGGTAGTATACGTCCTCCTCCTTGGTTCCTAATCAAAGTAAATACCCAAAATGAGTATTCCATGGAATTTCTATTCAAAACTTCTAACTCTACTTTCTAGTTGTGGAAAATCCGTATGGATGGAAATTCCAACTTAAAATGGCCATAACTTACTCATTTTAACTCGGAATTTCACATATAATATACCGTTTTCTACCTATTAGAAAAGATGTATCCATTTCTAAGCTTATTTTTATCATAAAAGATCATTTGGGTCCCGAAACCATAGGGTGTAAATTCACCGCGAAAATTCTAGTTTTCAAACTTAAATTTGCAACCTTTTCTTTATCAAAAAACACTTGTACCAAAATATAGATATTATTATAGTTTGGAAAACCTTTAGAATATATGTATATGACTCATGTCATATGCATGAATTTAATAAAGTTGTCTCAACCATGATTTTTTTTCCGTAAAAGCTATGTTTTCTAGAAATTAGAAAAGCAAAACTTTGAAAATTCCCACTTAGCTTGTTGGAAAATTTCTTGAATTATTTTAAGTGAGTATTTTCTTCTTTTAATTCTATTCCTTAGTCTTTCAAGTTTCTCCATAAATGATTTTTGTCTTTCTAATTTCTTTTAACTTAATTTCTAGGGGTTGAGAGGGTATTTTCTAAATACTATTTGAGAGTAGTTAAAATTTATCAAACTTTACATTTTCTTAACTTTTCCTAAGGTTTATTAAAAATGATTTCCTAAATTGTTTACTAATTTTATTTCTTAAGAACATTTTATTTCTATAAAAGAATCATTCTTGGTGATTTGTCAATTTAGTCTATTCCTTCATATTCTGGAGTATTGGTATTACTTCTTAAGGAAGTTTAGTAAAACTTTTGTCAACCAAGAATTTGAAATTTTAATTTTCAAAGAAAACTTTTTCACTTTATAGTTTTGTAAAGTGTATGCATGATATATCTATTTTATGTATTATCTAAAAATTCCTATGTTCTTTGGTTTCTAAAACCTTATGATGAACTCCTCTAGATTTTTGGAAAAGATTTGCTAAGATAAATTCCTAAGTCTTTATGGAAAAATTCATTTCTTACATGACAAAAGTTTACTTTTGGAAAGAACACTCAATTTCTCTTTTTATTTAAGAAAATCCTGTGAGACAACATCAATACGTTCATGCATGGACATGAATATGTAGTATGCGAATATGAAAATATAGGAAAGACGTAATAAGCAAGTTAATATATCAAGTATTGGGAACCTTAACTTCATCAAGGTTACCCGATCAAGTATTGGGAGCCTTAGCTTCATCAAGACAACTCGGGACTAAGAATAGACTAGTCCCAAAAAAGAGGAAACGAAAAAGAAAAGAAAAAGCAATAATAATAGCAAGCTAGGAAAAGTTAGTGAGCATTAGGCTCTAAAAATATATAGATATACAAATACATAATCATATATATAGAGTTAGATTAGAGCATAATAACAACAATAATGTTATTAATAATCAACATATATATAAGCATAATAACAACATAGTAAAATTGGATTTTCATGTACAAGAATAAAACATGAACATGTTGTTGCTTTTACTACTCATATGAGTTTCAAAACAACACCATGGTCATGCTAGTTACAAGACATGAGTAAATAAAATAAGATTAGGAGTGTTATCTAAAGTGTTTATGGTGTAGGAAGAAGGTAGTGAATGTATGGTTATGTGGTTAGTGAGAAATTGTAGATGGTTTGTGTATAGAGGGAAATTTTTGTGAGTATTTGGTGAAAGAGAGTTTTAGTAGAGGAAAATTTTTGTGGAGAGAGTTGTGGAGTGAATTTGAGAGAGTTTTGTTATGCGTAAAGATGGAGTAAAAGAAGTGAAGGGAAATGGGGTATTTATAGAAATTTGGAGTGGAAATTAGATGTAATAAAATAAATTGAAAAAGAAGAATAATTGATGGAGGAAGAGAGAGGGGGTATCGGCCACTATTGAGAGGAGAGAGGGAGTGAATTATTTTTGCTTGTTTTGTAAAAAAAATTAATAAAGATGTGAAGTATGGTTGATATGAAGGTGTATTGAAAATGAAAAAAGTAGAAAAATAGGTAATATAGGTAGTAAGAATAGGTTGTAAGGTAAAGTAGAAATAAATGAATAGTAATAAATAGTAGTATAGGACAATAAATAATAAACAAGACTAATAATATAGGGTAGTAAAGAAAATACGAGTATAAATGCAATATCTATAATTTTTAGTTATCGAAAAATTACGGAAATGATATTTTTGAAATCCTTGTATTATTTCGATCCTAATGATGTTATCGGACTATTTTTATTATTCCAAGCCCCAAGACATGCTTTTTTAGAGCTGATCCCTTTCGGGTCCAAAAGACACTTAAAATTCATGAATATGATATTTTTACGTTTCCTTATATTACTACGAACTATTATCACTAATCATTTTACCTTCGTTTTCTAGGGCTAAAGAATACACGATTGCCGGATTTAAATTTTAGGATTGTACTAGTCTTTTGTTGACCTTTAGGGTTTCTAATTGGCTTTTAATTATAAGATCAAATTTAAAATTAACTGAAATTTCAAGGGTTTATAGGCAATATAAGTAAGGCTAGTAAAGGTTAGTTTTGGAAAATGAATAATTTTATTGATGTTGTTTTCTATCTTCCTTTCCACTCTTTCCACCACACACACACACACACACACACACATTCTATCTCTTATAGCCTGTAATTTTCAAAATAGTTGTTGCGGTTCCTTGTTACAGTTATAGAGATGAATCCCCAGCAGTTCAGGTTTATACTATTTATGATGAATTAAGGTAGATATCCATTGTGTTTAGCAATAGCAGAAACCTAAGGAAAGCTATGAAAAAGAGAAGAAAACAACAAAAATGGATGGAAAATTTGTGTTTGGATCCTATGGTAATCAGCGAAAAATGTTAGAAATAGGACGGAATTTTTCCGCTTTTGGTTCCTCCATTTTCTCTTCGAAAATGGGTGGAAACTAGTGGAAAAGGTGAACTTTGTTTCAAACTTCTATTTTACTTCTTGGTTGTTGATGATTTAAAATTAAACACGACAGTAGTCTTGTCTATTACTTATTTTTTCTCTTCTTTTCCTTCTATTTTTTTATAAATCACTGAACAGAAAATAAAATTTCTACACATTTTCATTTCGACTCATTTCCATTTCTACACACTTCCATTTCCACTCTTTTTTTTCCACCCATTTCCACACTTTATATTTTTCTCAAGTCTGCCAAACACAACATTCTTGTCTCTCTCTTAACCCTAATTGCTTCTTCTCTCTCTCTCTCTCTCTCTGTATAACACCCTAAAAAATTTAATTCGATAATTAAATCAATTAAGGTGCTACCGCCACATATAATACTCTAAAGTATTACACGCTCAAGCTTCCTTTAAAAGATGTGTTTATGTTGAACATTGCTACTCAATTTTAGGGTATGAAATCATTTAATTAGATTCTTGAATAACTGGATTTAGCAGCGAAAATTCAATTTTATAAAACAATTTCTAAATAAAAACATTTCAAAACTTCCACTCACTCAAGTGGAAGAACTTTCACTTAAACAAAGCTTTACAAAAGCTTAATTATTAAACATGAGCACTAACAAGCCCCTTTTTAAGAAATATAATAACTTAAAATATAAATCCAGCTCTTAACTTAAATAAAAATAAAAAGAAGAAATATCCACAGCCCTATCCCGCATCATCAATCAACCATCGCCCAAAACCTGAGCTAAGCATCAACACATTAACTACAACATCAACATTATCCTCAACATCTCATCATCACCATTTTCATCAACAATAACACCTTTAAAAAGAACAACAACAACAACAAGAATGAGCTGAAGCTCAGTACACAGTAACACAAGCACATGCGGCGTGACATACGGCTTAACTAAATGTAATGCATCAACCCATAAGTTATTATCTTTCCATTAAAATAACAATAGAGCACTCAGACTCTGGAACAAGCCAATAGGAATTTGGAGATCCTGTGTAACAACAGCTGCTCAGGGGGTTGATATAGATAGCCCAGATACCTATATCTCCTAAATCTAATCGAAAAGATTAGTAATCTCATTTCGGGTTAGTAGCCGTTACTCAACTTTACTTAACTTAATCCATAATATAATAATTCACATGCTCCCATAAACATTGAATTAAATCATAATATTTCTTCTTAAGATAAGTAAATGTTACACCATTACTACATTCCCTATCGATTACCCGTTGAGCAATTTAAAAAGAAGTCATCATTGCATCATGGTGTACCATTACATCATGGTATGAAGTCATTACATCATGACAAATGGCTTAAGCGCCTAACTAATGTGTCATTGCATCTTGATAGGTTTACCGCTCCTTGGACTGGATACCGATCTTCCACTCCAGGGCAAGATCGGAATGGAAAGGTGGAAAACACAACCAACACTCATCAATTATTATACCGAGTTTAAGTTCTTAATCCATTTTATATGCTTATCCTAACATCTAACACGCAAGTTACTGCGTACCTTGAATATGAAATCCAAACATAGTCTCGGAAGGAATTTCAAAAGATAATCCAGAAGATAAGTCAGATATCCACTTTTGTTAAGGAAAAAACTTGTATAAGAAACTAAACTAAACTAATAATCTACTTTTCTCAAACTTTTATTAATCCTATTTGATCAGACACTAACTTGGTACCCCACTATGGCTGCGAAGATCGCCCCACCAAAATATGGACAGTTCTCCTTTGTCTGTCAAAGAATTTTTTTCTCTTTATTTATAGTGTTTTATTATTACAAAAGTATCAACAAAGAATTCATATACCAAAAACATTCATTTTCCAAGTAAATACACATTTGAAACAACATATTCCCCATATTATTCAAAGATCATCCTAATTCATTCATCTAAGCTAATTATTAGCTATTAAGTCATTTTAGCTTAACCTTAGCCAAATTGATTAGAATTAGTCATTTAATTCATTTACTAAATCAAGTTGATTAAACTTAAATAATCTAATTCATTTTAGCTTAGTGAACTTCATTAAGTCATGTTGTACTTAGATTAATTACTAATTCATTATACATCTAGGATCTATGTCAATTCGAGCTTACATTAACTTAAACTTAGCCAAATTCATCAAAGTTAAACAATCTAATCCATTTTAGTTCATTCAAGTTCATTTAGTCAAGTTGGACCTAGGTTTGTTAACTAAGTTCATTTTATAACTAACTTTTAGATTTAATCTAATTATTTGTTAAATCTATAATTCCACTTAATTCATACTTAATTAAATCAATAAATTAACATAACACATCAAACATCACTTATCTATCTTATTTTAACTCAAAAAGATCTATTTCCTAAGCAAAAACACATTTAACAAGCAAAACATAAGTTTTTTACTTAGTTTGAAAAACACAATAGCTGGAAAGAATTAAAATTTAAGCATCAATAATTTTCGAATTTGTAAAAACTCAAAACATGAAAGATGTAGATATCTTTTTAAGCTTTCCAACACAACTTGAATTGCCTCAATTGTATATCGGATGAAAAAGTAATGGACAAAATATAATCAAGCTACGAGATAAAGGAAAGTACACTACCTAGTACAACACCGTGCTTGGGGCCGTGTAGGGCATTAAAAAGTGACCCAAGAGCAAATTTTCAAGGTTTTATGACCTACATAATCACCTACACTCCCGTGCACAAGGTGGGGCAAAGGTTAAAAAAGTGACCCAAGAGCTCATTTTGACCAACACAAGCTTGTACACATCGGTGTATAAGGTGGTACTGATCTAGGAAAAATTTTTGAAAGCCATACATGCATTTTCCATGTTTCCTTTACATAATATATCAACTTTTACATGTTATAATACAACTTAAACATCATAAAAACTTCATATAACATATTACACACTTCAAACAACATCAAAAGCATAAATTCTCCTCATCACATACATCAAACATCAAATCATTCCAACAAACTCCAACTTCACTATTCATCATCTTCTTCTTCGCAATCCTAACCTCCAACATACAATCAACCAAGAATTACATATGTAAAAAGCACTTTGAACTCATTTCTAACATCTATATATCATTTAAATTCAAAGTCATAAACAAAACAACATTTAACAAATCTACTTAACTTTTAGGGAACATGAACTCCTCTTCTTTCTTAGTGTGGGGCTTCCTCTACCATGATTTGTTCTTTCTAACTTTGATTTCTACTTTTAATCCTCTTGAACTTGAGAATTGAGAAAAAGGAAGGGAAAAGAAGAAGAAGAAGCTAAAGAGAGAAAGAAAGAAAGATACAGAGGAAAGAAAATGAGAAAGAAAAAATGTAAAGTCAACAACAAAAAGAACATAAAAAGGATTAGGATTAAATATTTATGATATTTTAAAATTTAGGTATAGGGTTAGAACTATCAGATCAATATTTATAGTTCTAGAAGTATTTAAAAGATACTTTCTGAACCAATAGGTTAAAAATTATGAACTCAAAATGATAACTTAATTTAGGAATTTACTTTAGATAAAATGATATTTAATTTGAGTTTAGATTTAAGAACTGATATTTTTATTCAAGCAAATGAACTCAAATTTGACAGAGATTTAGGAATTGATATTTTAGCTATAGTTTGAAGGTTTAGGAATCCTCTAAACATTTTAATGACATGTTTAGAGTTTTAGGAATCCAAAATCTCAATTTCAACTTAATTTATTACTATTATAATTATATCAACTTGTCTAATTATACCCTATGATTCATTTAATCTATTTAAGCCTAATTTCTAATCTAGGTGAAGGTTTGGGGTGTTTCACTCTCTTTCCTTTTTTTTTTTTCCTTTCTCCTTCTTAACCCTAATTTCTTCTTCTCATTTTTTATTAGTCATCAAGTGTTTTGGTTTGTCCCACTTATATATGCTAAAGATTAGGTATTTGGAAAATTATTGTTATAAATTTCACTTAAATTCGTATTTCAAATTTGAGTTTCAAACATGCTCATGGTTTTTGGATTGCAACATGGTTTTTTTTTTCCTTTGCTCACCATATGCGGCATGGTTGGAATCGGTGTTTTTAAGGTAATTGCTTCTACAATAAACATTGATTACATTAATTATATTATTTACTTTTTTTTTATAAATTTTTATTAGGAGAGATAATAAGTCATTATTGGAATTGATTCTTTGGTATCTATTATAGCCACCCTTGGAGAAATCAATGTCTTCTCATTATATTAGGCCACTATTACAAACGTATGATTAAATATATGAATTTTAAAAGTAGATAATTTAATACCTCATTTCATTTTGATTACAAACTAGCAAACATCACACTTGCAATGAGAGTGCTAAAAAATTAATTATGATAATAACTTTAAATACTTTTGGAAAATATTTTCATTTGTTCCAAACAAAGAATGTAGAGAAAATAAATTACTTGACCAAAAAAAAGCAATTCCACATTGCCTTGAAGTATGTCCTTTGGGTCGAAATTAAGTCCACACTCATGCAAAAGTTTACATGTTTTTAAGGAAACTGCTATTATGAGTTTACTCTTACAATTCAAAGTAAACTCAATTTAGCCATGTCATCCAAAAAATGAAAAAAAATTAAAACATTTTAAACTAATATATTTTTTGTTTTTAATTGGGATTGTTTTTAAGACTATAACTTAAATTTTGTTCTGAAAAATACATCTATGTGGATGCATCAATGTTGTTTTTGATAGTACTTTGGGGCATTATCTAGTGAAGAATTAATCATAGAAGGAAAAAAATTTGACTGATTAACAAATTTCCATATGTAAAAACAAAAAATCCAAATCAACTAAATAACATTTTTCAATTTTTGATCCTATTCATCTAGTAATTTCTCTACGGATTTTAACATGAAGCAAGGGAAAATTTAGCATGGTAATAAGCTTTTAAATTTTGCAACAGAGAGTTTAATGAATATCATTTGCATTAAGGTATCTATTTAGGTATCTATTTTGTAAAAATAATACTTAATATACCATTTGCATATTAAAAAAAAAACTAATGCTATATTTATTTGTTTTAACATACATACATACATAATGCATGAGAAAAATTTTAAAAAATCACAAAAAAATGCTAACACTTAACATACCAATTTTCATTATGTTGAGTTGATATACAACTCAATAGTTAATTCTCATACAGGCTTCCATATTCTCTTGAAATGCTTCAATAAAAGCACTAAAATTACAATGATTATGAATGGAAAAAAGGTCTTGATCTTTTCTCAACCTCAAACTCGAAATCTATAGACACTATCATTTTGTAACTAATTGCAAGTTATATTAATAAATGTTTCTAAATTTGTATAAACATATTGAGAAGTCATATAAATGAAGCATTGGGGCTTCTAAATTTGTATAAACATATTGTAGGCTCAAAGAATATATATGAATATATATATGTAAGTATTATAATTCACAATGCAAAAATTTTAAAATTAAACTACTTGTTAGCAAATCTTACCAATTCAATCCTAGTTAGAAGAGGTTTCATGAGTTTTGCTTATAAAAATCGTTACATTATACTCAAAATACATCCATAAAAATTAAATAGTTGGAAAAAATATGATGCTATAAATGGAAAAAAAAAAAGCAAAAGAACACCAATTATTGTCATAAAAACAAATTGGCCTTTTTTATGGATACATTTCATATGCTAAGCCTATTAATGCTTTACTATTGCAAGTCAAGGAACACTAAGTCATTCACCATCACTTTTCAATTGGGTAATTATAATTCAATTCACCATGGCCTATATGCAATTCATTGTTACTACTGGACAAACCATCAACACATCTGTCACCGCCACATTTTTTCAGTCTATCCTTCCTTCTGTCGAACTCATAGAAGAACTCAGAATACCATCTTGTCAACAACAATATTTTACATAAACGCCATGGTGGTGCACTAAAACATTTAGTGAGAGAAAAAAAAGGAGAGAAAATTCTCTAGATAAAAAATATGTTATGTATATACGGTTAAACAAAAAGTAGGCCAAACAGTTTTTGCAACCATGACTACTTCATTTGTCCCCTCACTAGGCCAATTTTCTTTAAAGTTTTTCATAGATACACTTATAAAACTATATGAATGAAAGGATACGATGAGAACGAGAAAGGAAGGGTATGAAATTTTCTACAAATACACATCATCAGTATGTATATATATATATATATATATAACTGTACGAATGAAAACATATAATGATAATGAGAAAGGAAGGGTACGAAAAATTTTTAGTGAACGACAGAAAAAATCCATTATCGATTTGCTTTGTTTGAAATGGAAAAATAATTCCACAGCCTATTAAATAATTGAGAGAGAGAGAGACTGATAAAACGGAGGAGAAATAATAGTTGTTAGATGAGATGAAAACTGCTCATAAAATTACTCCTAAAATTTCTAAAGTTGGCAGAGAAGAAAGCATATGTATCGAATAATTGAGAGAGAGTGAATAAAATTGAGGAGAAAGAGCACTTATTAGATGGGATGAAAACTGCATGAGGTGAACTATTAAGAGAGGAGAGAGAGGTGGTAAGGAGAGAAAAAGGGGAGAGAGAAAAAGTGATAGGTAGGGAAGTTATCAACTAAAATAACTAAAATGTCTAAAAATTTATTTGTTATAACTTTCAAGTCTTGGTAAAGTAAAAAAGAATGATTTTATTTTAAGGGTAATTGTGGGAAATAGGAAAAATACACCAAAGGGGGTCTTTTCTCTTTAATAATATAGATATATTTAGCAAAATGAAATATAAATAGATAAACCAAAATGTTCTTTGTAGCGTTGCAAGTATCTGATTATAAGAAACACTCATGTTTTGAGCTGTGGTGATGAGTTGTTAAAGTTTTTCTCAACTTGTGGTGATATTGAAGAGTTAATACCCATCTTCTTTATTGTGTGCACGCATTAAGATATTGAAGATCATTGATGTGATTCGAAGCTTCACAATTTATGCCTTTTGGTTTATTATAATTAACTATTTCCAATTGATTTCTACTTCCCATTATATAGTGTGCCTTTTACTATTATTATTGTTCTTATTTGTGTGTATATTAGAATCTTCAATTTTTAATAGTACATTTTTCGAGTATTAAACTTATAGATTTTATTGGATTAAATTCCATCTTGTTTGCAATGTCAAGTAATAGCTTATGTTGAAATTGCGTTTTTTTATTATTATGTATGATGATTTGTTAGTGTCTTTCGATTATGGATTGGTGTAAAAGCGTTTAATGGCTCAACCATAAGTAGGTTTGCCAAAGGAAAGTTGGATGATTTCATTTTTATTGGGAATCAACGAAAAGTTTTATATGCTCCTAACTTTGAAACTATAGTCGACACAAAGGAAAAGTTAGAAAGTAGGGAGAAAGAAAGTACTTGCTCGTCTAAATCATAAGTTTAATACTTGCCCAAATTTTAGAAGGTTGTTTGAAGATGATAATCATATTATTTTTCTATTTATTTATATAATTTTTATGTGCATCCTAGCATGAATATTGTATGATTTAACTTTGTAGCTAAAAGATCCAAAAAGTCCTTGAATCAAACAAACCTGTTGACTAACTCCTCAAATGATGCCAGTTCATCACTCTACAATCTTGCTTTTCATTTGCAAATCTCTAATCAAAATTGGTATCATGTCAACCTCTACATATAAACCTCCTTATCATTTCATTTAAAGCAAAGTCCATGCAAATGTCATTGTTGTTGTCTTCATTTTGTAGGAACTTAGAGGCATCACCATTTATATCTCATTCTAACAAGTCAAGATCAACAAGGATTTCCTTTGTCCAAGTTTGTTATTCTCGAGTGTCTCTGTTCTTTTATGGTATTGTGATGCATGATTATATCAAATGCAATTTTTCTAGTATATAATCTAATGAAGGAATGAGCACAAGCCACTCAATAGATACAAATTAGATGGATGGTAATTTATATGGTTTCTTGTTAATTGTAGTTATTACATTCCACTTTTTATTTATCTTTGATTAAGTTGATTGAAAAAGATAATGCTACTTGTGTAGCAATCATTATAATTGGCATCTATTATCTATGTATATCCAAATATGGTTGCATCCTTTTACCCTATATATATATATATATATATATATTTGTGCATGAAACATTAGAAGACAATAACTAGACTTCAAAATTGCTTAAACCAGGCTAAATCATGGCTACCTAATCCAAAGTAGTTCTCATATTGTACCATGATAGCATGATGCACTAAAAAGCTGGAGAATTGTGGTTACACCTAGTTGATTCATTGATAGGTACCAATTCTCTTTCTTTTGATTTAAGTCTAGCTTTATTAAAGAACTAAGATATTTGGACATCTCATTTGCACTACCATTAACCCCATTTTTACTCAATATCAAACATGAGTGGCCAGCTTACTGAATGAAAATTTCAATTGCATTATCACATAAATTTCATTGGTAATGATTTTAGCTGTCTTCCTCTTTCATTGTACTTTTGAATGGATTTTCAAAGGCCTTGAACCTAAATATTTCCCTTCAAAATATAAGCATTTGGAGTGCATTCGATCTTACTTCCCTTTTTCTTGTTTGGCTAAAGAAAGAAAATATGGGGTGTATAATTTAGCTTGACCTTTAACCATGGCTCATGCTTGAATTACAAGGAACGTTATAATTTTTGTTATTGAATTTTGAAGCTTCAAAAGATCTTCTTTACTATCTCGTATCTAGTGTCAATGAATTAAACAATTCTTTCTATTTAGGAGAAGCTAAATAAGGTTGGTGAGTTTGTCTTATGAGCTTCATTTGGATAGTGTTGGATTGGATCTTGACTTGTCTTTTCCCACTATTTGATTGAATCAAGTAGCCAAAATCTACAAGGTTGGGCTATACCCAAGAAAGCAAGACAGGATATTAGAAGAAGAATCTAACCTACGTTTGGAATTAAGACATACTTGCTGACAAAAATAGTCACTTCTTTAAAATTCACTACCCTTCCCAAAATTGTGTGCCCTCTCTCCTATCATGAGCCCTTGTGCTACCTTCCTATCAATTGACTTGGAAACTATATATCAGGTGGCCAATGAATTTTAGAATCTTTTATTTTTTCCCTCTTTGAGTTTAGGAACTCTTGATTAAAGAAAAAAAATTCTTTTGCAATAGATAGTACACTTAGAACCTCTTCTTCATTTTTGAATTGATGGGCATTTTCAACACTGTTTTACTAATTTGCTCCTTTTCTTTCATTGCAAGAATCAATCATGTTTAGACCAGAAAGTCATCTGTATGGATTGGATATCAAGTTTAAAAGTCTTTTATGTGATTTCTTTCCCTTAGTTTCATCCATTATGTGGGTACCAATAGGAAGTGTTGCATAATCAAAGATGCATCTATCAATATGTACATTTATCTTAAGGATTTGCATTATACGTTTAAGTCAAAAGAATGAAGAATCATTTGCCTTTTAGAATGACATGCTAATGTCAATGGTATTGCTTAGAATACCTACCTGCAATGTAATGGATATCATCCTCACTTGTAATAGATTTAGTCAATTTAACTAGCACTATAAGGAATTTAGATTTCACCACTAAGATACTGAATTACTTGCATGGTTAAATTAAATAAACGAATCACCATGCTATGCTCATATGTTGTGATGCTAACATTAATATATGTGATTAAAATCAGACTTATAGAGGAATTTAAGAAGGCCAAACCTCTTGCTTTGCCTCTTTCGTGATGATATTTTCCATTTTGTAAAATCCTGTAAGTTGCAATTTGAGTTCCATATATCCTAATCTTTTTTATAATACAACATCTTTAGTGTAAGTATGATGGTACTTGGGACCTAATTTTAAAACTGAAGCTACAACCATGAAAGGAAAGTTTTCTCGATATATTGAACCATCTAAGAATAATGCAAGACAAAGAAGGAAATTCATCTGGGACATTCATCTATCCTTCCAAAACTACAAAACGATACTACAAATTCAAACATGTACACATTAACAAATGCTATATATCAGTTTGCATTAATGGATCCTCCATGTTAATGGATTCTCCACTCAAGGAGGAAAAAAAGAAGGCTTATACTTGAAGGCCTCTTTAGCATGAAAGTCTATCATGCACTCAAGTTTAGGTTTGATGTCAATAATAGTGAATCAGGAGATGAAGCACCTATTGTCAGGTTAATGCATTAACTATTCAATATTAGTTAAACCTTTTGTTTTGGGTTCACATCGCCAACAAATGCTTAGTCTCTTTCTAGACCTCGGTGCTTGAGTTACACAAGGAATAGGTAGCTCAGTTAGGATCCATCAAATCCAATAGCTTCGCTTATAGGCTCATCTTTCAACAACTCGGCTCTTACATAACCTTCTTGCTCCTCTTGATTGTTCGTTTCACTCAGCCTACCCAAATCGAGATGAGACTTTAAGTTTCCACTATTAAGGGGGTTACCCATAAGCTTAAAGACAACCTCGGTAGCAACTTCATTGGATGTGTTGGTCCTGCCCACCTTAGTTGGCTTAATAGTTTCCTACCTTTATTAGTAGGGTTTAGCCATCTTCTTCGGCCTCATTACCCTTCTAGCCTTCCTTTATCTCTTCATCCTTCCCTTCTTCTTTCTTTTTTTCCCTCTTCCTTGGTAGCTTCTAAAGCTTTGGGGTAAGGGGTTTAGTTCACAAATAAACATTTATAGGACCTCTTAATCTCTCTAATAAAAAACTTAATAGCTCCCTTATCAATCCTCACCATCTCCATTTCGTAGTCAAAATTGACCTTAAACTCGACCATGACCATCTTTTTTAAAGAATTAGGAAGCTTACTTCTATCAATCAACTTGCTCCTCAAACTTTGATATCTAGTGATGAAGCTACTTCTCTAAGTTGGTAGTAGTTTGCTTAGCTTTCTTAGTAACCTCAGTAGCTTGCATAGCTTCCTTCGTCCTTCTTTCTAGCTCCTTCACATCATAATTGAAGTTGAATTGCAAAATTATGAAGTTGAGATTGAACATTGAGGAGGTCCATGTCATTCTTCTTGGTCTGAGAATTATAGTTGATAGGTCTTTTGGCACCTCCTTTAATGTGCATCCTAACTCTTTTTTCCCCACAACTCTCATGTTCAAACAATGTTTCAAGCCTTTTGCTCTTCTACATCTAATAAGAACATTCTTTCTTTAGCTAGTCAATAGCGATAACCAAATACTTGCATTGATATTAGAATTAATACAGATGGTTATGAAGTATGCATACCAACTTAGTATCCACTATCATCTTCTCAACTAGGGCTATAGATGAGTCAATTTGGGTCAATATAGTATCAAACTCAAACTCGACTCGAATGAAAAATTCGAAGCTCGAACTTGAACTTGATCAAGCTTTAAATTTTAAGCTCCAACTCGACTTGATTAAGCTTGATTATTCTTATAAAAATTTATCTAACAAAAAAATAAGTTGGTTTTTAGCATGAATTCAAGATTCTTTCAAAGCCCAATTTACCTAGATTATTTTAACCTGTTATAATTAAAATATAAAGAACAACACATGTGGGTTTCTCTTAATTTATATCAAGAAAATATGTTGAACTGAGTACTTATGTATAACTCATACAAGTTATATATATAAATTTCTATAAAATATAAATACATAATTTAGATATTATAAATACATAAGCTATTTATGTATATGTCATATAATGACAAAAAATAGGGTATTGATATAATACATAAGTTATGTATACATATAATATTTATTTTATAAGCTCTATATAAGGTATTTTATCTTGAATTATATAATATATAAGTTATATATATAAGTCATGAGTTACATATATATATGTATAAATATCTAGAAAATATAAATATATAAGCAATGTAATATATATGGCGAAAAAAAAAGGGTATTGATATAATATATAAGTAATAACTTGTATTTATAACTTATAAGTTATATCTATTCTATGTTTTAAAAGTTATAAGTTATATACATAAGTGTCTAAAAAATATAAATACATAATCTACGGATTATAAAAATATAAGCTATGTAACTCATTATAACGTCTTAAGTTAAGTTTTATTAGAATGGTTGAGTAAAGTTTTTGGGAGCACATGGGTGTTATCTCCATTGTTTTTTAGTATGGACTCTAATCGGCTTTAAACTTGAGTTTTTAGTTCATTTTGATTTTTTATCCAGAAAATTTCTTCAAGGCAAAAACTGAATTTCCTTTTTACAATATGTTAACAATTCTTGATTCATTTGAATTGATCTTGCTTTTGTAGGAATATTGTCTTTAGTACAACCTTCTATATGTGGTAATTTTAGTACACGTTTCTTTCTGACCATAATGCATTTGGTATTTTCGCACAAATTTCTTTTTCAAATATCTCTTGTATTTCTTTTATTTTATTTTCTACAACTTGTTGCCCTAATTTTTTAATAATCCTTTTGTCTTTTATTTCTTCCTTAAGAAATTAATTGCTTTATTGATCATCTTTTCCTTTAATAAATTAGTTTCTTTTTCTTTTACTAGAGAGATGAAATTAAAAAATATTCTTTTTGCTTTGATCATTGTCTCTAATCCTTGATTATTAATTTGAAATGGGTAAAGCATAGTAATAAAAGAGGTTCCTAAAATCATTGCGTTATTAATATCTTTGATTAGTATGAAGGCGGTTTTTAATTAATTACTATCCTTGAGGCTCCTCTTTCCAATTCAACTTGATTTTGAACACAAAATGCTAAATATGACCAAGGGGGTTTAGATTTTCTGATTAATTTTATCAGAACAACAATCATAACTAAAATTTTCTTCCAAACTTTCTAATTCAGTTTCTAATTTTTTAACATAATCTTCTTCATCACTATATTCACTATTTTCAAAAGAACTTGTATTTACTATCTTAAGTAATTTTTCCTTTTTTTCTTATTATATTTCTAAATTATTTATCTTTTTTTTTTTAATTTTAGACAACAATTATTTCTAAAATAGAATAACAAAACATGATTATAGAAAAGATAGAAAAATCAACAGAATCAAAATCTTGAAATAAATAGTATAAGAGCTCAAAATAATAATACTAATCAAATGTCACGTATGATTAGTCAACAAACAAAAAGAATAGAAATCCTATCTTTTAAGAATTGATCAAATATTTTTTGTAAGGAATACACTTCTTTATTTGTTTTAGGTTCTTGTTGAGGTAGCATCTTTTTTGAAAGATTTGTTCTTTGGTATATAATATAAGGGATATTAATAATTATTAGAAAAAGAAAGGACCATTCTGATTTTCTATTGGAACAATGTACTCTTTTACTAGTTTTTCTCTTACTTTATTAGCAAATTACTTGAAGATTCTTGACTAATATTTTTCTTCAAATATGCTTCTAAGAAGTTCTTAAGGGCCATTCCTTTTATGCCCTTTTGCATTCACTTTGAGCAAAATCAAGGCCAAAGTAATCATCTGAATTTTTACTTCTTCATGAAGTTGATTTATTGTTATCGATTTCCTATCTTATAAGGATTGATCATATATTTTTTGTAAGGAATACAAGTTAAAATTCATACCATTTTGAGAAATCTTTGCATTTATTAGTTTATGTTTAATGTTTAACTTGGATCCATTAGCATATACTAATTTTTCAGTAGTCTTTTCATAATATTTTGTTGGAATTAAACCTTCTTAAAAACAATTTTGATTTGCCCCTGTATCTAACAAGGTTGTTAATTCCATTTATATTTCATTGTTTATTATTAAAATAACCTTTCTATATCATTTTTGCACATTAATTTTGTCACGCCCCAAAAGGTACCTTGGACGTGGCAGTCCACCATATACGGTATTAAAACTTAAGAACGACTTTCCGAAGTCATGTGAAAGTTTCAACACCATATGTAAGGCATCTGTCACAACAATAAGAGACACCAATGGGATGTATAGTTCGAGATAGTAAATACAACATACAAGAAATCTAGATAATCATTTAATTTCAACATTATAAGAATATAATCCTTACATCATCTTAGGGCTTTCCCTTATAAATCTCCAAACAATCATAATATCAGCCTAGTTTTTCACACAAGGAAACAATACTAACACCAAATGATATTTACCCTAAGATCTTCAAAGGATTTCCATAAGCTCCCCAAAACATAACCCCACTCGAGTATATGAAGTCTTCAGGCATAAGAGATATTGGTCCTGTTACAACAAAAGTCTATCGGAGTATAAGCATAACTAGCTTAGTGAGAATATTTCTGAATCAACATACTCATATAAAAAAATTCAAACAAGTTATTAAACAAGCATATGAATGCATTAAGCAAGTGATCAAGTAATATATATGATCTACCGGAAATCATATGTTTTGAATGGATTTAACATTCCATTCAGAGGTTAGGTGTTTCAGGATCTTTAAAACCCATCTTTGAAATCCAACTTATGTAGTTTATTTCTGGCTTCTATTCGCCCATCTTGAAATAGTTTTTTCTAGCTCCTATTCGCCCATCTTTGCAGATTTATGGCTCCTACAAACCCTACTACTATACTCTTGTCCCATCGAGCATAGTAGCTAATGAAATGAAACTAACTACATGATATGCATGAATCAATTAATATATATAACTTGAAATATGTAATTAAGGTACGTTAAAGAGATCATAGAATTACAGACATTCCAGCATGGTAATAATAAAACACAATTTGATTTAACAACAATTCATGTCCCGATATGCTTAGTATTCTTTCAATTAATGTTATTAGAAAAAATTCATTTTTATCTTTTCCTACTTTTAGTGCCTCTAGCTACAAGCACAAATAAGTACGGAAAAGGTAGAAATAAACTCACTCGGCCATCCTTGCTAAAAACTCTTCACTCGTAATGGTCCTCCGAATATGGATCCTCCCAAACTTTTACTAAACGAAAGAAATACCCAAATGAGTATTTCGTGGAATCTCTTCTTTGAGCTTTCTAATTCTATTTTAGCATTTGCGTCAAAATTCGGATAAGAGGAAATTTCAACTTAAAACGGCCATAACTAGCTCATCTTAACTCGGAATTTCGCATATAATATACCGTTTTCTACCTATTCGAAAAGATCTTTTCATTTCTAAGGTTATTTTTATCATAAAAAGCCATTTGCATTGCAAATTACTAGGGTACAGAATAGCTAGGAATTTCATAGTCCTCAAAATATGATTTTCCAAACTTCTCTTTACTTAAAAATCTTTAAGCAAAATATATGGATATTTGTATAGTTGAAAAATCCTTTGAACATATATTTATACTCATGCATATGCATGATTTTTGTAGTGTTGTCTCAATATTGATATTTCACAAACAATTTGTCTTTAAGAGTTTTAAAAGATAAAAATTTGAAAATTTTTCCTTTTTAAATTGCTAAAAGAAAACTTAAAAATTCTTGAGTTGTTATAAGTGAGTTTTTTTCCTATTATAATCCCATTTCCTATCTTTTCAAAAGTAAGTTAATTCCTAAAAATTTGGTTCTTTAAGTTATCTACCAACTTTATTTCTAGTAATTGAAAAATAAGCTTTTCAAAATTTTCCTTAAATTGTTGGTGTGGTTAAATATTTGAAGTTGTGTTAAATGTATGTTTTCCTCTCATTTTTATATCATTTTTCTTATTTAGAAAATAAGTTTACTTTTAAAACTTTACTTTCTTGGCACATTTTATTTTTCTAAGTTTGTTTCTAAAATAGTGAGTTGATTTTACCTTGATTTGAAAAACTTGTTCTATTCTTAATATTTGTAAAGTGGTGGAATAATTGTCACGTCCCGAAGGGTACCCTAAACATGGCAGCTTGCCACGTATAATATCAAGACTTAAGAATGACCGTCTTGGTCACGTGGAAGTCTTAGTATTACATGTAAGGCGTCTATCACGGTAATAGGAGACGCTTTTGGGAAGTATGGTCTAAGCAAGTAAAAATGAACATACAAGAATCCAGAAATAAAATAGATCATAATATTAATAACCAAAGGTCTATTACATGATTCTTAGGGGCATACCCCTGCTAAATCCCAAAGATCTAAATAGTCTTTACAATATTTAAATACTACATTAAAGATTTCAAAGGAATTATAATATAATTTTTCAAGTAGATTTCCTCCAAAAGCTTCAAAAGAATACTTACGCAGATATGAGCCGACCTCGGGTACAAAAATAAGTGTTCCTGAGAATGCAAATATCTATAGGGCGTAAGCTTACGGGCTTAGTGAGTAAATCCCAAAAATTCATACTTGAAACAAAATATCAATCAAGTTTATTAATCAAGCAAATGAGATGCAACAAACACGTGAGCAAACAAGACATATGACTTTCCGGGAATCATATGTCGAATGAATTACGCCCTTCATTCGGGGTTAGGTATTACGGCCACAACTTCTTTTTAAAACATTTTTATAGATCTTACCGGCTCCTATACGCCATCAAAAATATGTAGTTATTACAGGCTCCTACTAGCCACCAATTTATGTAGTTTTTACCGGCTCCTACTCGTCACACACATGATATACTAGTTATCCCTACCACCACTACATACACTAGTCCCACTAATTGTATAATAGCGAATGCAATGTGACTAACATATGAAGTGCATGCATAATTTCTTAATTATAGTCTAGTCGTTACATTTAACTTCTTTCAAGTGAGCAACCAATTTCAAACACTTCAATGTAATAATATACATACAACTTTATTACAAACAAATCATGTTTCGATATACTTAATATTCTTTCAACATATTATCATACAACTTCCATTTTATTTTACCTAAATTCTAATGCAATTAAATTTAGAAGCACAATCATAAGTATGAAAAATAAAGGAGAGTAGACTCGCTCAACCATGATGATACTTTTCTTCTAATGGATGAGTTGTTCGGGATTTCCACTAATCGTAATAATCTTCCGGGTATGGACAATCCTCCTCGAGATCACCTAATCAAGAAGAATACCCAATATGAGTATTTTTTTTTATCCTATGGTACTTATCAAAAACTATATCATAAGATCGTTAAAATTCGTATAAAGAATAATTCCAGCCTAAAATGGCAACAACTTGGCCATTTTAACTCGGAATTGCACATATAATATACCGTTTTCTACCTATTCGAAAAGATTTATTCAATTCTAAAACTATTTTTATCAAACTAAGTTGTTTAAGCTTCGAAACATTGGTGATCAGATTCACCACGAATTTTTGCAAAACTCACTTTTTGTCTTTTTATAAAAACTTGAATCAAAGAGGTAGATATTATAATAGTTTGTAAGACTTTTGAAATGTATATATATATATATATATATACATACATTTACTCATGTTAAATGCATGAAATTTATGAGGTTGTCTCAACCATGAATTTTTTGTAAAAGTAAAGTTCTTAAAAACTTTGGAAAAGTAAAACTTTTGAAATTTTCTTTTTAACTAGAAACTTTCTCAAGTTATTTTGAATGAGCATTTTCTTTTCCTTAATTCTATTTCCTTAATCTTTTTAAAGAATGATTTTTATTTTCTAAACTTCCTGTAGCTTAATTTCTAATACTTTTTGAAAGTAGTAATAATTTTAGATTTAGATAAATGATTCTCTAAGTTGTTTATTAATCTTATTTCTTAAGATCATTTCTATTTTTATGAAAGGGGATTTCTTGGTTTTTGTCAAACTAGTCTATTTGAAATTAAAGTGTTGATGAAAAGTGAAGTTTAGTAAAACTTTTGTTTAATCAAGAGTTTCTTTCCATTTTATGACTTTGTAAAGTGTATGTATGTATTGTTTAAAAATTCCTATGTTTATACTAGACTCATCTAGATTTCTAGAAAAGATTTGTTAAGATAAATTCCTAAGTTTTCATAAAAAAATCATTTCCTTCATAACAACATTTATTTTAGATATGAACTTCTATTTTTTTAAGAAAACTTTTCCTTCTTTATCTTGTTGAGACAAAATCAATATGTTCATGCTTGATCATAAATATAGAATAAGTAATAAAATAAGAAAGTAAAGAAATATATCAAGTATTGGGAACCTTAGCTTCATCAAGATATCCTAGGACTAAGAATGGACTAGTCCCAAAAAGAATAAGAAAAAAAGAAAGCAAATATTGTTTTGACTTGATGAGGACAAGTCTAAGACTAGAGACTAGTCTTAAGATAACATGAAATAAATAAATAAATTGCATTACTTGGAAATAAATAAATAATAATGAGCTTACATGCTCTAAAGATTATATAAGTACATAATTATATCTAGTTACATAAATATAAGAGATTAACATAAAATCAAAAATAATATGAGCAAAAGTAAAATAACAACATAGAAATACATGAACATAGTGTAGCTTCCATAATATTAAGTTTAGGAAACTCATACCATTGTCATGTAAAGTTACATGACATGGTAAGAGAAATTTAAAGAGAATTTTTACCTAAAGTGTTTGTAGAAGAAGAAGATGGTTTTATGGATAGAAATTTAGAGAGTTTTGGGATAGTAATTGAGAGAGGAATTGGAGAGAGTTTTGGGAGTGAAATTTGTGAGTAGAAAATGTGTGAATGAAGTGAAAGAGGATGGGGGTATTTATAGGAAAACGAAGAATGATTTTTGAGTGATTTAATTAAAGAAAAAATTGAAAATAAATAAGAGGGAGAGAGAGATGAGATGCGCCAGCCATGTAGGGTGAAGGGGAGGAGAGATTTGACCTTTTTTTTTTTTTTTGTAATTTTGTGTATTAAAAGTAATAATTGTAAGATAGATATGATATAAAGTTATTGGGAAGATAAAAGTAAAGATAATAGGTTATGGTGTTGTAAGAGTAGGTGTTAGAAAAAGTAGAGATAAATAAATAGTATAGAATAGTAATGAATAGTGTAATGTAAAGTAGAAGTGACTAGTAAAATACCGGTAATAAGAAAATACGTGTACAAATGCGATATCTGTTATTTTTAGTTACAAAAAAAATATGAAACTAGTATTTTTGAAATCCTTGCATTAAATTGGTCCTAACGGTGTTATCGGAAATATTTGTATTATTCGGGCTCCGAGACACGCTTTTTGAGAACTGATCTCGTTTGCACCCAAAGGACACTTGAAATTCGTAAATCTGATATTTTTATGCTTCCTGTCACGCCTCAAGGGGTACTCTAAACGTGGCAGTCCGCTGTACACAATACTAAAGCCTAGGAATGACTACCTTAGTCATGCAAAGGCTTCCATATTATGTACAAGGCGTACATCACAACCAAGGAGACGCATCAGAGTAGCGCAATTTACATTGATAATAAATAAGTAACAAGGCAAAGAGAATACTTAATATAAAATATAAGCATATCACAATTCAATTCTTAAGGCATATTCTTCTATTATCTTCAAATAAATATACGTCCCTAATCATATAGGTTATCACATATAAAGAACCTTACAAAATTTTTTCATCGTATGATTCCATATCCTTAATCTTCCATCCATGACTTCCTTAATGTCATGATCCTCAAATTTAATCCACGAATACACCTGTTTCAACAAATCTATAGGGGTATAAGCTACAACTAGCTTAGTGAGATATTCATTTTCATTCGCACCATATTTTCAAACAAGTTTATTTATTTAATCACACATATGCTATGTATACAATGCAACAATCACATGATTACGCGAATATATATAGTCATCCGGAAACCATATATAGAACGGATTTACCCCTCTGTATCAAAGGTTAGGGAATCGAGGTTGAAGGTCCTCGACCTTCTACTGCTAGTCCCCAAGTCCTCACCCACAGCGTTCGGTTGGCTCGGCTCCGAACCTAGAGTCGCTTTCCCCGAGCGATTTGGATTCTCCAGGAAGGAACATGGCCCGTGGCACCGCACGATCACAGCCAATCCAACTCTACGCGTAGGAGTAGCAGCCTTCAGAAGTAGATGTGACTCGATGGATGCTATGCGTGAACGTTTTATTATTCTTAGGTCAAACCTTATTAAGGTTTATTAGGGGCGATCAATCAATTTAGCAACAATAAACAATCATACAAGTAAGTAAACAAAATTATTTAACAAGCAGATCGAAGTTGCGATATTCTTAATTCTCATTGCACGCATAAACATAGAATCATATATATACGCATAATCCCGAAATCCCTAAATATATTTGTTTTTATCTTTTCTTAGTATACTAATGCTACTACATTACAAGCACAAGCAAGATAACGAAATTAGAAGGGATAACTCACTCGTCCATTTCGCTATCTTCTTAGTCGTAGTAATCCTCGGGTAGGGTATTCTTGTATCCTTCGTCACCTAGACAAAAGAAATACCCGGGATAAGTCTTTCATGAATTTCTATTCTTGGAGATTCTAAACTTTTCTTAAAATCGCGGTAAAATCGTATAAGAAGAAATTCCAACTTAAAATGGTCATAACTCGCTCATTTTAACTCGGAATTTCGCATATGATATACCGTTTTCTACCTATTCGAAAAGTTCTATCCATTTCTAAACTTATCTTGGTCATAAAAGGTCATTTGGGTTCCGAAAACGTCAGGTACAGATTTAAAACGAATATTACTAAACTTTTGCAAAAATCCATTTTCTAACTCAACTTCATTTTAAAGAAAATCCTTTTGTAACAATATAAATATAGATATTTGATAAACACTTTTGAATATATAGGTAGGCTCACTTTATATGCAAAAATCCTAATGGTAGTGTCTCAACAATTTATTTCATAAAACAATTCATTTAAACTTGAACTTTGAAAATTTCTTTTCAAGTATTTAAAGAAACTTTATATTTTTCTTAGGTTGTTATAAATAAGTATAATTTTATTTTATTTTCTTCCTTCCTTTTTCCAAAACAAGCAAATTTTCCTTTAACCCTAGTCTTTCATATATTTCATTTCTAGTGATAAAAGATTAATTTATCAAAAGTTCATTAAGTTGTCGAAAACCTTTTCATAATTTGTTTATTTGAGATGGTCTTAGAAAATGAGTCTTGTTTTTCTTATATTCCTTTCTAAAATATAAGCTTTTACTTTCCAAAACTTGTTCTTTCATCTCTTTTGAAAAGAATCGTCTTCTATTGATAAAACCCATTATTGTTCAATCTATTTATATTCTTTTGAAAATGAGTTCCTTCTTTTTAGAAATTTGAAAATCATTTTTTTCCTAAGTGGGTTTATCACCTTATGAATTTATCTTAACTTTGAAAATTAGTTTGTTTTCTTAGTTTTATTTCGAAGTTTTAAAAGAGTTTAAATCTTGAGCTTTTGGTAAAACTTTTAATATTAATAAATTATATTATTAAAAAGCTTAGGTTAACATAATATACAAAGAAAATATTTATTTCTTATGATTCCTTGGAAATCTATCTTTGTTATTTATGTTGAGAAAACTCCATTTCTATGTTGTTGATAATAACTTCATGATTTTGTGATAAATCACTTAATCGAAATTCTAGCTTTGAGTTTATTTAGTAAAGTAAAACTCTATTTTTAGATTGGTTGAGACATTAGCATTACGTACTTGCAAGTAATATGAGCATATAAATTAATAGGAACATAAGAAAATACTAGAAATAAATAATGAGCAAGAAAATGAAATATCAAGCATTGGGAACCTTAGCTTCATCAAGGAATCCCGATCAAGTATTGGAGCCTTAGCTTCATCAAGGCATCCCGGGACTAAGAATGGACTAGTCCCGAAAGAAAATAAATAAAAGATTGTTTTGACTTGATATGGACAAGTCTAAGACTAGAAAGACTAGTCTTAAAAGCAACATGAAATAAATAAATTGCATAACTTAAAAGTAAATAAATAACAAATGAGCTTATATGCTCTAAATATATATAATATGCATATATATATGTATATATGTATTTATAAGCAAGTTATAGCAAAAGATCAAAATATAAATAAGTAATAAATGACAAGTATATATATGCATAAAAGTAGTCCCATGAACAAGAACCAAACATGATCTTAATGTGGTTTTCTTTAGTTTTTCAACCTAAGAAACAACATCAAAACCATATAAGGTTACTTGACATGAAAAGAATAGAATAAGAGTTCTTCATTACCTAAATGGATAAGAAGAAAAGAAGGATTGCTTGAAGGCTTTTGGTAGTGGTAAGTAGTGAGGCTTTGAAAAGAAACTTTCTTTGGTAATGGAAGAGGAGTGTTTTCTTTTTACAAGAAGTGAGTTCTTGTAAGATTATAGAGAGGAGTTTTTGGAGAGGATTTTAGCATAGTTTCTTTGCTTTGGAATGGTGTGAAGAAATGAGAAGGGAAGAGGTGGTATTTATAGAATTTTGTGGAGGGAATTAAGAGGTAATTAAATAAAAGAAAAATAAAATAAAATATGTGGAAGAGAGAGGGTGTGCGCCGGTCCTAGCATGGGGAAGATCAAATTGTACAATTTTGATTAATTTTGTGTAATAAAGAAGTAATGTGTAAAGTTTGATGTGATTAAAGTTGTATTGGAAATGAAAAAAGTAAGAAAATAGATATGTAGGTGTAAGAAATAGGTGTAAGAAAAATAGAGATAGGTGAATAGTAATGAATAGTAGAAAAGTACTATGAATAGTAGACTAGACAATTAAAGTACCGGTAGTAATAAAAATACGCATAATAATGCGATATCTGTAATTTTTAGCTACCGAAAAATTCTAAAACTGATATTTTTGGAATCCTTGTATTTTTACGAGTCTATTGGTATAAACGGAATATTTTTAATATTCCAGCTCCGGGACACGCTTTTCGAGAACCGATCCCGTTTGGGTCCGAAGGTCACTCAAAATTCGCGAATCTGATATTTTTATGTTACCCTATATTATTACGAACTATTCTAGATCATTAAATTAATTTCGTTTTCTAGGGTTTAGGAATGCGGGATTGCCGGATCTTAAACACTAGGGTTCTCAAGATTGAGAAAACTCGTTTTTTATCTTTATTTGGAATTAAGTTTTAACTGGGTTTGATTTTTAGGGTTTCATTTCTGGCGCTTGTCTTGATTTAGAATATAGTTTTAACTTGAGTCGATTTTTGGGATTTAAATTCTAAACTTTTAGAATTATTTTCTATGAATTATGAAAATTTTTGGGGGTTTACACTTCCTCTAGTCATTATGGACTATTATCACTAATTAAATCAACTTCGTTTTCTAGGGCTAAAGAATACGAGAATGCTGGTTCTAAATTCTAGGGTTTGAACTAAACTTTTGTTGACCTTTAGGTTTTCCGTTGACTTTTAATTCTAAGATCAAACGTAAGATTAACTGAAAATTTTAAGGGTTTACAATAATTCCTTTAGATAAGTTTATAAGAAAAGCTTTTCTAATAAAGATTTGTCGATATTAGAACTTAGCAAAATTTCATTTTGACTTTGAAAAGAGAATAACAATATAAAGATTAAGTTTTGAAGAAACTTTCTTAGGATGTGATTTTCGAAGTCTATAGTAAACCTATTTAAGTTTTAGAAAAGATATGGTGGAGTTAAAATCTTAAGTTTAATGCTAAAAATTCTATCTTTATGGAGTATTTAGTTTTGATTTATAAAAGAAATAAGTTCCTTTTATTATTTTGAAGAAATCTCCATTACTACTTCTTCTAGAATTTATGATTAGCTTATCTTTTGAAAAGAGTTTATTATAAACAAAACTTAGATCTTTTGTTGAAAATTTCTTTGTTAAGAAATCTAGTTTACTTCTCTTTGTATAAGAAAGAACCTATTTTTATTTTTATTTATATTTAAGACAACAACATTCTAATCATGCATGAATATGATTATGTAGTAATAAAAAAGTAAGAATAATACATAATAAGATAGAAAGAAATACTCATAAGCAAATAAACGTAATCATATGGTCAAGCATTAGGAACCTTAGCTTCATCAAGGTATCCCAATCATGTATTGGGAGTCTTAACTTTATCAAGGCAATCCGGGACTAAGAATAGACTAGTCCCAAAAACAAAAAAAAGAAAAGAAAAGAAAGAAAATCGTTTTGACTTCATATGGACAAGTCTAAGACTAAAAAAACTAGTCTTAATAATAGCATAAATTAAATAAATAAATTGGAAAGCATGAAAATAAATAAATAACAAGTGAGCTTATATGCTCTAAAGAAATATATATACATAATACTATATAAAAGTTATATTAGAGCAAAAATAATAATAACAATAATAACATAATGTAAAATATGAACATGAACAAAAATAAAATATGAACATATTGTTGCTTCTTTAACTCTCATGAGTCTAAGAAATATACACTGAGCTCATGCTAAGTTGTATGAACATGATAAAGAGATATAGGTAGGATTTTACCTAAGGTTTAATGGAGGATTTGAAAAAAAATGAATGGGTAGTGTGTTTGTTATTTTTCTTGAAGAGTAGCAAATGGTAGAGAGTGTTTTGAGAGAGGATTGTTGGAGAGAGGATTTGAGAGGAAATTTTGGTAAGGTTTTGTTATGTAAAATGAATGTGTGAAAGAATGAAGGAGGGATGGGGGATTCATAGAATTTTTAAGTGAAAATTAGATGTAATAAAATAATTTGAAAAAGAAATAATATTGAGAAAAGAGAGGGGGGCCGAGGGAATAGAGGGAAAGAGGGAGGATTTTGGTTTGTTTTGTAATTTTTTTGTAAAGAAAAGTAATAATGTGTAAGGTTTGATGTTAATAAAGTTGTGTTAGAAATATAAAAGTGTAAGAGATAGGTATATAGGTAATAAGAAATAAGTGTAAGAAAAAATAGAGATAGTAAAATAGTAATGAATAGTAGGAATAGTACTATAAATAGTAAACTAGACAAATAAAATACCGGTAGTAATAAAAATACGTGTAAATGAGCTATATCTGATATTTTTAGTTACTGAAAAATTGTGAAACTGATATTTTTGAAATCCTTGTATAATTACGGGTCTTTTGGTGTTATCGGAATATTTTTACCATCCGGTGTTCCCAAGTACGGTTTTGGAAAACTGATCACGTTCAGATTCGAAAGACACTAGAAATAGGCGAATTTGATATTTTTACACTTCCCTATATTAATACGAACTCTTATAAGCTATTAACTCAATTCCGTTTTCTAGGGTTTGAGAGCGTGGGATTGTCGAAGTTGAAATTGTTATATTGTTTTGATCTTTGTTGACTTTTGAAACTCCGGTTTAACAAGGGTTAGGGTTTAATCCAACTTTACCCTATAAATTGAGGGGTTTACATTAGTGATCGGATAGATGGACCTTCTCATGCTCGGATTTTTGAATCGAACGATTATTGAATTTTCTATTTTTGTTTTTGAAGATTCTCTTATGAAATCCCGTGATCAAATTGTTTAAGGTTCGGTTTCAATTTGGGTCATTCTTGGGTTTTGATTCAGTATTCCAAAACCATTCTCGAAAAATTTGGGGGTTTACAAATTTTCCTAATTATATTGATATATTCCTCATATATATCTTGACCATATTTTCTTCTATAATTTCTGAATTTGTTAGAATATTGTAAAAAGGAAAATCAAGAATTGTTAGACAAAAAAATTAATCAAAAAACGTAAATGCTTGTGGTCATGTTTAGCATTTACACACATATTGTTTCTTTACTCAAGACAATAAGACAATACATATTTCCTACCAACAATATAGCTCTAAGTTAGATAGTTCTTGAAAGTGACATCTATAGGAACTTATGCAAAAGCTTATTTTTGGTACCAATTCAAAGTGGCATCTACCATTCATGAAGAATTTCCAAAACTTAGAAGATGGCCTCTCTTTTCGTTGAAACAGAATGACTAAAAATTTTTACAAGCAAATTCTTGTAATATTTTGTCGGTGATATAATATTTGTCTCTTGATTTGATTAAGATATTGATGTTTTGAATCTATTAATTTATATATAAATAATAATAGTTAAAGAGTAGCATATCTATTTTGAGTTGTTCCTTCTAAATAATTTATCTCAGATTCTAAATTTTCTTTTACTTCTTTTAATCTTTTAAGTAAGTCTTTTTGAAGTTTTGATTTTAAATCATTACAAATACTTGATCCTTCCTTATTTATTGCAATAATTACTTCTCCATATGTTAGATTTTCTATTGGAACAATGTACTTTTTTGCTACACTTTCTCTTACGTTATTAGCAAATAACTTAGGGAGTCTAGATATAAATCTTTCTTTCCAAAATCCTTTGTTACTATATTTTCAAGTAAATTTTTTGCTAAAATATATCTTTATACCATTGAAGAGTTGGGCAAGTTAGATTTTGAAGAATTTTTCCATTCTTTTCTTTATATTAATTAGGATTTTCCATTAAAACTTTTCATAATTGCAAATAATAATGTTGTAACAGCATCTTCAATTTCC
Organism: Combretum micranthum; assembly: GCA_024138025.1. NCBI lineage: Eukaryota > Viridiplantae > Streptophyta > Magnoliopsida > Myrtales > Combretaceae > Combretum > Combretum micranthum. Next base: position 148,446 of record JAMXBD010001386.1, read on the forward strand.
CTCTCTCTTTTTCCTCTTTCTCCTTCTCTTATTTTTTTTAATGTATAATTTCTTTCATTTTTAGTTATATAATTTTCCCACCAACTTTTTAACGTTCCAGTAAATCTACTAGCTGATATTTGGGCTATACTATGATTAGAATTATTTCCAAGTTGTTTATAAGAATTTGAAGCAATTACCATTTGATTAAAGAAGTGTTAAATCAAATGGTAATTGCTTCATTTTGTTGATCATCTTTTCCATTAATAAATTAATTTCTTTTTCTTTTCCTAGAGAGATGAAATTAAAAAAACATTCTTTTTCCTTTGATTATTATCTCTAATCATTGACTATTAATTTGAAATGGGTAAAGCATAGTAATAAAAGGGGTTCCTAAAATCATTGCGTTACTAATGTCTTTGACTAGCATGAAAGAGGTTTTAAAATTCATAACATTTTGAGAAATCTTTGCATTTGTTAGTTTATATTTAACATTTAACGCAGATCCACAAGCAGATACTAATTTTTTAGTTGTTGACTTGTTGTCTTGGGGTAAAAAATGTTATCAAAGCTATTTTAGAGGGGAGAATGGGGATATTAATAATTATTAGAAAAAGAAAGGACCTTTTACCAAACTTACTATAATTTCGAAGAATTAAATTGGCTAAATAACTTATGATGTTGGTAATCCAGAACTTTGGTCCTGGCAATAAGACTTAAGAGGTAGTAAGACTGTTGGTATTCTTATCATACATTATTCACCAACTTAATTTAAGGGGTTATAATGAGTTCATTAAGAACTTCTTCTAGTAGTATTAATAGCTCATTCTTAATATATCCCAAGCAAAATATAGATACTCATAATGAGCAAGGATATTTCTCAAATAGAACAGAATCTAACAAATTGGTCAATTCCTAAAGAAAAGAATAAAGAAATATATAAGATAGGGAATTTTAGTTTAAAGCATGACCATGTGATCAAAACAATAGAAAAGAAAATTTCTTTAATAGGAAAACATGAGGTTCTTAGATTACTCTCTGAATCTACGATTATGAAACATAGAGAAGATGGATATAATTATCTCCATATAGGACTTGTTCAAATATCAATAAAACCTTTGCACAAAGTAGGAGTAAATCAACCCGTATTAGTTTGGCTTAGAGATGCTGGAAATATAAACTTTCATGAAACTACTTTATCTTTGTTTCAAGTAAACTTGTATAAAGGACCATGGTACACCAAGTGCTCTCTAAATTTTACTATTGGGTTAGACGATCCAAGACCTTTAGAAAGTGTAGTTCTTCATGTTCAAACTCACAATACCAATTGGTTAGAAGGAACTAAAACAATAGCTTTAATATATAGAATATATTATAAGGTAACGAAATCAAACATCTCTCCTAACGTAAAGAAAATGTCACAAAAAGGAGAAACTTTTCTCTTAGAAGCAAATACTAAGGAATCTCTAGTTTATACTCTAAAGACTCTTAATTGGAATGAAATAACTCTTCTAGAATAATGGTTTCTAGAAGAGTTCCTTCTTGTAAAACCAAGTGTCTCTGACACTAGGTTTTCGTTAATCCAAAGATTAGATAATGCAAGTTTAAGAATTCAATTCCCTAGAGTAGCTGATAGAAGATCTTCAACTCCTCTCATGCAAATCCCTTTTGTTCAATCACCAAGTCTAAGTCCTTCTCCAAGCTTAGAAGAATGTTTAAATAGACTAAATGATTTAAGAAATTTAGAACCTCATAATGAATAAAAAGAATCTATAACAAACTCTGTAAGATTAAAAGGAGTAGATTTTGCTCCAAAAATATCTGAACCTGTTTATCATCAATCTAATTCCTCAGCATACTCTCAAATAAATGAACTAAATGTTATAAATAACGAAGAACCCTTTGAACTTGATAAAGAATTTCTAAGAAAAGACTTTTGTTCTCTAGAAAATGAAAGAAATAGAAAGATTTATTTCAAGACTTATTCAAAAGAAGAAGCTTATTCAATAAAAGCATTATGGTATCAAGATATGCAATATACACTAAGAAGAAATAAACCTTTTTTTTTTCATGATTTTATGAGAATTTTGGTCCAAGTAGAAAGTTTTTCAATCCAAACTTTAGATAAACCTACTAATACTTGGAATACTCAATAAGGCTCAGTGATAGCCACACATCCTCCATTACAAGTAATTGAAATAAAGGTTTTAGATGAAACAATAAAGGCATCTCCTTTTAAATTAACAAATGTTGAAAACCCTAAAATAAATAGTGTAAGAGCTCAAAATAATAATACTACTCAAATGTTACATACGATTAGTCAACCAGTAGAAAGAATAGAAAACATGATTATATAAAAGATAGAGAAATCAACAGAATCAATTAAAGGAAAATTAAAAGAAGAAGATAATCCTTTTGAAGAAAATGTTAAATATCTTTAGAATCTGGTCAAACATCATCAGAACTAATTAAATCAATTTATCCTTGTATACTTATTTCTGTTGTTCAAAATTTTAAGTTGAATAGAATAGACGAAAAGACCTATTAGAGGAAATATCTAAAAACTAAACAAGTTAGAAGATAAAAATCTACAAGTACTATATATCAATAAATAGAAGAGCTAGCTGGTCAATTCACAAAAAAGGTTAATATAAACAAAATAAAAAATTATAAATAAAAAGAAAACGGATTTCAAAGACTTAAAGGATGGTATCCTTAACCATCATCCCCAGATACTATGTTAAAACATCACTATCTTAATCAAATCAAGAGACAAATATTATATCACTAACAAAATATTACAAGAATTTGCTTGTAAAAATTTTTAGTCAACAGGTTTCAACGATAATAGAGGCCATTGTTTTTTAGTATGGACTCTTAAAATTTTGATTTTTGAATAATTTATATCTTCTTTTTCATTTAGAACATGATTGATTTCTATATCGTTCGTTTTTAATAGGATGTACTTATAAAAATAGATCAACTAGCATAAAATACCAATTTTTTGGAAAGAAGTGTTGAATAATAAAGTAAGGATTCTTTTTTATGAATCCTTTAGAGCTTTCTGATTTAACTGCATAAAGGTTCTTTGAGCAATGTTTCATATAATAATGTTTGATTTGAACATGGGTTGGTTTATTAAACATAGAGCTTAATTTTTATACCTATTTTGATTAGTAATTGGTTGATTGACCTAAGGTTGTGGTGTTGATGCGACTGCTTTTGAATCGTTGTTGGAGTAGATGCCCTGGAACTTGAAGTAGTTTAGTAAGAGCATGTGGATCAAGTTTCATTGCATAATCGTTCTTAGACTTGGGTTTTGAGTTCATTTTTTCCTTGAAAAAATTCTTTGGATAAAAAATTAGGAAAAGAATTGGATTCTCATTTAATAAATTCAATATTGATATACAAAACTAATAAAATAGCTTGACATCTAGCAAAAAATTGTTTTGAAACAAAATTTTTAACATCTTTGAGTAAAATTTATTTTGCTTATTTGCAATCAACACATATTAGAAATCTTTATCGAAAAGATCCTCTTGAAATTTGGAAATGCAAACGACAATTAATAAAACTTCCTTTTTTTTACTGTTGAATAATTTAATTGAGCACCTTGTCAAATCCCTGAATAATATCTTACAATTTGTTCTTTATTATCCACCTTTTGTTTTGAGTATTCCACCATATCCTATGTTTGATGCATTTGCTTTAACTACTATTTTGCCTTTGTATCAAGAATTCCTAAACAAGGAAGATTTCCAATTTCCTCTTTAATATCTTGAAGAACTTTTGTCATCTTGATTCCAAGTTAGAGGATTTTTCTTGAGCCTTTGAAACAAAGGTTTACATTTTATTCTTAAATTTAGAATTGTAAACCCCTAAAATTTTCAGTTAAATTTAAGCTTGATCTTATAATTAAAAGTCAACAAGAACCCTAAAGGTCAACAAAAGTTTTGTACAAACCTTAGAATTTAGATCCGGGATTGTTACGCCCAAAAAGGTACCCTAAACGTGGCAGTCCGCCACATACGGTATTAAAACTTAAGAAACTTCTCTAAGTTATGTGAAAGTTTTCAACACTATATGTAAGGCATCTATCACAATAATAGGAGACACTGGTGGGTTGTATAGTTCGAGATAGTAAATACAGTATAAAAGAATTCTAGATAACCATCTCATCTCAATATTATAAGAATATGATCCTTACATTATCTTAGGGGCCTTTCCCCTATGAATCTCCAAATAATCATAATATTAACTTAATCTTTCTCACAACAAAACAATACTAACACCAAAGGATATTAAAGGATTTTTAACCTAAGATCTTCAAAAGATTTCCAGAAGCTCCTCAAAACATAATCCCACTTGAGTATATGAAGTCTTCGGACATAAAAGATATAGTCCTGTTACAATAAACGTCTATCAGAGTATAAGCATAATTAGCTTAGTGAGAATATTCCTGAATCAACGTAGTTGTATAAATAATTTCAAACAAGTTATTAAACAAGCATATGAATGCATCAAGCAAGTGATCAAGCAATACATATTATCTACTGGAAATCATATGTTTGAATGGATTTATCTCTCCATTCAGGGTTAGGTGTTTCAAGCTCTTTGAAACCTATCTTAAAATCCAACTTATGTAGTTTATTTTAGGCTTCTACTCGCCCAACATAAAATAGTTCTTTCAGGCTCCTAATTGCCCATCTCACAAATTTATGGCTCCTACAAACCCGACTACTATACTCTTGTCCCATCGAGTATAGCAGCTCATGCAATGAAACTAACTACGTGATGTGCATGAATCAATTAATATAACTCATAGTATATGATTAGAGTAATTTAAAGGTGATCACAGAATTTGCACACACTCCAACAGAATAATAGTAAAACATAAGTTAATTAACAACGATTCATTCCTCGGTATGCTTAGCATTCTTTCAACCAATATTATCATACATAATTCATTTTTATCTTTTCCTACTTCTAGTGTTTCTAGCTACAAGCATAACTAAGTATGAAAAAAGGTAGGAAATAAACTCACTGGCTATGAGGATATATCTTTCTTACGGATGAGTCGATCGGTAAATCCACTAATCAAAATAATCGTCTGGGTATGAATACTCCTCCTCGAGATCACATAATCAAGAAGAATACCTATAATGAGTATTTGTTATTGATTCTATGGTACTTATAAAAAACTATGTTATAAGATCGTTAAAATTCGTATAGAAGGTAATTCCAACTTAAAATGGCCATAACTTGATCATCTTAACTCGGAATTGCGCAAATAATATATAGTTTTCTACCTACTCGAAAAGATCTATCCATTTCTACGGTTATTTTTGTCATAAAAGCCACTTGGGTTAGAAAATACCCGGTACAAAATAGTTACGAATTTATAGTTCACAAATATGATTTTTCCAAACTTCACTTTACTCAAAAATCCTTAAGCACAATATGGATATATATATATATATATAGTTGAAAAATCTTTTGAACATATATAAGCACTCATATTGTATGCATGATTTTTGTAGTGTTGTCTCAATATTGATATTTCATAAACAATTTGTTTTTTATGGTTTTAAAAGATAAAACTTTAGAGAATTTCTTCTTTTTGAATTGTTAGAAGGAAAAACGAAAATATATTTGAGTTGTTATGAGTGACTTTCTTTCCTCTTATAATTCTATTTCCTATCTTTTCAAAAGTAAATTAATTCTTCAAAATTTTGATTCTTTAAGTTATCTGCTAACTTTATTTCTAGCGATTGAAAAATGAGCTTTTCAAAAATATTTCTTAAGTTTTTGGTATGGTCAAATATTTGAAGTGGTGTTAAATGTATGTTTTCCTCTTATTTTTATATCCTTTTTCTTCTTTAGAAAATAGATATACCTTTACAACTTTACTTTCTTGGCAAATTTTATTTTTCTATGTTGGTTTTCAAAATAGTGAGTTGACTTTATCTTGGTTTGAAAAAAACTTATTTTATTCTTAGTATTTAAATGGTAAAACAATTCCCTTAGATAAGTTTATAAGAAAAGATTTCTTAATAAAGAATTGTTAGCATTAGAACTTAGCAAAAATTTCATTTTAATTTTGAAAAGAGAATAACAACATATAAAAATTAAGTTTTGAAGAGGCTTTCTTAGTAGGTGATTTTCAAAGTCTATAATGAACCTACTTAAGTCTTATAAAGGATATGGTTGAGTTAAAATCCTTCAATGTTAAAAATTCTTCCTTTATGAAGTATTAAGTTTCGATTTATAAAAGAAATGAGTTCGTTTTATTATGTTGAAGAAATCTACATTACTAATTCTTCTAGAATTTATGGTTAGTTTATCCTTTGAAAAGAGTTTATTAAAAAAAAAAAAACTTATATCTTTTTGTTGAAAATTCCTTTTGTTAAGAAATCTTGTTTACTTTTCTTTATTTAAGAAAGAACCCATTTTTATTTTTATTTAAGACAACAACATTCTTAATCATGCATGATTATGTAGCAATGTAAAAGTAAAGATAATACATAATAAGATAGAAAGAAATACTTGTAAATAAACATAATAAAATAGTCAAGCATTGAGAACCTTAGCTTCATCAAGGTATCCTGGTCATGTATTGGGAGCCTTAGTTTCATCAAGACGACCTGGGACTAAAAATAGACTAGTCCCAAAAGAAAAGAAAGAAAAGAAGGAAAATTGTTTTGACTTAATATGGACAAGTCTAAGACTAGAAAGACTAGTCTTAATAAATTACATAAAATAGTAAATAAATAAAGTGCAAGATATGAAAATAAGTAAATAACAAATGAGCTTATATGCTCTAAATAAATATATATACATAGTATACCTAATACTATATAAAAGTTAGATTAGAACAAAAATAATAATAACAATAATAACAACAACATAATAACATAACGTAAAATAGGAACATGAACAAAAACAAACACATGAACATATTATTGCTTCTTTAACTCATATGAGTCTAAGAAACATACACTAAGCTCATGCTAAGTTGTATGAACATGATAAAGAAATATGGGTAGGACTTTTACCTAAGGTTTAATGGAGGATTTGAAAAGAGATGAATGGGTAGTGTGTTTTTGTTACTTTTCTTGAAGAGTAGAAAATTGTAGAGAGTTGTTTTGAGAGAGGTTGTTGGAGAGAGGTTTTGAGAGGGAATTTTGGTAAAGTTTTGTTATGTAAAATGGATGTGTGAAAGAATGAAGGAGGAATGGGGTATTTATAGAATTTTGGAGTGAATTTTTGATATAATAAAATAAATTGAAAAAGAAATATTATAGAGAAGAGAAAGAGATGGCCGGTGCATATAATGGGGAGAGAGAGAGGATATTTTGTTTGTTTTGTAATTTTTGTAAAGAAAAGAAATAATGTGTAAGGTTTGATGTGAATAAAGTTATTGGAAATGTAAAATGTAAGAAAATATATATGTAAGTAGTAAGAAGTAGGTGTAAGAAAAAGTAGAGATAGTGAAATAGTAATGAATAGTAGAAATAGTATGAATAGTAGACTAGACATATAAAATACTGATAGTAATAAAAATACGCGTAAACGAACTATATCTATTATTTTTAGTTACCGAAAAATTCTAAAACTGATATTTTTGAAATCCTTGTTTAATTACGAGTCTTTTGATGTTATTGGAATATTCTTATCATTTCGAGCTCCGAGACACACTTTTCGAGAACTAATCCCGTTTGAGTCCGAAGGACACTTGAAATTCATGAATCTGATATTTTTATGTTACCGTATTTTATTAGGAACTATTATATGCCATTAACTTAATTTCGTTTTCTAGGGTTTGAGATCGTGGGATTGCTCGAGTTGAAATTGTTTGATTGTCTTAACCTTTGTTGACTTTTGAAACTTCGATTTGACTAGAGTTAGGGTTTAATCCAACTTTACCCTAGAAATTGAGGGGTTTATATCAGGGATCGGATAGGTGTTCCTTCTCATGTTCGGGTTTTCGAATTGAATGATTATTGAACGTTCTATTTTTGTTTTTGAAGATTCTCTTATGAAATCCCATGATCGAAATAATTAAGGTTCGGTTTCACTTGGGTCAGGCTTTAGATTCGTTATTCCAAAACCATTCTCGAAAAATTTGGGGGCTTACAAGCATTCTCGTATTCTTTAATCCTAGAAAATGAAGTTGAGTTAATTAGTGATAATAGTTCGTAGTAACTTAAGGAAACATAAAAATATCATATTCGCATATTTTGATTGTCCTTCGAACTCAAACGAGATCAGTTCTTGAAAAGCATGTCCCAGAGCCCGGAATAATAAAAATATTTCGATAACACTGTTAGGACCGATTTAATACGAGGGTTTCGAAAATATCAGTTTTGAAATTTTTCAGTAACTAAAAATAACAAATATCGCACTTATATGCGTATTTTCTTATTACCGGTATTTTACTAGTCACATCTACTTTACATTACACTATTCATTACTATTCTATACTATTCTTTTATCTCTACTTTTTCTAACACGTACTCTTACAACGCCATAACCTATTATCTTTACTTTTTACCTTCCCAATAACTTTATATCATATCTATCTTACATATTATTACTTTTAATATACAAAATTACAAAAAAAAAAAAAAAATCAAATCTCCTCCCCTTCACCCTACATAGCCCGGCGCATCTCATCTCTCTCTCCCTCTTATTTATTTTCAATTTTTTTCTTTAATTAAATCACTTCCCATTTTCTTATAAATACCCCCCTCCTCTTTCACTTCATTCACACATTTTCTTCTCACAAATTTCACTTCCAAAACTCTCTCCAATTCCTCTCTCAATTACTATCCCAAAACTCTCTAAATTTCTCTCCACAAAACCATCTTCTTCTTCTTCTACAAACACTTTAGGTAAAAATTCTCTTTAAATTTCTCTTACCATGTCATGTAACTTTACATGAGCATGGTGTGAGTTTTCTAAACTTAATATTATGGAAGCTACACTATGTTCATGTATTGTTCTTGTTCATGAAAATATATTTATGTATTTCTATGTTGTTATTTTACTTTTGCTCATATTATTATTGATTTATGTTAATCTCTCATATATATGTAACTAGATATAATTATGTACTTATATATAATCTTTAGAGCATATAAGTTGATTGTTATTTATTTATTTCCAAGTAATGCAATTTATTTATTTATTTCATGTTATCTTAAGACTAGTCTCTAGTCTTGGACTTGTCCTCATCAAGTCAAAACAATATTTGCTTCCTTTTCCTTATTTCTTTCTGGGACTAGTCTATTTTTAGTCCCGGGATACTTTGAAAAAGTTAAGGTTCCTATACTTGACATATTTTTTTACTTGCTTATTTCATTAATTATTATGTCTTTCTTATGTTTTCATAATTTTATAATTTCATATTCATGATCATGCATGAACATATTAATTTTGTCTCAACAAGTTAAAGAAGGAAAAGTTTATTAAAATAGAAGTTCTTCTCTAAAATAAATGTTGGAAGTAATTTTTTCATAAAAACTTAGGAATTTATCTTAACAAATCTTTTCTAGAAATCTAAAGGAGTTCATTATAAATTTTAAGAACATAGGAATTATTTTTCAATACATGCATACACTTCCAAAGTCATAAAATGAAAAGGAATTCTTGATTAAACAAAAGTTTTACTAAACTTCACTTTCATCAATAATTTGAATTTCAAATAGACTAGTTTGAGAAACACCAAGAAATTTCCTTTAGAATGATCTTAAGAAATAAGATTAATGAACAACTTAGGAAATCATTTCTTTAAATATAGAATTATTACTACTTCCAAAAAGTATTAGAAACTAAGCTATAAGAAATTTAGAAAATAAAAATCATTCTTTTGAAATTAAAAGGACTAAGGAAATGGAATTAAGGAAAAGAAAATACTCATTCAAAATAACTTGAGAAAGTTTCTAGCTAAAAAGAAATTCTCAAAAGTTTTACTTTCCAAAGCTTTTAGGAGACTTTACTTTCACAAAAAAAAATAAAATAATATATTTCATGGTTGAGACAACGTCATAATTTCATGCATTTAACATGAGTAAATGAATATATATATATATATACACAATTCAAAGGTCTTACAAACTATTATAATATCTATCTCTTTGATTCAAGTTTTTATAAAAAGAAGAAAGTAAGTTTTGTAAAATACGTGATGAATCTGATCACCACTATTTGGAGCTTAAATGACTTAGTTTGATAGAAGTAGTTTTAGAATTGGATAGATCTTTCGAATAGGTAGAAAACGGTATATTATATGTGCAATTCCAAGTTAAATGACTAAGTTATGAACATTTTAAGTTAGAATTCTCTCTATACGAATTTTAACTATCTCATGACATAGTTTTTGAAAGTACCATAGAATCAACAAGAAATACTCTTAAGGGTATTTTTGTAAACCCAAAAAAATTTTCCTAATTCATAGAAAATAATTCTAAAAGTTTAGAAATTTAAATCCCAAAATGACTCAAGATAAAAACCAAATTCTAGACCGAGTCAAACATTGGAAACGAAACCCTAAAAGTTGAACCAAGTTAAAATTTAATAAGAACAAAAACGAGTTCTCTCAATCTTGAGAAACGAGATGAAACAAAATATAAAGTCCAATTACCGATATAATCAACGTTACGTGATTAAATAATCTATCCAATTTTAAAACGCAAATCGAAACAATACATCCAAATACCGCTTAACAACAGGATAATAAAATTAATTCCTTTAGTAAAATTTTAGAATCACAAAATCCAAATTTTCCACAAAAGTCAAATCGAGAAACTCATAAACGTAGACTCGGTTTAAACGATTCCGATAACTAAAAGCTATTAAATATCACAAATGAAATAAAATAAAATAAAACATAAAATTTCGAGCTAAAATTCAAACGATCAAGACTGGAAAATTATACGATCTTACGAATATCTGACGAAAACGGAATCAAAACGGAACCCTAAAAGTCAACAAGCCTATAACGAACCCTAGTGTTTAAGATCCGGCAATCCTGTGTTTTCAAACCTTAGAAAACGAAATTAAGTTAATGGCCTAGAATAGTTCGTAATAACGTAGGGTAACATAAAAATATGATTCGCGAATTTTGAGTGACCTTCGGACCCAAACGGGATTGGTTCTTGAAAAGCGTGTCCCGGAGCTCGGAATATTAAAAATATTTCGTTTATACCAATAGACGTAAAAATACAAGGATTCCAAAAATATCAGTTTTGGAATTTTTCGGTAGCTAAAATTACAGATATCGCATTATTACGCGTATTTTTATTACTACAGGACTTTAATTGTCTAGTTTACTATTCATAGTACTTTTCTACTATTCATTTACTATTCACCTATCTCTACTTTTTCTTACACCTGTTTCTTACACCTACATATCTATTTTCTTACTTTTTTTCATTTCCAATACACCTTTAATCACATAACTTTACACATTACTTCTTTATTACAAACATAAAATAAAATCAATTTCCCCCCCTCTAATAAAGCAAAACGGCGCCTATTGTTCCCCATGCATCCAATAATTTTTTTTTTTCAATTTATTTTATTACATCCAAAAATCACTTCAAAAATTCTATAAAATACCCCTTCCTCTTCCATTCTTTCACACAATTCATTTCACTACCAAAACTCTTCAAAATCTCCACAAATTCTCTCTTCAAGAATTCTCTCTACCAAAACTCTCTTTCACCAAATATCCACAGAATTTCTTTTCATACAATACAACTACCATCTCTCCTAACCATAACCATACATTCACTACCATCTTCATACCACACAAATACCTTAGGTAAAAATTTCTTTCAACCATTTATCTATTCATGTCATGTAATTAGCATGACTATGGTGTTGTTTTGAAACTCACATGAGTAGTAAAAGCAACAATATGTTTATGTTTTGTTCTGTACATAAGCTTCTATTTTATTATGTTGTTATTATTATTGTTATTATTGCTTCTAATCTAACTTATATTATGTAATATTATGTATATATATTTATTTAGAGCATAAAGCTCATTTGTTATTTATTTACTTCTAGTTTGCAATTTATTCATTTCATCTTATTATTAAGACTAGTCTTTCTAGTCTTAGACTTGTCCATATCAAGTAAAAACAATCTTTTATTTATTCTCTTTAAATCTTTCGGGACTAGTCCATTCTTAGTCCGGGACGCCTTGATAAAGCTAAGCTCCAATACTTGATCGGGATTCCTTGATGAAGCTAAGGTTCCCAATGCTTGATATTTTCTTTTCTTGCTCATTAATTATTTTTAGTATTTTCTTATGTTCTTATTTTATATGCATGATACTTGCATTTGCATAATGTTATGTCTAACTAGTCTAAAAATAGAATCTTGTTTTACTAAATGAGCTTAATGCTAAATTTACTCAATTATGATTTATCACAAAAGCATGAAGTGAAGTTATTATCAATAACCTAGAAATAGAATAATACAAGTTTTCTCAGTTTTCTTAAATAAAAAAAAATTAGTTTTATCAAGAAAAACGTATAAGAAATAAATGTTTTCCTTGTATTTTATGGTAATATAAGTTTTTAGAAAAATAAATCGTTCATATTGAAAGTTTGAGATTAAATTTTTTCTAAAACTAAGGAACACAACTAGTTTTCAAAGTTAATATAAAATCAATCTCATAAGGAACCACTTAGGAAAAGTAATGATTTTTTAAAATTCTAAAAGAAAGAACTTGTTTTCAAAAGAATATAAATAAAGTAAGGTTAGCATAAGAGTTTTATCAATAAAGATGATTCTTTTCAAAGAAATGAAAGAACAAGTTTTAGAAAGAAAAAGCTTATATTTTAGAAATAAATATAAGAAGACAAGATTCATTTTCTAAAAACCATTAAATACAAAATTTTATAAAAAGATTTTTATCAACTCAATATACTTTTGATGTTTGAACTTTAATCACTAGAAGGAAAATTTAATACAAGACTAAAGCATTAAGGAAAAATTCAACTTGTTTTGAAGAAGAAAATGAAGAAAATGAAATAAGAATATACTCATTTATAACAACCTAGGAAAAAATATAAAGTTTCTTTAGATACTTGAAAGGAAATTTTCAAAACTAAGGTTTAAATGAATTTTTTTATGAAATAAATTATTGAGACACTACCATTGGGATTTTGCATATAAAGTGAGCATACCTATATATTCAAAAGTGTTTATCAAATATATATTTATTGTTACAAAAGGATTTTCTTTAAAATGGAGTTGAGTTAGAAAATGGATTTTTGCAAAAGTTTAGAAAATTCGTTTTAAATCTGTACCTGACGTTTCGGAACCCAAATGACCTTTTATGACCAAGATAAGTTTAGAAATGGATAGAACTTTTCGAATAGGTAGAAAACGGTATATCATATGCGAAATTCCGAGTTAAAATGAGCAAGTTATGGCCATTTTAAGTTGGAATTTCTTCTTATACGATTTTACCACGATTTTAAGTAAAGTTTAGAATCTCCAAGAATAGAAATTCATGGAAGACTTATCCCGGGTATTTCTTTTGTCTAGGTGACGAAGGATACGAGAATACCCTACCCGAGGATTACTACGACTAAGAAGATAGCGAAATGGACGAGTGAGTTATTCCTCCTAAATTCGTTACTTTGCTTGTGCTTGTAAAGTAGTAGCATTAGTATATTAGGAAAAGATAAAAATGGATATATATTTGGGGAATTCGGGATTATATATATGATTCTATGTTTATGAATTGAGAATTAAGAATATCGCAACTTCGATCTGCTTGTTTAAATAATTTTGTTTACTTACTTGTATGATTGTTTATTGTTGCTAAATTGATTGATCGCCCCAATAAACCTTAATAAGGTTTGACCTAAGAACAATAAAACGTTCACGCATAGCATCCATCGAGTCACATCTATTTCAGAAGGCTGCTACTCCTACGCGTAGAGTTGGATTGGCTGTGATCGTGCGGTGCCACGGGCCATGTTCCTTCCTGGAGAATCCAAATCGCTCGGGGAAAGCGACTCTAGGTTCGGAGCCGAGCCAACCGAACGCTGTGGGTGAGGACCTGGGGACTAGCAGTAGAAGGTCGAGGACCTTCAACCCCGATTCCCTAACCTTTGATACGGAGGGGTAAATCCGTTCTATATATGGTTTCCGGATGACTATATATATTCGCGTAATCATGTGATTGTTGCATTGTATGCATAGCATATGTGTGATTAAATAAATAAACTTGTTTGAAAATATGGTGCGAATGAAAAGGAATATCTCACTAAGCTAGTTGTAGCTTATACCCCTATAGATTTGTTGAAACAGGTATACAGTGGCTTAAATTGAGGATCATGACATTAAGGAAGTCATGGATGGATGGTTAAGCTTCGACGAAGGAGATGGATCATAAGATGAAGTAATGTTGTAAGGATCTTATATGAAATGACCTATATGATAAGTAATGTATATTTATTGAAGTAGGTTATGCCTCTAAGACTTGAGATGCAATATGTATGTTTTATGATAAGTATTCTCTTTGCCTTGTTACTTATTTATTATCAATGTAAATTGCGCTACTCCGATGCGTCCCCTTGGTTGTGATGTACGCCTTGTACATAATATGGAAGCCTTTGCATGACTAAGGTAGTCATTCCTAGGCTTTAGTATTGTGTACGGCGGACTGCCACGTTTAGGGTACCCCTCGGGGCGTGACAATTTTTCTTGGTTAGGTGATCCTGAGGAGGAGTGTACATATTCGAAGGATTATTACGATTAGTGGAATTCTAGATCGACTCATCCATCAGGAAAAAGTGTCATCATGGCTGAGTGAGTTACTTTCCTTTTATTTCTCATACTTATGATTGTGCTTGTAAATTTAGTTGCATTAGAATTTAGGCAAGATAAAATGGAAGTTGTATGATAAAATGTTGAAAGAATATTAAGTGTATCGAAGCATGAATTGCTTGTAATAAAGTTGTATGTGTATTATTACATTCAAGTATTTGAAATTGGTTGCTCACTTGAAAAGAAACTAAAATATAAAAAACTAGACTTTAATTAAGAATTTATGCATGCACTTCATATGTTAAGTCACATTGCATTCGCTATTATATAATTGGTGGGACTAGTGTATAACAGTGGTAATATGCATAACTGGTATTCATGTAGCTGGCGAGTAGGAGCTGGTAAGAACTACATAAATTGGTGGCTAGTAGAAGCTTGTAATAACTACATGTTTTTGATAGCATATAGGAGTCGGTAAGATCTATAAAAATGTTTTAAAAAGAAGTTGTGGCCGTAATTGGCCAGAATACCTAGCCCTGAATAAAGAGCATAATTCATTCAACATATGATTCCCGGAAAGTGATATGTCTTGCATGCTCGTGTGTTTGTTGTATCCCATTTGCTTACCTAATAAACTTGGTTGATATTTTACTTCAAGGATGAATTTTTGGGATTTACTCACTAAGCCCGTAAGCTCACGCCCGTATAGATATTTGCATTCACAGGAATACCTGTTTTTATACCCGAGGTTTCCTCATATCCTCATAAGTTATTTTGGAGCTTTTGAAGGAAATCTACTTGAAGATTTAGATTAGAATTCTTTTGAAATCTTGATGTAGTATTAAATTATTGTATAGACTATTAGTTATTTCGATCTTTGGGTTTTAGCGGGGTATGCCCCTAAGAATCATATAATAGACCTTTGATTATGAATATTATCATTTATTTTATTTTGGATCCTTGTATGTTCATTTTTACTTGCTTAAACACACTTTCCAAAAGTGTCTCCTATTACTGTGCTAGACGCCTTACATATAATACTAAGACTTTCACATGACTAAGATGGTCATTCTTGAGTCTTGATATTATATGTGGCGGGCTGCCACGTTTAGGGTACCCTTCGAGGCGTGACAGTTTAAGTTGGTATCAGAGCGACAAGTTTAAAGAAATAAAGGTAATAGGAATGAATCTAGAAAAGAAAAAGATAGATAGATTGAAACTAAGTAGATAAAGACCTAGACAAGTTAGATAAGCTTAGAATTTTTCAAAAAGGAAAAATTAATAACCTTCCTTGTCTTTTATAGCTAACTCTTGGTGAAGTTAGAGCTAAGGCCCAACGTTTGAACTTGAGGAGTGATGAGACTCTTGCAGACTACCAGTTGAAAGTAAGGAAATTATGTGACGAGTTTGCCCTAGTAAGACGACTTAAGTCCGCTTGAGAAATGTATAGCATGTTGTGGAGAGGACTCTATGACTCTATGTGAGATCATGTGATGGATGGGTTAAGATATGATGCCATAAGACGCACCAATTGGACCAGCATGGAAGTTATTTATGGAATGGAACGGCTCATGTGCCACTACAACCACACCCCTATGCTTTAAGAAGCTACGTTCATTTTCCAAAATGATGGACGTCCAGTTTTTTCCGATTTTCGAACTTAGAATTCCATAGGCCCGTTATACATCTATGCCCACGATGAACTAGCAGATCATACCGATTGGGGACGAGCAGATGGAGAGTCTTACTTCTTTTCGTATGGAGTTTATCGGAATTTGTGGCCACACCCTCATGAACCACCTCCACCACCATCACCGGAGGGAGGAATGCATGAACAATTCAAATGGGGGGAAGATATGAATCAAGGAACGGAACACGGAGAGCTGCCAGCAAATCACGGATGGGACGAGGATATTTCCAACCACCAAGAAGTTAGTTAAGATTTCGATTGGCCTGTCGAACCAATCCTAGATGGGAACATTCCAAATAGAAGCTGATCTCACACTCCCCTAATAAGAGACCTAACCGAGGATGAAGTAATGGAAGTGTCCGATGAGGAGTAGGCACCGTGAATAGGGTCTGATCAAGGAGAGCTGAGTACATCTAGGATTCAACCCTCCCACAAAGGAAAAAGGATGATAATTCAAAGCTACCTAAGGCAATTTGTAGCAAAAAGGCTAAGGATGACTCCTAGCCCTAACCACCATGACATGACCCCCTCACCATGAAGGATGACTAGAGAAGGAAAGAAGGAAGGATCCACCTGAGCAATCCCATGAGTCCAACGAAAATTTTGTAACCAAATTAACCTAGGATATAGGATCAATTAGAAGTTTAATTTACGTTTTCGAAAAGGTGTTTAATGTTGTCATGTTTTGAATTTCTTTTGTAAGCTTTGATTTCTTCCATGTACGGGTTTCATTCCCTTTAATGCTTTTAATTTAATGAAGTATTTTGGTTTGAACAAATTTTCTTTCTTGATTTAATTGCTTCAATTTCTTTTATATGATGTTTTTCTTCACATGTTTATTTCATTGAAAATTTCCGCAATTTCCGTAACTTAGTATGTAAAAGACTTAATAATCTAGTATTTACGTAAACAAATTTAAAATAGCCAACCTAGAAGAGGACGACCGAGGTAAGGCAGGCATCGAATAATCCACCTGAGGAAGTTAACCAACAAGAAGTGCCCCCTGTAGCTCCGCCCTTGAATCTGCAAGGCGATCTCCAAGCCACGCTTGGTCAATTAACACAGCTTCTTAATGTGTTAGTTCAACAACAACAGATGAACATGCCACCACCGGCACCAGCTCAAGCTGTAAACCCCCAAAGTTTGGTAATCGGTTTAGCTTAAAACCTTAATCGAAAGGTCAACCGAAAACCCTAAAGTCAACAAAATCCTAGTTAGACGTAATAGTTTAAGTCTTACAATCCCGTGTTCACAACCCTAAGAAAGTAAGTAAGATTTTAGTATGTAGAATAGTTCGTAATAACATAAGAAAGCTTAAAAAGATTAGATTCTTAAAATCACAAATTGTTTTGAACCTGATCGGATATAGTTCTTGAAAAACCAGTCCCGGAGCTCAGAATAGTAAAAATATTCCGACTATACCATTAGACTCGTAAAAATATAAGGTTTTCAAAAAATATCAGTTTTAAAATTTTTCGGTAAGTAAAAATAACAGATATCGCAGTTATATGCGTATTTTCTTACTACCGGTACTTTATTAGTCATATCTACTTTACATTACACTATTCACTACTATTTTACACTATTCTTTTATCTCTACTTTTTCTAACACCTACTCTTACAACACCATACACCTATTATCTTTACTTTTTACCTTTCTCATAACTTTATTTCACATCTACTTTACTTATTATTACATTTGATCAACAAAAATTACAAAATAAAAACTCTCCTCTCCCTCTCTCATGTTAAGGCCAACGCCCCCTTGTCCCTCTCTCTCGTTTTTATTTTTTTCTTCTTTATTTAAATCATACAAAAATTCACTCCTCATTTCTTATAAATACCCCCCTCCTCTTTCACTTTTTTCACACAATTACTACCCACAAATTCTCTACCAAAATTTTCCTCTCAACATTCTCTCCATCTACACTCTCAAAACTCTCTAAAAAACACTCTCAAATCATCTTCCACATACACAAAACCCATTCACACATAATACTCCAAAAACCCTCTTTACATAAACTTTCTTTACAAATTTCTTCTTCCCATGTCATGTAACTTTACATGACCATGGTGTGAGTTTCCAAAAATTAAATGTTATGGAAGCTATACCATGTTCATGTATTGTTCTTGTTCATGAAAATCTATTTATTTATTTATGTTGTTACTTTACCTTGTTCCTATTATTATTGTTATTATATCTATCTAAGTATTATTATGTATCTACATATATATATATATATATATTCTTTAGAGCATATAAGCTCATTTGCAATTTATTTACTTTCATGCAAAGTAATTTATTTATTTCTTTCTTCGCAATTTGTTTATTTATTTCATATTGTTTTAAGACAAGTTTCTAGTTTTAGACTTGTCCTCATCAAGTCAAAACAAGTTTCTTTCTTTTTTTGGTTTCTTTCTTTTTGGGACTAGTCTACTTCTTAGTCTCAAGAGCCTTAAAGAAGCTAAAACTCCTAATACTTGACTTTATTTATTAGTTATGTTATCTTTGTTTGTTATTATTTCTCATTATCATGCCCATAAAGATTGTTGTCTAAATCTTTAAAGCTCCAATAATATTTTGACAAAAAGGAGATTTTATCACTTAAGAATAGTTTATATAAAATGTAAAATCTATGGTTTAAAAGTAAATTTATTCTTTTCCAAGTTTTAGGAAGAACTCACTACAATTTTAAAAGCTACTTTTGTTTTGAAAGGCTTTTAATCATTTCTATTGATTTCCAAAAAGAAGGTGATTTGATACTAAAATGATTTCTATAATAACTAATATAAATAAAACCCCATAAAAAGGGAATGAGAGTTTTCAAATTAAAATCTTTCAAATAAATGGTCCAAGAAAAAGATAGAGAACAAATAGGAAAAATGACCCTAATATTGAAAATTTCGAAAAGAAGAATACCAAAAGTCATTTAAGAATAATAGTAAGATAAACATGAAATAATTCTTTGGAAAAGAATCAAAATATGCATTTTAAAAGGAGTTACAAAAATGGATTTCTTGTAAACTATAGTTTTCTAAACTTTTAATTAACATTGTTTTACTCAAGAAATTTTAATGGGCAATAAACACTTGAGCATGGATAAAATATGAGTTATGTATCTATGAAAAAGGAATTTTTCAACTATATAGATAACTAAGAATTTATCAAAGAAATTTTTGGATGATTTAATGTTAGAAACAAATTACTTTTGGAAGGGAAAATTCGTGGTGAATCTGATCACCACTGTTTCGGGGCCTAAATAATTTAGTTTGATGAAAATAGTTTTAGAAATGGATAGATCTTTTCGAATAGATAGAAAACGGTATATTATATGCACAATTCCGAGTTAAAACAATCAAGTTATGGCCATTTTAATTTGGAATGATCTTTTATGCAAACTTTGACATTCTTATAACATAGTTTAGACAAGTCCTAAGAAAGTTATCAAGAAATACTCATTTTGGGTATTTTCCTTGACTAGGTGATTCCAAGGAAGAATACTCATACCCCGGGAATTATTTCAACTAAGTGGATTGTTTGAACGACTCATCCATTTAGAAGAAGTGTCGACATGGCATCGTGAGTTTATTTCCTTAAAGTGCGTTACTTGATTGTGCTTGTAGTTTAGTCGCATTAGAATTAAGAAAAGACAAATTGATATGTATGCGAAAAATTGTTGAAAGGATTCTAAGAATATCGATGCCGGAATTGATTGTAAGAAAATGTTTGTTTTATTATAGCACTTGATATGTATGAAATTCTATGATCACCTTAAATTTGATAATAATGATGATTGTCATGCCCCAAGGGGTATCTTTAACGTAACAGTCCGCCACACTCAATATTAAAGCTTAAGTGTGACAACCTTAACCATTCCCAAAAGCTTTTATATTAAGTGTTAGGCGTGCTCTCACAAATTTAGAGAACCATACATGGAATTATGAAGCTTAAGAAGATATAACAACATATTAAGAAAAGAGGATTCATAATATTCCATTTACTTATAACAATGATCTTTACAAATTTAGGGACATTTCCCTAATTCACTAATCTATTACAAGAATATTGGTACATCATTTCTAATACTAAACTTCTTAAAATTTCCTTATCCAAAAAGAAATTACCTGACTGCAAGGTCCTCATGGCCTCAACCACAGATAAGGGAACTGCAAAAGATATTTATGGGGGTATAAGCTGACAGGCTTAATGAGAACTATTTCCATAAATAACTTCTTGTAACAAAATTTCAAACAAGTTGTTTAATCAAACGAATGGAATGCAATATACACGTGGGCAAACAAGGCATATAGTTTTCCGAGAACTATATGTTGAATGGATTTGCACCCTCCATTCGGGGTTTGGTGATACATAACCTCAAAACAAGTAGTTTTAATTAAAAAGATTCATGCTTTCGACCAATGTCGTCAAGCATGTGAAGTCTACTTGAATCGAGCCTTGCTTTCAGATCTTCCGCCAAGCATTTCCTTAATGCCACCAAGCAATCGCTTTCGGACACTCCGCCAAGTGTTGCTTTCGACATGAGCTTACTATCCTTCTCACCTAAGGATAATAACCCAAATGCAATGTGACTCACTTCGTGGTATGCATGAATCCATTTATTTATGATGTCATAATATTATTATTATCAAATTTAAGGCGATCAAAGAATTTCATACAAAGCAAGTGTTATACTAAAACAAACATTTAAATCAACTCCGGCCTCGATATTCTTAGGATTCTTTCAGAGCATTATTTTACATACATATCCATTTGTCTTTTCCTAGCTCTAATGCAACTAAATTACAAGCACAACAAGTATAGCATTTAAAGGAAATAAACTCACGATGCCATGTCGACTATTCTTCTATACGGGTGAGTCGTTCACACACTCCACTCAATTGAAATAATCTTTGGGATATAGGTATCCTTCCTCGAAGTCACCTAGCCAAAGAAAATACCCAAAATGAGTATTTCTTGATGATTTTCTTGAATTTTGACAAGATAATGTCAAAAGAATGTTAAAGTTCGTATAAAGGAAAGTTCTAACTTAAAATGGCCATAACTTGGTCATTTTAACTCGGAATCGTGCATATAATATACCGATTTCTACCTATTCGAAAAGATCTATTCATTTCTAGAATTATTTTTATCAAACTAAACCATTTAGGCCCCGAAACAGTGGCGATAAAATTCACCATGAATTTTCCAACTCAAAAACAACTTTAGTCCAATCATCCAAAAATTTATTTGATAAATACTTAGTTATCTATATACTTGAAAAATCCTCTTTTTATAGCTACATAGCTCATATTCATTCATGCTCAAGTGTTTATTGTCCAATCATGTTTCTTGAGTAAGGAAATATTAATTAGAAGTTTAGAAAACTATAGTTTACAAGAAATTCATTTTGTGATTGGTTTTGAAATAAATACTTTGATTCTTTTGGTTTTCAAAGAATTACTTCATTTTTGACTTATTACTTTTCTAGATGACTTCTTGAAAAACAATTTTTCTTCTTTTCTAATTCTTGTGTTGATCTTATGTATATTCTACACAATCTTTCTTTGATTATTTATTTAAAAAGATCTAAACTTAAAAATCCTTATTTCTTGCTTCTAAGGTTTTTGCTATGTTATATTTTCGTAGAAATTATTTTGTATCAAAAATCATTTTCTTTTGAAAAACAAAGTGGGATAATAAATGATTTAAAAAGCTTTTCATAAAAAAAGTAGTTTTTAAAATTTGTAGTGAGTTCTTTTGTAATCTTTGAAAAATCATAGATTTTATACTTCACATAAACTTATCTCTAAGTGGTAAAATCTCCTTTTGTCAATTATTTTTAGAACTTGAAATTTTGGACAATAATCTAAATGAACATGATTTATGAGAAATAATAGCAAACAAAAATAACATAAATAATAAAGTCAAGTATTGGGAGTCTTAACTTTTCAAGGCTCCCGGGACTAAGAAGTAGACTAGTCCCAAAATAAAAACAAAACGAAAGAAAGAAAAATTTATTTTGACTTGATGAGGACAAGTCTAAGACTAGAGACTAGTCTTAAAATAACAAGGAATGAATAAATAAATTGCAATGGAATAAATAAATAAATTACATTGCATAAAATAAATAAATTGCAAGTGAGCTTATATGCTCTAAAGAGTATGTATATAGATAATAATACTTAGATATAATAACAATAATATGAACAAAAATAATAACATAAACATAAATAGATTTTCATGAACAAGAACAATACATGAACATAATGTAGCTTCCATAACATTTAGTCTTTGGAAACTCACACTATGGTTATGTAAAGTTACATGACATGAGAAGAAGAAAAATAATAGGAAATGGTTACCTAAAGAAGACTTTGGTAGTATTATGTGGCTTTGGTTTTTGTTGTAGGTAGAAGTTGTTTTGGAATTATTTTGAGGGAGTTTTGGGAGGATATTTGGAGAGAGTTTTGAGAAGAGAATTTGAGAGAGTTTTTGTAGAGAATTTGTGGGTAGTAAATGTGTGAAAGAAGTAAAAGAGGAGGGGGTATTTATAGGAAAATGTGGAGTGATTTTTGAGTGATTTAAATAAAAGAAAATTAAAACAATTTATGGATGATGCATGGGGGTGGCGCCGGCCATGAGTGAAGGGAGAGAGAGTGTACTTTATTTTTTTGTATTTTGTGGATTAAATGAAGTAATAAGTAAGGTAGATGTGAAATAAAGTTATGGAAAAGGTAAAAAGTAAAGGTTATAGGTTATGGTGTTTGTAAGAGTAGGTGCAAGAAAAAGTAGAGATAAAAGAATAGTGTAGAATAGTAATGAATAGTGTAATGTAAAGTAGATATGACTAATAAAGTACCGGTAGTAAGACAATAAGCGTATAACTGTGATATCTATTTTTTTACTTATCGAAAAATTACAAAATTGATACTTTTGATGTAAATCCCTGAAATTTTCGATCCAAAATTAAAGACCTAAACCCTAAACGGAAGTCAAACGGATTCTTAGGTCAAACAAAACCCTAGTTTACCGTAACTGTTTAAACTCCGGCATTGCCGTTTTCTCAAGTCATAGAAAACGAAGTTGGAAAAATCAGCTCGAATAGTTCGTAATAACCATAAATTTTATAAAAGTTTCAGTTTCGCGAAATTCGGATGTCCTTCGAACCCGAACGAACACAGTTCTTGAAAAATGAGTCCGGAAGCCCGGAATAGGAAAAATATTCCGAATACACCGTTAGACTCGTAAAAATATAAGATTTCCAAAAATATCAATTTCGTAATTTTTCGGTAGCTAAAAATATCAGATATCGCTTTTATACTCGTATTTTCTTACTACCGATATTAAATTGTCATGTCTACTTTTACATTACACTATTTTCTACTATTCTACACTATTCATCTATCTCTACTTTTTCTTACAACCTATACACCTATTTCTTACACTTTTTCATTTCCAATACAATTTCACATCTTTCATTTCTTACTTTTAATTAATCAAAAGCCAAAAAAATTAATTTTCTCTTCCCCACACTCACAAATGCGCCGGCCTCTCTCCCCATGCTCAATCTATTTTGATTTCCAATTATTTAATTAACACAATTTCTCCCACATTTTCCTATATATACCCCTTCATACCTTCACTTCTTTCACACTTCTTCTAAACTAAAGTTACTCTCTCAAAATCTCTCTCAAATTCTTTCAAGAGATCTCTCAAGAAGTCTTCTTAAGTTTAGTTTCCTTTAGGTAAGAAATTCTCAAGAATTCTTCATGTTCATCTACTTAGTATGAGTTTAGTGTATGTTTTCTAAAACCATGAAGGTTAAGAAAGCAACATTAGATTCATACTTTGTTTTTGTTCATAATATCAATCTCTTTATGTTCCTTTATGTTCTTTCTATTTCCTTATTGTTCTTTATATTTCCTTTATGTTACTACTATCTAATATATTTATATAAATATATATATTATTATTTAGAGCATATAAGCTCATTGTCTTACAATTTATTTATCTTTCATGCAATTTATTTACTCCATTCAAGTTATTTAATTTCAAGTTGATGTTAAGACTAGTCATTCTAGTCTTATACTTGTCCTCATCAAGTCAAAACAATTTCTTTTTCTTTTCTTTTCGGGACTAGTTTTTGCTTAGTCCTGGGGTACCTTGATGAAGCTAAGGTCCCAATACTTGATTTACTTTATTATTTACTTAAGGTTTCAAGTTATCATTTTACATTTCTATAGCTTATGATTCATATTCATGCATGAACATGATGTTTTTGTCTCAACAAAAATAAATGAGAAAGTGTTTTCTTGAAATTAAAGATTCATTCTAAAAGAAATAAATAAGGAAAATGGATTTCTTAAAAACCCATGAACATGTATGGGAATGATTTTTCTTACATAAACAAAATTTTATGAAAACTTATCCTTTATCAAGAAGAAGAAATTCTTTTGAAAACATTACAAATGTTATTTTGCTACTTTTGAAATCCAAGTTTAGAAAATAAAACCACACTTTAAGAAATTAAAGTAATAACAAGAGATTTCATATTCATCTTAATAACTAAAAGATCTTTCAAAAATAAAATAGAATCTCAAGTTCAAAGACTTTGAAAAACCTTACTTTTTATAAGTTGAGACAATTTTATTTACTTCATACATATGCTATGAGTCATTACAAATACATATATATATATATACCTTTCAAAAGTTTGCAAAATAATTGAAATATTTATCTTTTCAAAAGAGCTTTGTTTACAAAGAAGAAAACAAGTGTTTGCAAAATTCGTGGAAAATCTGGTCGCCGTCTTTTCGGAACCCAAACGACTTAGTTTTATGAAAATAAGCTTAGAAATGAGTAGATCTTTTCGAGTAGGTAGAAAACGATATATTATACGTGAAATTCCGAGTTAAAATGAGCAAATTATGGCCATTTTAAATGAGAATTTCCCTTTCTACGATTTTTAAGAAAAGATTAGAATAGAATTTCATGAAATACTCATTTTTGGGTATTCCTCTTGACTAGATAACCACGAGGAGGATTGTTCGTATCCCGAGGACTACTACGATTAAGTGGAATTTCCGAACGACCCATCCAATTCAAGAACGGTGTCATCATGGCCGAGTGAGTTATTTCCCCATTATTTTTCATACTCTTGATTTGCTTGTAAAATTAGTTGTACTAGAATTTAGGAAAAATCAAAAGGAAGTGTATGATAATATGTTGAAAGAATACTAAGTATATCGGGACTCGAATTGCTTTTAATAAAGTTGTATGTGCATTAATATCTTGAAGTGTTTGAAATTGGTTGATCACTTGAAAGAAGTTAAATGTAACTACTAGACTTTAATTAAAGAAAGTATTCATGCACTTCATATGTTGAGTCACATTGCATTCACTACTATACAATTGGTGGGACAAGTGTATAATAGTGGTGGTGGCATAACCGTATATCATGTAAGTGAGTAGGAGCCGGTAAGAACTACTTAAATTGATGGCTAGTAGGAGCCTGTAATAACTACAAGTTTTTTGTGGCTAGTAGGAGCCTGTAATAACTACAAATTTTGATGGCGTATAGGAGCCGGTAAGATCTATAAAAGTGTTTTTAAAAGCTGTGGCCGTAATTGGCCTGAATCCCCAACCCCGAATGAAGGGCGTAAATTCATTCAACATATGATTCCCGAAAAGTCATATGTCTTGTATGCTCACGTGGTTGTTGAATTTCATATGTTTGAATAATAAAATTGGATTGATAATTTACTTCGACTATGAATTTTGGGATCTACTCACTAAGCCTATAAGCTTACACCCCTATAGATATTTGTATTCTCAGGAGCACCTAATTTTGTGCCCGGGGTCTTCCAGTATCTGTATACGTTTTATGTTGAAGCTTTTGGAGGAAATCTACTCGAAGACTTAGATTAGAATTCCTTTGAAATCTTTAATTTTGGATGTTAGGAAGTTTATCTCGATCCTTGGATTTATCGAGGGTATGCCCCTAAGAGATTATGTAACAGACCTTTGGTTATTTATGATATGATATATTTTATTTATGAATTCTTGTATGTTTAACTTTACTTGCTTAAACGATGCTTCCCAAAAGCGTCTCCTATTACCGTGTTAGACGCCTTACATATAATACTAAGGCTTTCGCATGACTAAGATAGCCATTCTTAAGCCTTGATATTATATGTGGCGGACTGCCACGTTTAGGGTACCCTTCCGGGCATGACAGTTTAAGTTGGTATCAGAGCAACAAGTTTATAGAAATAAAGGTAATAGGAATAAACCTAGAATAGAAAAAGATAGATATGTTTACAAAAGGACTTAGATAGGATTAGACTAGTTTAGAAGGGAATTAATGACCTCCCTTGTCCTTTGTAGTTACCCTTGGAGAAGTTAGAGTTAAGGCCCAATGTTGAACTCAAGAAATGAAGAAACCCTTATGGATTACCAATTAAAAGTAAGAAGCCTATGTAAGGAGTTTTCCCTATTAGACAGACTTAGAAGCTTCTTACGATATAGAATGTCTTACATACCATTACAACCACACCCTATGCTCCAAAAAGCTACGTTCATTTTCCAAAATAAATAGATGTTAGTTTTCCCGATTTTGAGTTTGGAATTCCATAGGACGATTATATATCTAAGCCCACGATGAGCCAGTAGATCATGGACAAGATAAGAATATTCCCAACCAACGTAAAGCCAGTCAAGATTTCAAATGACCTGATGAGAATATCCCGAATCGAAGACGATCTCGTGTAAGAAACCTGATCGAGAAAGAAGTGACGGAAGTATCCAATGAGGAGCATGCAGCACAGACGAAGTTTGATCAACGGGAGCCAAGCGCATCTAGAAATCAATCCTCCCACAAAGGAAAATGATGGACCGAAGCAACTTGAAGCTATCCGTAACTAAGATGGCTAAGAACGATTTTTAAACCCAACCAATGCAACATCCTCACCAAGAAGGAATGATCAAAGAGAAGATGCTACTTGGGAACCCGAATCTCTTTGAAGAATCAAGTACAAATTTCAAGTTTTGAAGACAAAACTTTCTTTAAGGGCGGTAGGTTGTAAACCCTTAAAATTTTCAGTTAAATTTAGTTTGATCTTAAAATTAAAAATCAACTGGAACCCTAAAAGTCAATAAAAATCTAGTACAAACCCTAGAATTTAGATATGGTATTTCAGTATTTTTTAACCCTAGAAAACGAAGTTAAGTTAATTAGTGATAATAGTTTGTAATAACTTAAGGAAACATAAAAATATAATATTCGCAAATTTCGAGTGTCCTTTGGACTCAAACGAGATCAGTTCTTGAAAAACGTATCCTAAAGCTCAGAATAATAAAAATATTCTGATAACACCGTTAGGATAGATTTAATACGAGGATTTCAAAAATATCAGTTTTGAAATCTTTTGGTAACTAAAAATAACAGATATCGCAATTATACGCATATTTTCTTACTACCGGTATTTACTAATCACATCTACTTTACATTATACTATTCATTACTATTCTACACTATTGTTTTATCTCTACTTTTTCTAACACCTACTCTTACAACATCATAACCTATTATCTTTACTTTTTACCTTCCCCATAACTTTATATCATATCTATCTTATATATTATTACTTTTAATACACAAAATTACAAAAAAAAAAAATTCAAATCTCCTCCCCTTCACCCTACATGGTCGACGCATCTCATCTCTCTCTCCTTCTTATTTATTTCAATTTTTTTCTTCAATTAAATCAATCAAAAATCACTCCCCATTTTCCTATAAATACCTTCCTCCTTTTTCACTTCATTCACACATCTTCTACTCACAAATTTCACTCCCAAAACTCTCTAAAATTCTCTCCATAAAACCATCATCTTTCTACAAACACTTTAGGTAAAAATTCTCTTTAAATTTCTCTTACCATGTCATGTAACTTTACATAACCATGATGTGAATTTCCTAAACTTAATGTTATGGAAGTTACACTATGTTCATGTATTGTTCTTGTTCATGAAAATATATTCATGTATTTCTATGTTGTTATTTTACTTTTGCTCATATTATTATTGATTTTATGTTAATCTCTTATATATATGTGACTAGATATAAGTATATACTTATATAGAACCTTTAGAGAATATAAGCTTATCATTATTTATTTATTTCGAAGTGATACAATTTATTTATTTATTTCGAATGATACAATTTATTTATTTATTTCATGTTATCTTAAGACTAGTCTCTAGTCTTAGACTTGTCCTCATCAAGTCAAAACAATATTTGCTTCCTTTTTCTTATTTCCTTTTTGGACTAATCCATTCTTAGTCCTGGGATACCTTAAAAAAGCTAAGGTTTCCAATACTTGACATATTTCTTTACTTGCTTATTTCATTAATTATTATGTCTTTCTTATGTTTTCATAATTTTATAATTTCATATTCATGATCATGCATGAACATATTGATTTTGTCTCAACAAGATAAAGAAGCAAAAGTTTTATTAAAATAGAAGTTCTTCTCTAAAATAAATGTTGGAAGTAATTTTTTCATAAAAACTTAGGAATTTATCTTAACAAATCTTTTCTAGAAATCTAAAGGAGTTCATTATAAATTTTAAGAACATAGGAATTATTTTTCAATACATGCATACACTTTCCAAAGTCATAAAATGAAAAGGAATTCTTGATTAAACAAAAGTTTTACTAAACTTCACTTTTCATCAATAATTTGAATTTCAAATAGACTAGTTTGAGAAACACCAAGAAATTTCCTTTAGAATGATCTTAAGAAATAAGATTAATGAACAACTTAGGAAATCATTTCTTTAAATATAGAATTATTACTACTTCCAAAAAGTATTAGAAACTAAGCTATAAGAAATTTAGAAAATAAAAATCATTCTTTTGAAATTTAAAAGGACTAAGGAAATGGAATTAAGGAAAAGAAAATACTCATTCAAAATAACTTGAGAAAGTTTCTAACTAAAAAAAAATTCTCAAAAGTTTTACTTTCCAAAGCTTTTAGGAGACTTTACTTTCACAAAAAAAAGAAAAAGAAAAAAATTCATGGTTGAGACAACTTCATTAATTTCATGCATTTAACATGAGTAAATGAATATACATATATATTTCAAAGATCTTACAAACTATTATAATATCTATCTCTTTTATTCAAGTTTTTGTAAAAAGAAGAAAGTAAGTTTTGTAAAATTCATGGTGAATCTTATCACCACTATTTCGGAGCTCAAATGACTTAGTTTGATGGAAGTATTTTTAGAATTTGATAGATCTTTTCGAATAGATAGAAAACGGTATATTATATGCACAATTCCGAGTTAAAATGATCAAGTTATGACCATTTTAAGTTGGAATTATGCTTTATACGAATTTTAACTATCTCATGACATAGTTTTTGAAAAGTACCTGTAAGTCTCCGAAATTTTCGATTCCAAATTAGAGACCTAAACCCTAATCGAAAGTCAAACGGACTCTTAAGTCAACCAAAACCCTAGTTTATTGTGACCGCTTAAACTCCGGCATCGCCGTTTTCTCTAGCCCTAGAAAACGAAGTTGGAAAAGTTTGTCTTGATGGTTCATAATAATCATAGGTTTCGTAAAAATATCAGATTGAAGAATTTCGAATGTCCTTTGAACCCGATCAGACATGATTCTTGAAAAACATGTCCAGAAGCCCGGAATAGGAAAATTATTCCGAATATACCGTTAGACTCGTAAAAATATAAGATTTCCAAAAATATCAATTTCGTAATTTTTCGGTAGCTAAAAATATCAGATATCGCTTTTATACGCGTATTTTCTTACTACCTACGGCATTAAATTGTCATGTCTACTTTTACATTACACTATCTCTACTATTCTACACTATTCATCTATCTCTACTTTTTCTACAACCTATTCTTACAAACCATACACCTACTTCTTACACATTTTCATTTCCAATACAACTTCACATCTTTCATTTCTTACTTTTAATTAACAAAATAACAAAAAAAAATTTCTCTCCTCCCCATACACACAAAATGGCGTCGGCCCCTCTCTCTCCATGCTCAATTTGTTTCATTTTCCAATTATTTAATTAACACAATTTATCTCCCACATTTTCCTATAAATACCCCCTCATACCTTCACTTCTTTCACACCTCTTCTTCTCTAAAGTTACTCTACAAAAATTTCTCTCCAATTTCTCTCAAGAGTTCTTTCAAGAAGTCTCCTTAGTTTAGCTTCCTTTAGGTAAGAGTTTTCTCAAGATTTCTTCATGTTCATCTACTTAGTATGAGCTTAGTGTGTGTTTTCTAAAACCATGAAGGTAAAAAACAACATTAGGTTCATGCTTTGTTTTTGTTCATAATCATAATTCCTCTATGTTCATTTATTTCTTTTATGTTCATTACTATCTAGCATATCTAATATCTATATATATTATTTAGAGCATATAAGCTCATTGTCTTGCAATTTATTTATCTTTCATGCAATTTAATTACTTCAATGCAATTTATTTATTTCAAATTGTTTTTAAGACTAGTCATTCTAGTCTTCGACTCCCTCATCAAGTCAAAACAATTCTATTTCTTTTCGGGACTAGTCTTTTCTTAGTCCCGGGGTACCTTGATGAAGCTAAGGTCCCAATACTTGATTTATTTCTTTAATGCTTTCCCTTTAAGTTATTATGTTCTTTCATATTTTCATAGCTTATGATTCATATTCATGCATGAACATAATGCTTTTGTCTCAACAAGAATTTAAAGAAATGTTCTTTAAAAACTAAAGGTTCATTTTACATAAATGTAGGAAATAGATTTTTTTTAAGCAAGAGCATATTTGAAAATAATTTTCATAAACAAAAGGTTTTATGGAAACTTATTCTTCCTCAAGAAATATTCCTTACAACAAATTGTCATTTTATTACTCTTTAAAACCAAGTTTTGATAATAAAATCACACCTTGAGAATTTAAAGAAACTACAAGAGATTTCGTTTAGGAAAGAATATTTATCTCAATAACTCAAGATTTTTTTTCAAAAGTAAATATATAATCAATAGAATCTCAAAATTCAAAGTCTTTTAAAATCTTACTTTTAAATTTGAGACAACTTCATTTACTTCATACATTGTTATGGATCATTACATATATGTATATACCTTCCAAAAAGTTTACAAATTACTTAAAATATTTATCTTTTCATGAGAGCTTTGTTTCAAAGAAGGAAAACAAGTTTTATAAATTCGTGGCAAATCTGGTCGCTACCTTTTCGGAACCCAAACGACCTAGTTTTATGAAAATAAGCTTAGAAATGCGTAGATCTTTTCGAGTAGGAGAAAACGGTATATTACGCGAAATTCCGAGTTAAAATGAGCAAGTTATGCCATTTTAAGTTGGAATTTCCCTTATACGATTTTACCGTGATTTTAAGGAAAGATTAGAATCTTCAAGAATAGAAGTCTTATGAAAGACTCATTTTCGGTATTTCATCTTGTCTAGGTGACGAGGGACCCGAGATCATCTATCCGGAGGACTACTACGATTAGATCCACCGATATGGAGTGAGTTAATTCTTTTCCTAAGTTCATTTCCTTGTTTGTGCTTGTAACTAGTAGCATTAGAAAACTAGGAAAAGAAATGAACCATTGCTATGAAATAATTGTTGAATGAAAGTTAAGTATATCGAAAGACGATATGTTAAATAAAGTGTGATTTATGTTTTGAGATGATGAAATTATGGTTGATCACTTTTCTAATATGAATTCAACTTATATGATCGATTGTTAAATTAAAATTATTCATGCATATCATATACATAAATTGCATTTGTTCACTACTTTTCTTCGTGTGGGGAAACGAGGAAAGAGTAGTGGTGGCTGGTAGGAGCCGGTAAGTCTACATGATGGCTAGTAGGAGCCGGAAAGTCTACAGGACAAGCAGGAGCCGGTAAATCTGCAGATATTGATGGTCGTATGG
Source organism: Combretum micranthum (assembly GCA_024138025.1). NCBI lineage: Eukaryota > Viridiplantae > Streptophyta > Magnoliopsida > Myrtales > Combretaceae > Combretum > Combretum micranthum. The sequence continues at coordinate 180,901 of JAMXBD010001386.1, forward strand.
GCCTGTAACCTCCCAACCCTTGTCATGGAGGGCGTTAAATCCATGCTACACTTGATTTCCGGTTAATCATGTGTATCTTACTTGTTCATATGATTGATGCATTCTCATATGCTTTGAATAAATACTTGATTGATCTTTGGAAATGTCTTATAGTTGGAATTTTCTCACTAAGCTAGTCATGCTTATACCCTTATAGTTTTCTATTACAGTATGATTACTTATGGTTGGCCCCGAGGAGCCCCGTATGCCAGGTACGAGTATAAGTTACTAGGAGTTTTTGGAGAAGTTTATGTATATTTAGTTTTGAACATAGACTTCTAGGAAAAATCTCTATAGTAGACTTATGTAGTAGATATGTTTATTTTGATATTAGTATTGTTGATCAAAGACTTTGAGGCGGGGGAATGCCCCTAAGATGATGTACGAATTTATGATGAAATGAAGATCTTATGATTATTTATTTAAGTTCATGCTTGCTTTTGCTATCTATTTAAACGTAATACCCCTATGAGTCTCCTACTATCTTGGAAGCATGCGCATATGATATCGAAGCTCCTGCATGACTATGTTTGTCATTCATTAGCTTTAATATTGTATGCGGCGGACTGCCACGTTTAGGGTACCCTTGGGGTGACAGTTTAAGTTGGTATCAGAGCGCAAGTTTTAGATATAAGATAGTAGAAATAGACCTTAGGATAGGTAGTAACAAGATAGAACTATAGCCTAAGAGCTTATTCCCTTTTGTTTTCCTTGATAGCTGACTTTCCCTGAGGTTAAGGAAAAATCCCGACATTTCCTTAAGGACCATGACGAGACCTTCGTGAACTACCGCCTTAGACTAAGGGTTCTGTGTGAGGAGTTCGCGTTAGTTGGAAGGCCCAGGACCGCCCGCGAAATGTTCAAGTTGTGGAAGAAAGGACTGAGACATTCCCTGTGGAGGAACTTGCCCCAGGAGTTGAGATATGACGCAGTAAGCAATCGGTGATGGAGCAATGTAGAAGTCATTTACGTAGTCGAGAGAATGATGGTTTTCATATATCGGGAGACCATGCTTCAGCAAATGACCTTCGTCTTGAAAAAGGGAGGACGATAGGAACCAGATTTTCAGACATGGAACAAGCTAGGACCCCTGTACATCTACGCACATGATGAGTTGACAAATCATACGGAATGGCTAAAGGCAGATGTGGAGGATCGATTTTATTGGTATGCCGCTTATCGACGAATTGTCCCTACGCCTTCAGAATACAACACTCAACCTAACTCCATTGGAATGCAACTAGATGTCATCCCAGACGAAGACTTCATCATGGAGGTAGCCCATGCCAACGAAGGAGATGGAGAGACAAACGATAGTCCGGAAGGAGATCCGAACGAGGACTCGGAGCCTAAGGAGACCCAATCTGCATCCCTCTGGGAAGACAGCCCTCTGATCCCCAATCAAGCACCACCCCGAAGGTTGAGCCAAGACATACCAATGGAGACCGTTGCTAGGAATAACCCCGTAATGATTTCCGATTCTGAGAATAAGGGAAGAAGGAACAATGTTTTTGATCCAAATAGATTCCTGAGGAGCAGATCCCAGACCCCCACAATGACAATGGCACCGGAGGAAGAAGAAGAACCAAGAAACGAATGGCACAACCCATGGAGAGAGGATGTCCGTGCATGACGAAGTTTGGCCGTCTCAAGCAGAGATCACCTCACGTACCGAGGGAAAAGAATGACTGTGAGCCAATACCTACAACAATTTGTCAAGCGACACAAGGGATCCACTAGCAAGAGCGAACCCAGCGCCGTCCCCGTGAGAAGAATGAAGGAATGAAGAAGGGAGCATAACCCGACAAGTCCAACCTAGTTTTTCCTAGGCTTATCTTTCTTTAATGTATTGTGTTTTGTTTTCTATGATTTTGAACAATTATCTTTTGATGAGAATGGTTTATACCTTCTCAAGGTTATGTAAGAATTATTAATTTTCTCATTTTGAATGCAAGTGTTTGTAATTTCTGAATTTGATTGCTTTAAATATTTCTATGCAATTTCCGATATATCCATCTCTTTTAAAGTCTAAAACTAGAATAATTAACAGACGTGGTAGGAGAGGAGAAGATGCGAACGTCGCCCTTAATAATATACCAAGCAGAACCGGAGAATCCCCCGGCAGGACAACAAGCCCCAAATCCTCCGCCAAATCAACAAGGAGATGTGTGGGCCGCCATCAACCAACTGACAGGGTTGGTCAATAATTTCATGCAGCGTGCGCAAAACGCACCACCGCCTGCTGCAAATGCACCAGCAAGCAACTTGAGGCACCTGCAGCTCCAGAAGCTGAGTCTCATACCGTTCCTTTGCCAGCACACCGCCGCCTTGACCTTATAGAAGTTCCTTGCCAGACTTCATAAAAAGCAACAGGTACTTCGACGAAATTTTGGAAAGCCAGACGAAGCGAAGACTGGCTAGCCCAGATAGAAAGGTCGTTCGCCGCCTATGAAGTCCCCCATCATCTGCGCCTGGACTATGTCACCTACATGCTGCGGTTCAATGCCAGGTATGGTGGGAGTCGAAAAGCAGAATTGTTGCCACCCTGACCTGGGCAGCTTTCCGTAGAGAGTTTCTGGACAACTACTTCCTGGAAGCTTAAGAGTTCAGTATAGTGGAGATTTTCTCCATATATCCTAGAAAGGAAGGACAATAGAACAGTACGAGACGGAGTTTAGCCGACTGCTCCAATACGCACCTGAGTCCTTCAAGCGCAGTGAGGAGTTGAAGAGGCAAGTATTCCTGAGTGGCCTGGATGAAGACATAAGGATGCGTCTAGAGGAGTTAGACCTGAGACCCTCCAAGAGTTGGTAGAAAGGGCTCGTATCATTGAAGGAGCAAAGAAGAAAGAACAAAGCTCCTGAAAGGAAGACTTTGTTCGGAAAGAGCCAAGATAGCTACAGCCCTGCTTTCAAAGCAAGTTTAAACCTTTCCATAGCTTCAAGGAAGTGTTAGTAACAACAAGGAACACCGGAAATCAGTGTGACCTGCTGGAAATGCAAGAAGGAGCATTACCCAAAGAGGTGCCCTCTGCTGCAACACAAATGCTACTTTTGTGAGATCCCAGTCACAAGATAGGAGATTGCCCGAAGAAGGCTTCCACCTTTGCTTCGTTTGTAAGCAAACTACACTTCGCCAATGAATGCCCACAAAGGAAGAATGCACCAGCAAGACCGTTTGCTCTACGGAGGAGCAGCACCAGCAAAGAATGGAAATGGAGGAAGCAACTCGAATCGGACTGGAGCAGCTGTCCATGGATGAGGATATACAACTTGGAAGGACAGTGGGTATGCGAGGAGTCCGATGGTGAGGGCAGAGCTAGCAGCCATAGATGGAGATTATGGCTCAGATTTTGGATTGGTAACAGGTCAGAATCGAAACCCTTTCTTTTAAAGCAAGATATTAAGTTCCCTACGCTACGCAAGTTTTATACCTACGATTAGCTTAAGTATACCAGTCTCGTAATTAGTATAAAAATTCGAGTGCAGGGCGCATACGTGTAGCTAGTCAACCCGCTTACACTTTGTTCGATACGGGAGCTACCCATTCTTTTATCACCGCTAGCCTGGCTAAACAAATTAGGTTACCCATAGATACGATTGCTACCGGTTTTCGAGTTAAGACCCCCACCTGGAGCATAGTAACAACAAAAGAAATGCTTAAAAGCTGTCCAATGGAAATATAAGGAAGTCACTCCAAATGTGACCTAATAATCTTAGAGATGACTAAATACGAAGTAATCTTGGGTATGAGTTGGTTAACATCCTCAAGGCCTTAGTAGATTGCAGACAAAGGAAGTGAAGTTTAAGACAAAATGGATGTGAATGATATTCAGAGGAGAATCCACGGTGAAGTTAAATTCGTTCGAGTTAATGGACGACGAGGAGATCAACCTTAGTAACCTGGATGAAGAAGAAGGAGAAAAGCCTGAGCTTGGATCCATACCCATGGTCAATGAGTTCCCAGATGTATTTCTGGACGAATTGCCTGGATTGCCACCAAAGAGAGAGATCGATTTTGAAATCAACCTATTGGTCAATACGGAACCAATCTCAAAGGCACCTTACCGGATGGCACCAGTGGAGCTTAAGGAGTTAAAGATCCAGTTGCAAGACTTGTTGGATCAAGGTTTTATCCGACCAAGTGTATCGCCTTAGGGAGCACCAGTGTTGTTCGTGAAGAAGAAGGATGGTTCCATGCGCTTATGCATCGACTATCGGGAGCTAAACAAAGTCACCATCAAGAACAAGTATCCCCTCCCAAGGATAGATGACCTCTTCGATCAACTTCAAGGAGCAAGTGTCTTTTCAAGAATCGATCTACGGTCAGGATACCACCAGTTGAGGATTAAACCTGAAGACGTACCAAAGACGGCTTTCAGAACTCGCTATGGACATTACGAGTTTCTAGTGATGCCTTTTGGACTAACCAACGCACCAGCAGCTTTCATGGATATCATGAATCGAGTATATAAGCCCCTGTTGGACAAGTGCGTGATAGTCTTCATTGATGATATTCTAATCTACTCCAAGACGCGAGAGCAACATGAGGAACACTTAAGAATGGCATTACAGACCCTGCGTGAGCATAAGTTGTACGCCAAGCTATCTAAGTGTGACTTTTTGCTGGATCGTATATCTTTCCTAGGACATGTGATATCTAGAGAAGGAATATCGGTAGACCCTGAGAAAATCAAGGCAGTAATGGATTGGAAACAACCTAAAACTGTGACTGAGGTGAGAAGTTTTCTCGATTTGGCTAGATATTATAAGAAGTTTGTGAAGAATTTTTCAACTATCGCCAAGCCCCTCACTCAGTTAACCCAAAAGGAGGAGAAATTCATCTGGACAGACAAGAGAGAACAAAGTTTCCAGGAGCTAAAGAAAAGACTCGTTTCTGCCCCAATCCTAATTCTACTGGACCCCGAAAAGTCCTACACAGTGCACAGCGATGCTTCCAGGAATGGCCTCGGATGCGTGCTGATGCAGGATGGAAAGGTGATCGCTTATGCATCTCGACAACTCAGACCCCATGAGCAGAATTATCCCACCCACAATTTAGAGTTGGTCGCCGTTGTTTTCGCTCTCAAATTGTGGAGACATTACCTATATGGGCAAAGGTGTGAAATCCACACGGACCATAAGAGCCTCAAGTACTTATTCACACAAAAAGAGTTGAATATGTGGCAACGAAGATGGTTGGAGCTTATTAAGGATTACGACCTTGGAATCAATTATTGTCCAGGGAGAGTGAATGCAGTCACAGATGCCCTGAGTAGGAAAAATTATGGAGAAGTTGCTTCTTTGCTCACTGATAAGAGAGAGTTGATAAAGGAGTTTGAAAGAATGAGCATTGAATTCATTGGGCAAAGTGTGGAAGTAGAGATTGCCAACCTTGTTTTGGAACCCACCTTGGTGGAAAGAATCAAGGAAGCCCAACGATATGATGAGGCGATCATGAAGATTAAGAAAGAAGTACAAGAAGGGAGATACACAGATTTTTCCATGGATGAGGACGAAGTGGTGAGGATGAAAGGCAGATTATGTGTTCTGGATGATGAAGACATAAGGAAGAAAATCTTGAATGAAGCACATCACTCCGGATACACCATGCACCCAGGAGGAACGAAGATGTACCAGGATCTAAAGAGCCACTATTGGTGGAATGGCATGAAGAGAGACGTAGCAGACTTTGTGCTGAAATGTCCCACGTGCTAACAAGTAAAAGTAGAGCACCAAAGGCCCGGTGGACTTTTGAAACCCTTGCCAATACCTGAATGGAAGTGGGACCAAATCACGATGGACTTTGTGTGTGGATTGCCAAGAACGTCAGCTGGATATGATGCGATTTGGGTCATCGTGGATCGATTGACAAAAACGGCACATTTTCTTCCAATGAACATGACGTACTCTATGGATAAGTTGGCAAGATTGTACATAAGAGAAATAGTACGCTTGCACGGAGTACCCGCTGGAATAGTCTCCGACCGAGATCCAAGATTTGTATCCAAATTTTGGACAAGTTTGCAGAAATGTATGGGAACTAAGCTACATTTCAGTACGGCTTATCACCCTCAGACAGATGGTCAATCGGAGAGAACAATACAAACATTGGAGGATATGCTGCGAGCCTGTAATAGAGTTCAAGGGTAGCTGGGACGCACACCTACCTTTGGTAGAGTTTGCCTACAACAACAGCTACCATTCCACGATCCAGATGCCGCCTTATGAAGCGTTGTACGGAAGAAGATGTCTGTCACCTTTGTTTTAGGATGATGTAGAAAAGTTAAGCATCGGACCTGATTTGGTACAGGATGCAGCCGACAAGGTGCGGATCATCCGACAGAAGATGAAAGAGGCACAAGATAGGCAGAAGAGTTGGGCGGACATGAAAAGACGTACACTTGAGTTTGAAGTTAGAGACCACGTATACTTGAAGGTAAACCCCATCAAAAGTATTCGCCGAGTTCGAGCATAAGGGAAGTTGAGCCCACGTTATGTTGGACCTTTTGAAGTTCTGGAAAGAGTAGGAGATCTTGCATACCGTCTGGCACTACCTCCTAGCCTATCTGGAATTCACAACGTATTCCACGTATCTGTCTTACGGAAGCATGTGTCAGACCCTACCAGGATTGCAGAGCTAGAACCTGTTCAATTGAAGGAAAATCTCACATACGAGGAGCACCCGGTTCAGATCCTAGATCACAAGGTGCAGAAGCTTCGAAACAAAGAAATCGGGTATGTGAAGGTTCTATGGAGAAACTACTCACATGAAGAAGCGACCTCGGAGGCAGAAAGTGACATACGCCAGAAATACCCAAGTCTGTTCAAGGAATCAGGTATGAATTTCAAGTTTTGAGGACAAAACTTTCTTTAAGGGGGGTAGATTGTAAGTCCCCGAAATTTTCGATTCCAAATTAGAGACCTAAACCCTAATCGAAAGTCAAACGGACTCTTAAGTCAACCAAAACTCTAGTTTATTGTGACCGCTTAAACTCCGGCATCGTCGTTTTCTCTAGCCCTAGAAAATGAAGTTGGAAAAGTTTGCCTTGATGGTTCGTAATAATCATAGGTTTCGTAAAAATATCAGATTGAAGAATTTCGAATGTCCTTTGAACCCAATCGGACATGATTCTTGAAAAACGTGTCCGGAAGCCCGGAATAGGAAAATTATTCCGAATATACCGTTAGACTCATAAAAATATAAGATTTTCAAAAATATCAATTTCGTAATTTTTCGGTAGCTAAAAATATCAGATATCGTTTTTATACGCGTATTTTCTTACTACCGGCATTAAATTGTCATGTCTACTTTTACATTATACTATTCTCTACTATTCTACACTATTCATCTATCTCTACTTTTTCTTACAACCTATTCTTACAAACCATACACCTACTTCTTACACATTTTTATTTCCAATACAACTTCACATCTTTCATTTCTTACTTTTAATTAATAAAATAACAAAAAATAAATTTCTCTCCTCCCCATACACACAAAATGGCGCCGGCCCCCTCTCTCTCCATGCTCAATTTGTTTCATTTCCAATTATTTAATTAACACAATTTATCTCCCACATTTTCCTATAAATACCCCCTCATACCTTCACTTCTTTCACACCTCTTCTTCTCTAAAGTTACTCTACAAAAATTTCTCTCCAATTTCTCTCAAGAGTTCTTTCAAGAAGCCTCCTTAGTTTAGCTTCCTTTAGGTAAGAGTTTTCTCAAGATTTCTTCATGTTCATCTACTTAGTACGAGCTTAGTGTGTGTTTTCTAAAACCATGAAGGTTAAGAAAACAACATTAGGTTCATGCTTTGTTTTTGTTCATAATCATAATTCCTCTATGTTCATTTATGTTTCTTTTATGTTCATTACTATCCAGCATATCTATATATCTATATATATTATTTAGAGCATATAAGCTCATTGTCTTGAAATTTATTTATCTTTCATGCAATTTAATTACTTCAATGCAATTTATTTATTTCAAAATTGTTTTTAAGACTAGTCATTCGAGTCTTCGACTTGTCCTCATCAAGTCAAAACAATTCTATTTCTTTTCGGGACTAGTCTTTTCTTAGTCCCGGGGTACCTTGATGAAGCTAAGGTCCCAATACTTGATTTATTTCTTTATATGCTTTCCCTTTAAGTTATTATGTTCTTTTCATATTTTCATAGCTTATGATTCATATTCATGCATGAACATAATGCTTTTGTCTCCACAAGAATTTAAAGAAATGTTCTTTAAAAACTAAAGGTTCATTTTACATAAATGTAGGAAATAGATTTTTTTTTAAAGCAAGAGCATATTTGAAAATAACTTTTCATAAACAAAAGGTTTTATGGAAACTTATTCTTCCTCAAGAAATATTCCTTACAACAAATTGTCATTTTATTACTCTTTAAAACCAAGTTTTGATAATAAAATCACACCTTGAGAATTTAAAGAAACTACAAGAGATTTCGTTTAGGAAAAGAATATTTATCTCAATAACTCAAGATTTTTTTTCAAAAGTAAAATATATAATCAATAGAATCTCAAAATTCAAAGTCTTTTAAAATCTTACTTTTTAAATTTGAGACAACTTCATTTACTTCATACATTGTTATGGATCATTACATATATGTATATACCTTCCAAAAAGTTTACAAATTACTTAAAATATTTATCTTTTCATGAGAGCTTTGTTTCAAAGAAGGAAAACAAGTTTTATAAATTCGTGGCAAATCTGGTCGCTACCTTTTTGGAACCCAAACGACCTAGTTTTATGAAAATAAGCTTAAAAATGCGTAGATCTTTTCGAGTAGGGAGAAAACGGTATATTTTACGCGAAATTCCGAGTTAAAATGAGCAAGTTATGGCCATTTTAAGTTGGAATTTTCCCTTATACGATTTTACCGCGATTTTAAGGAAAGATTAGAATCTTCAAGAATAGAAGTCTTATGAAAGACTCATTTTCGGTATTTCATCTTGTCTAGGTGACAAGGGACCCGAGATCATCTATCTGGAGGACTACTACGATTAGATCCACCGATATGGAGTGAGTTAATTCTTTTCCTAAGTTCATTTCCTTGTTTGTGCTTGTAACTAGTAGCATTAGAAAACTAGCAAAAGAAATGAACCATTGCTATGAAATAATTGTTAAATGAAAGTTAAGTATATCGAAAGACGATATGTTAAATAAAGTGTGATTTATGTATTGAGATGATGAAATTATGGTTGATCACTTTTCTAATATAATTCAACTTATATGATCGATTGTTAAATTAAAATTACTCATGCATATCATATACATAAATTGCATTTGTTCACTACTTTTCTTCGTGTGGGGAAACGAGGAAAGAGTAGTGGTGGCTGGTAGGAACCGGTAAGTCTACATGATGGCTAATAGGAGCCGGAAAGTCTACAGGGCAAGCAGGAGCCGGTAAATCTGCAGATATTGATGGTCGTATGGGCCTGTAACCTCCCAACCCTTGTCATGGAGGGCGTTAAATCCATGCTACACTTGATTTCCGGTTAATCATGTGTATCTTACTTGTTCATATGATTGATGCATTCTCATATGCTTTGAATAAGTACTTGATTGATCTTTGGAAATGTCTTATAGTTGGAATTTTCTCACTAAGCTAATCATGCTTATACCCTTATAGTTTTCTATTACAGTATGATTACTTATGGTTGGCCCCGAGGAGCCCCGTATGCCAGGTACGAGTATAAGTTACTAGGAGTTTTTGGAGAAGTTTATGTATATTTAGTTTTGAACATAGACTTCTAGGAAAAATCTCTATAGTAGACTTATGTAGTAGATATGTTATTTTGATATTAGTATTGTTGATCAAAGACTTTGAGGCGGGGGAATGCCCCTAAGATGATGTACGAATTTATGATGAAATGAAGATCTTATGATTATTTATTTAAGTTCATACTTGCTTTTGCTATCTATTTAAACGTAATACCCCTATGAGTCTCCTACTATCTTGGAAGCACGCCTTGTATATGATATCGAAGCTCCTGCATGACTACGGTTTGTCATTCATTAGTTTTAATATTGTATGCGGCGGACTGCCACGTTTAGGGTACTCTCTGGGGCGTGACAGTACCATAGAATCAACAAGAAATACTCATTAAAGGTATTCTTCTTGATTAGGTGATCCTAAGGAGGAATGTACGTATCCGGAGGATTATTACGATTAGTGGAATTCTCAATCGACTCATCCATCAGGAAAAAGTGTCATCATGATTGAGTGAGTTACTTTCCTTTTATTTCTCATACTTATGATTGTGCTTGTAAATTTAATTGCATTAGAATTTAGGCAAGATAAAATGGAAGTTGTATGATAAAATGTTGAAAGAATATTAAGCGTATCGAAGCATGTATTGCTTGTAATAAAGTTGTATGTGTATTATTACATTGAAGTGTTTGAAATTGGTTGATCACTTAAAAAGAAACTAAAATATAAAAAACTAAACTTTAATTAAGAATTTATGCACGCACTTCATATGTTAAGTCACATTGCATTCGCTATTATACAATTGGTGAGACTAGTGTATAACAGTGGTGGTAAGCATAACCAGTATATCATGTAGTTGGCGAGTAGGAGCTAGTAAGAACTACATAAATTGGTGGCTAGTAGGAGCCTATAATAACTACATGTTTTTTATAGCATATAGGAGCCGGTAAGATCTATAAAAATGTTTTAAAAAGAAGTTGTGGCCGTAATTGGCCGGAATACCTAACCCTGAATGAAGGGCGTAATTCATTCAACATATAATTCCCAGAAAGTAATATGTCTTGCATGCTCGTGTGTTTGTTGCATCCCATTTGCTTGCCTAATAAACTTGGTTGATATTTTACTTCAAGTATGAATTTTTGGGATTAACTCACTAAGCTTGTAAGCTTATGCCCCTATAGATATTTGCATTCTTAGGAACACCTGTTTTTGTACCCAAGGTCTCCTCATATCCGCGTAAGTTTTCTTTTGGAGCTTTTGAAGGAAATCTACTTAATGATTTAGATTAGAATTCCTTTGAAATCTTGATGTAGTGTTAAATTATTGTATAGACTATCAGTTATTTCGATCTTTGGGTTTTAGCAGGGGTATGCCCTAAGAATCATGTAATAGACCTTTGATTATGAATATTATGATCTATTTTATTTCTGGATCCTTGTATGTTCATTTTTACTTACTTAAAACACACTTCCCAAAAGCGTCTCATATTACCGTGCTAGACGCCTTACATGTAATACTAAGACTTTCGCGTAACTAAGGTGATCATTCTTGAGTCTTGATATTATATGTGGCGAGCTGCCACGTTTAGAGTACCTTTCGAGGCATGACAAGAATAAATTCATATACATGATTCAAACATCCTAAAAATCTTTGTAATTGTTTCTTATCTTTGATTTTTTTTAAAAGCATGAACAGTAAAGTTAAATAATTTTGAAAAAAATTTTCCATAATATTTTTGAACAAATTCCTTTTGTGCGCATTTGTATTCACTTTTAGCAAAATCAAGGCCAAAAGCAATCATATTCATTTTGATAAAGAGAATTACTTTCAAAACAATACGTAATCTAGAGATTATAAAAATATAAGCTATGTAATATATATGGCAAAAAATTAGACAAACCTGTCATGCCCCAAAAGGTACCCTAAGCGCGATAGTCCGCCACACTCAATATTAAAGTTTAAGTATGACAACCTTAAGCATCCCAAAAGCTTCAATATCGGGTGTAAGGTGTACCTTCACAATCATAGAGGACTAACTTTGAAATAAGTTGTTTAAAAAGACATTCATAATAGCAGTTAAGAATGGAAATCACAACATAAGCATCTTAAATATGAAATATAGGAGTCTTACAAAATATTAAAGGGGCATTGCCCTATCAAAAGATAAAGTCTATCGTAGCCTAGCTATAAGAATTACATCAAAGATTTACATAAAAGTCTAAGTCTATAACTAGTTCTTGACTTCATCCAAAAACTCTTGAATCCAAAAAGGTAGTACATGAGAGAAATATCCTCTGGGCGTCAACAAAAGGTAGGGGTGCTGCAATAAATATCTATAAGGGGTAAGCTTCCTTGCTTAGTGAGAATTATTTTCACAAATAAAGTGCTCAAACAAACAATATTCAAAAAAGTTAATTAAACAAGCATCTAAAATGCAACAAACACGTGAGCAAACAATACGTGAAAATCATATGTTGAATAGATTTACCTCTCCATTCATGGTTAGGTGTTCTGGGCCGTAAGGCCATAGTTTGCAAATGAAGTTTTTGTAGTTTTTATATAAGCAACTACTAGTAGTTAAAATGTAGTTAATTCAGGTGTCTATTCACCATTTTTAATTGGGCGAACATTCGCCATAAAGTAGATTTTTGGGTTCTACGGACCTCACTACTATGCCCTCGTCCCATCAAGGATATAGTAATGAATGCAATATGAATCACTACGTGTTTATGCATGAATCATTTTATTAAAGTAATCATGGCATAATATTAGATGTTTTAAATAGTGATCATAGAGTTTGCAGACATATCATTCCTATACTAATCATACAACGATTATTTGATAATTCCTGCTTCAATATGCTAACACAATTTCAACCATATACGTAAGGCACATGCACTTTCACGCTTTTACCTTTTCCTAATTGTAGTGCTGCTAATCTACAAGCAAAAACATAAGTACAAGAATGTAGGAAATTAAACTTACTCAGCCTTGGCAGCATAAAGCTTATAATCAAAGTAGTCATCCGGATAGGGAAACTCGGGTTTTTCATTGCCTAAACAAGAGAAATACTCATTTTTCTTGAAGTTCTACTTAAACTTGCAAATTCTATTTTATTAAGTTTGACAAAATTCATATGTGGTGAAATTTCAACTTAAAATTGTCATAACTTGCTCATTTTAACTCAGAATTTTGCATATTATATACGTTTTCTACCTACTTGAAAAGATCTATTTATTTCTATGGTTATTTTTATCAACAAAAGCTATTTAGGTTCTGAAAAGACATGATACAGAATTGACACGAAAATCCCAGCCCTTAAAACATGATTTTTCTAACTTTTTATCAACCAAAAAATCCCATAGCAAACATATAAATATATATGTAGTTGAAAAATCCTTTTGATACATATGCAACTCATATTATACACATGATTTTAAATGATGTTGTCTTAATCAATGATTTTTCATAAAAGAATTTGTCTTACTAGTTGAAAAGTGAAAGTTGATAAAACTATTTTAAGTTGTTTGGAAATAAAACTAAAGATTTTTGAGTCATTAAATGTGTGATATAGTTTATTTTTCCTTATCTCTTAAATGATAATTTAGTTTTAAAAAATTTTAGTCTTTCCAAGTGTTGGTCCCAAAATAATCAAGAAAGGGGGTTGAATTGATTATTTAAAAGTTTTGTCTTTTAAAATTTCCCTTTTAAGTTTTAAACATGAGAACAATATATCAATTTAAACAATGCTGACAATGTATTACTGAAAAATAAAAGATGAGGGAAAAAGAATATCAAGAAGCTAGTGGTTCCGCCTTATGCGTCAATCCACTCTTCCGGCTCCATACCGGAGACCTCGTTATCCTACGGGTATTGTTCCACTATATCCAATAAGAACAAATTACAAGCTTGTATAATTCTCTCTGCTCGATTCTCATAGCTATCCTCTACCTTCAATCGATCTACAGAGTTTAAACTTGTAACTGAGCTACCAAGCTAAGAAGGCAACAACAAGTTCCTTCTATTACAAATAAAAATCAAAGACTAAAACAATGAAGAATATTTGCACAATTTCGGCTTAATGAAAGCTTGTAGGAGATTGATATATGAGAAGGATGAATATTTCTTGCTGCGTGTGAAGCTTGTAAAGATTCTCTACTTCCTTCTGTTTTCTTTGATATTTATGACTTTTTTTTTCAACGGTCAATATCGGTTTGAAGAATTTATATCATGTCCCAATTATCTTGGCTGCAAATCTGTTCTTTTTTATCTGTATTTTAAAATTTGAAAACCATCTAGCTGCTTCTTTTCGTCTGTCATGGATTGGATAAGCTTTGTTGAGATAACGTCTTTGATTCTTGCTGTAATTATTTCCTTGAACTGATCTGAAAGTTATCGTGTTTTTCTCTTTGTGATTTGAACAAGATATACTTGAAATGATAATTTTATCTTCTTCAATAAATCACGGTGATCTTCTCTTGTTTTCTTCTCTTAGATAATCCTCAAGATTTCTGCTGATATCTCTTGTGATCTTAAAAAAAATATGGATAAATTAATATCCTAATAAATCTTATCTTCAGACAACAAACATTATCTTCTAATCTTATCTTGTAACTATCATATCTTCTTATCGAAACAACCTTTATTATCCATATCTTATCACATTCGAGATCTATAAGAGCTTTAGGAATTATCCGTGCGTCTTGATAAAAATATTTGAAGATATCAAAAATAATTTTCAATTAATCTTTATATAAAACTTGATGTGAAAAGATCCCCATGATATAAAATCCAACTTAAGTGAAACACATCAAGTATATTACCCAAATATACTTGATAAGTGGAGCTGGGTCTTGAAAAATATTTAAATCTAAGATTTAAACAATTTTAGGCGAATCTGGAAAAATTCATGCCAATCCTTAAGGTTCTGAAATTGCCTCTGACTAGCTTGATAAGAATATTTATTTACTAACGTAAATTCTGAAATGCTTCTGACACACTTATTTTCCATCGTTGAAAGTTCTGAAATTGCTTCTGACTAGCTTATTAAGCATATATGAGTCTCACTGAAAGTTCTGAAAATGCTTTGAAAGACTTTCTTTAGATACCAAAGCTTAAACGAAACTTCTGAAATAACTTCTGTCTTTATAAAAACTCATTCATGTAACTATCAAAGGTTCTAAATAAGCTTCTATTCAATCATGCTTAATAAATAAAATTAGAGACAATTAATCATCCTTTTATTATCATCAAAACATTATTAGAGAACTTAACATTCTCCTCTTTTTTTATGATAACAAAAGATCTCTATAACTTTTAAAAAAATCAATTATTATTATTAGAAGTATTATCACCATCGTACATACATACAGTAGCAGCACATATATCATCATCATACATATATAGTATCATCATCATACGTACATAGCAGTAGCAACACATATCATCATCATATTTCATTAAAGTTTCTCCCCCTTTTTGTTATCATCAAGAAGTAAAACTCCCCCTGAATTTATGCATAAGAGAATTGAAAACATTTATATAAAACAAAAACAGAAAGTATTTAAAGATAAAGAGTTTGAGAAAACAAAAAGTTATTAAAAAAACAAAACAGATCAATTTTTTCTTGATTTTCTAGGAGAGGTTAAAGAGACTGAAGGCTTCTCGGGTAAGGATTCCAGATCTATGATATGACCTCCCTTTCGAACATACTCCGGAAAATGAGCTTCAGAAATAGTTGAATTTCTCCTTGAACATTCTTTGCAGCCTTGATATTTTTATCTATCTTTGACTCAAGATGATTAAACCGTGATGTGATAGATTCTCCAACTTTCCTTAGTTGATGTACCAAGTGATTAAAGTTTGTGACACTATGATCAAGATCCCTTTTGATATTGCCACTAAATTCATCATAAAGTATTCTATAACTTTTGAAATCAATGAGGAGTTTCTTGGAATCATCTCTGACTTGTTTGATTAAATCAAGGGTATTCTTTTGTTCCATTCCTTGAAAGACTCTGAGCTCATCCTTCATAGTATTATGGATATGATCTTTCAACTCACTCTTGATGGATTCTTGAATCATATTTTTAAGTTCATCAAGGTTCAAAGACTTAGTGTCAGACAATGAAGAACTTCCACTTTCATATATTTTTCGTTTCTTTGATTTTCCTACATCAACATCCACATCAGCCTCTGGATGTTCCTCTAACACTTGAACATGTGGTATTGAGGATCCGAAAGGAATTTCCTTAAGCCTATGTTTCTCATCAATATAATGTGATCCATCATTAGCATACCGCAAACAATCTTTCACATAGATTGACATATGATGAAACACTTCTTTTCCAATTCATTTCAACTTAATCGGTTCAGAAGAACTTGATGGAAGCTTAACTTTCTTAAACTCAAATATCTTCATCAAGACATTTCCAAAAGTCAAACTTTCTTGATTCTTCCAGATTTGATTAATTACCCTAGAGGCAATATCAAGCTTCTTCTTTTTATGATGGCAAAAATAATTTGCACATGATCAATGGATATAGAAGTTGAACTTCCTTTCCGTGGACAGATGCACTCTATAATGATTTTATGCAAAATCCTTGGAAATAATTCAAAGTCCTTTATCGTGGCTTCTTTGCCATAATCCATTTCTAAACCTCCATTCACGGTAGCAAACAATTCATTCCTAGACAAATTAACTATCTCCACATCATCATTAACATCCATCATTTCAAAACATTTGATCACATCTTCTCAAGAGATAGCTATCTTTTGCCCACACACTTTAGAAAGCAACACATTTTCTTTTGAGATATTCAAGTTTTGATAAAACTCCTTTACACATTCTCCATATTCCAAAATTTGCAGAGAACATAAAGATACACATCTTATCAATTCTAAGAACTCAGTCAAGTAAAAACCATTACTTGTAAAGAAGTTGAAATTGATAAAGCTACATGCACACGCCTCTGTTTTCTTTAGGCCTACTAACTTTGCCATAGAAAGTTTTGTAAGACTGGATTCAGAACCTTTGAACTTTTTCTTGAAACATGTAGTAGTACTTTGTCCTATTTCTACTTTTTCTTTTCCCTTTTTGGACAAAGATGATTTCTTTCCTTTCATTAGTGACTGCTCTGAAGATTTCAAGTCCATTTCTGAAGGTATTACATTTGGGTTTTCCTCTATCATAGCTTCTGATATAGTTTCTGAAGGAGTTTGTTTAGGTTTCTTCGAACCTTAACTCGACTCATGAGCCATCTTGGAACGAATTTCTCGTGACTTTAAGGGAGATGGTGATTGAGATGGAGTATTCTCTGAATCAGATGGCTCATCATGGATTACAAGCGGTTTTTCTGAGGGTTTGGTTTTGAAGTTTTTCTGCTTGATTCTCTCGGATTTCTTGGCCACCATTTTTGCAAAAGGAATGTGGAAAGACTCTTGAGTGAAAGAGGATAAAAATGGAGATTTGAAATAGTTTTAATTTGATGGTAAAAATTTTTCCCAAAAAATATCTTATGATTTTTTTATTTAAATAGGGAAGCTACTCTTAATGTAACATAAATGGGACTTGAATATCACAATTTCCAAAATGTCCTTTTTCAAAAAGGATAATAAATTCCAATTTCATTTTTTATATATTCAAAATTTAATTTTTCAAGCGGTTTTGTAAATATGCCTGCAAATTACATATCAGAAGGCACAAACTTAACAACAATATTACCATTAGCTACATGATCTCGAATAAAATGATGTCGAATTTCAATATGTTTAGATCTAGAATGATGCACTGGATGTTTGGTCAGATTAATTGCACTTGTATTATAACATTTAATTGGTATATTTTTATAAAATAAATCATAATCATGTAGTTGTTGTTTAATCCGTAGTATTTGAGCACAACAATTTCCAATAGAAACATATTGTGCTTCTGGTGCAGATAAGGCAACGGAATTTTGTTTCTTAGATGACCAAGAAACTAATTTGTCACCTAAAAATTGACAAGTACCAGATATGCTTTTTCTATCAATTTTGCAACTAGCACAATCTGCATCAGAGTAACCTATTAAATCAAAATTTTGATTTTTAGGGTACCAGATGCCTAATTTTGAAGCATTTATCAAGTATTTGAAAATTCTTTTAACAGTTGTCAAATGTATTTCTGTTGGTGCACTTTGAAATCTAGCACATCAACATACACTAAAGAGAATATTAGGTCTGGATGCAATTAAATATAATAAAGAACCAATGAGACTTCTATATAACTTTTCATTTACCTTATTCCCATTTGAATCAGAATCTAACCTTGTTGAAGTACTCATGGGAGTTGCAGCTCCATTACATCCTTCATACCTGAATTTCTTTAGAATTTGTTTTGTGTATTTTTCTTGATGTATGAAGATTCCTTCTTTTGTTTGTTTAATTTGCAGTCCAAGAAAGAAGGTCAATTCACCCATCATTGACATTTCAAATTCTTCCTGCATACTCTTTGCAATCTCTTGACAATATATTTCATTAGTAAATCCAAATATAATATCATCCACATATATTTGAATAATTAAGATATCTTTATCATATGATTTTAAAAACAAGGTTGTGTCAACAGTTCCACTTTGAAAACCTTTTGAAATTAAAAACATACTTAATCTTTCATACCATGCCCTTGGAGCTTATTTTAAACCATATAAAGCTTTATTTAATTTGTAAACATAATCAGGTTTAAAAAGATCTTCAAAACCAGGGGGTTGTTCTACAAAAACTTTTTCTTTTATAAAACCATTTAAAAATGCACTTTTTACATCCATTTGAAAAACTTTGAAATTTTTGAAACATGCATATGCAAGCATCAAACGAATTGCTTCTAATCTAGCTACAGGTGCATATGTTTCATCAAAGTCTATTCCTTCTTCCTATGAATATCCTTTAGCCACTAATCTTACTTTATTTCTAACTATTTTACCATCTTCATCTAATTTGTTCTTGAAAACCCATTTAGTTCTAATTATTGATTTTCCTTTAGGTTTAGGTACAAGATTCCATACATTATT
The DNA here is from genome assembly GCA_024138025.1 of Combretum micranthum. Taxonomy (NCBI): domain Eukaryota; kingdom Viridiplantae; phylum Streptophyta; class Magnoliopsida; order Myrtales; family Combretaceae; genus Combretum; species Combretum micranthum. Next base: position 199,723 of record JAMXBD010001386.1, read on the forward strand.
TCTTTGAAATTGATTTAGTTCCTCTTGCATGGCATCTATCGAATTATTATCACTTAAAGCTTCATTAACATTATTAGGCTCAATTTCCGATAATAAAGCAAAATGATTTTCAAAATCCTTTAAATTATATCTTGTTTTAACACTAGCTTGAACATCACCAATTATTTGTTCAGAAGGATAAGCAGATTTATATTTCCAACCATAGAAGTTTCTGGTTCAGATTCTCTAGGTTCTGGAGTACCTTCTGTATGACCTTCTGGAACAATTTCTGGATTTTCAAATTCTTTGTTTTCTATAGCGGGTACTTCAGACTTTAGTTCTAAACAAGATTCTTCTTTAGATTTGGATTCTTTTTCATCATCAGACTCATCATCCTTTATATCTTCAACAAACTTAACATTTATTGATTCTTCAACTATTTTAGATGTTTTATTAAAAACACGATAAGTGCGACTATTTAAGGAATATCCTAAGAATATATGTAAACCCCTAAATTTTCAGAATCGGTTTAGCATAAAACCCTAAACCGGAAGTCAAACGGAACCGTAAAGGTCAACAAAACCCTAGTTTACCGTAACTATCTAAATCTGACATTACCGTTTTCTTTGGCCCTAGAAAACGAAGTTAGGATAATTAGCTAGAATAGTTCGTAATAACCATAGGTTTTATAAAAGTTTCATTTTCGCGAAATTCAGGTATCCTTCGAACCCGATCGGACACAGTTCTCGAAAAACGTGTCCGGAAGCCCGGAATAGTAAAAATATTCCGAATACACCGTTAGACTCGTAAAAATATAAGTTTTCCAAAAATATCAGTTTCGTAATTTTTCGGTAAGTAAAAATAACAGATATAGCTATTATACGCGTATTTTCTTACTACCGGTACTTTAATTGTCATATCTACTTTACATTACACTATTCATTACTATTCTACACTATTCTTTTATCTCTACTTTTTCTTACACCTATTCTTACACTCTACATAACCTATAATCTTAACTTTTTACCTTTCCCATAACTTTATATCACATCTACCTTACATATTACATCTTTTATTTCTTCAAAAAGTCAAAAAAATAAAACAAATACCCCTCCCCCATGCATGGCCGGCGCCCCCCCTCTCTCAATGCCCTCAATTTGTTTTAATTTACTTTATTTTAATCACACAAAAATCACTCCTCAATTTCCTATAAATACCCCCCTTCTCTTTCACTTCTTTCACACCACTTCTACACTAAAATTACTCTCTCAAAATCTCTCAAGAATTTCTCTCCAAGAAGTTCTTTCAAGAAGTCTCTTTAGCTCATCTCCTTTAGGTAAAATTCTTCAAGAAGTTTCCATGTTCATCTACTTAGTATGAACTTAATGTGTGTTTTCTAAAACCATGAAGGTTAAGAAAGCAACAATAGGTTCATACTTTGTTTTTGTCCATAATCATAATTCCTTTATGTTCATATTTCTTTTATGTTCATTTATGTCTCTTTTATGTTCATAACTATCTACTATATCTATATAGCTATATATACTATTTAGAGCATATAAGCTCATGGTCTTGCAATTTATTTACCTTTCATGCCATTTATTTACTTCAATGCATTTTATTTATTCCAAGTTGTTTTTAAGACTAGTCTCTAGTCTTAGACTTGTCCTCATCAAGTCAAAATAAGCTTTTCTTTCTTTCATTTTATTTCATTATGGGACTAGTTTACTTCTTAGTCCCGGGAGCCTTGAAAAAGCTAAGACTCCAATACTTGACTTTATTATTATGCTTTATGTTATTTTGGTTATTATTATTCTCATAATCATGTTCATTTAGATTGTTGTCCATAATTTTATTTAAACAAAAAGAAGAATTTTGTCACTTAGAAATAAGTTTATGTAAAGTATAAAATCTATAAAGCAACACAAAATAAACTCATTCCTTTTCATGTTACAAAAAGAACTCACTATAATTTTATAAACTACTTTTACTTTAAAAAGCCACTTAGATCCTTATTATCCCACCTTGTTTTTCAAAAGAAAATATTTTGTTGACAAAAATGGTTCTTTTCATAAGAAAGAAAATAAGATGGATGACTAAGGAAATTTTTAAGTAAAGACCTTTGCAAACAAATAGGCAAAGAAAATTTATGGTTTGAAAATAATAAAGTTATTTCTTTTCAAGTTACAAGAAGAAGTTAATAAGATTATAGAAATTAGTTTTTCTACAAAAAGTCCTTAATTGTTCCACATTGTTTTTATGAAGAAAACAAATTTTCATGCATGGATGATTATTTTTGAAAAATATGAGACATGAGAAAAAGAAATGAGAAATATCAAGTAAGGATTTTTGCAAAACAAGTAAACAAAGGAATTTACACAAGAAAAATGAAGAATAGCATATTTCCTAGAAAACTTCAAATATAGTATTAATGTAACTTAGAAAGTAGAAAATTTTATTTTCAAAGGTCACTTAGAAAAAGATAAATAAAACCAACATAAAACGTTTTTAGAAAATAAAGAAAACAAGGTATTCATTTCAAAGAAATTTACAAAAACAATTTCCGAAAAGCTTCAACCGACATTGTTTTACCTAAGAAAAATAATTGGACAACAAGACACTTGAGCATGCTTAAATATGAGTTATATAGTTATAAAAAGAGAATTTTTCAACTATATAGATAACTAAGTATTTATCAAACAAATTTTGATTTCTTGAACCAAAGTTGTTTTTACTTGGAAATCCGTGGTGAATTTTGTCTACTTTTTCAGAGCCTATATGGCCTTGTTTGTTGATATAATTTTGGAAATGGGTAGATCTTTTCGAGTAGGTAGAAATCGGTATATTATATGCGCGATTCCGAGTTAAAATGACCAAGTTATGGCCATTTTAAGTTGGAACATTCTTCATACGAACTTTGACGTTCTTTGACATTGTTTTGTCAAAATTCAAGAAAATCATCAAGAAAAACTCATTGTGGGTATTTTCTTTGGTTAGGTGACCCCGAGGAAGGATTCCTTTACCCGAGAACTATTACGATTAAGTGGAGTGTGTGAACGACTCATCCGCTTAGAGGAATAGACGACAATGGCATCGTGAGTTTATTTCCATTAAATGCTATACTTGTTGTGCTTGTAAATTAGTTGCACTAGAGTTAGGAAAAGATAAACCGATATGCATGTAAAATAATTCCTTGAAAGAATTCTAAGAATATCGAAGCCAGAATTGTTCTAAGTGATTGTTTTAGTTTAATATTGATTTGTGTGAAATTCCTTGATCGCCATAAAGTTGAAAATAATTATGTTATGACTTTATAAATTAATGAACTCATGCATACCACGAAGTGAGTCACATTGCATGGTTGGGTTATTATCCTTGGGTGAGAAGGATAGTAAGCTCATGTCGAAAGCAACACTTGGCGGGAGATCCGAAAGCGATTGCTTGGCGGCTTAATGGAATATGCTTGGCGGTAGATCCGAAAGCAAGGTCAATCAAGTAGATTCGGAATGCTCGACGATGTGTGCTCGTGAGCAAGAAAATTTTTATTTAAAACTACTTGAATTGAGGTTATGTATCACCAAACCCCGAATGGAGGGCGTAAATCCATTCAACATATAGTTCCCGGAAAACTATATGCTTGTTTGCCCACGTGCTTGTGCATTACATTTGTTTGATTAAATCAACTTGTTTGAATCTTGTTACAAGAAGTTATTTATGGAAATAGTTCTCACTAAGCCTATTAGCTTATACCCCGATAGATATCTTTTGCAGTTTCCTTACTTATGGTTAAGGCCACGTGGACCATGCGGGCAGGTAATCTCTCTTGAACATTAGAAACTTGGGTAAAGTGTAGCAGTATTAGCATGCAAATATTTATATAATAGATTAGTAATTTAGGGAGTTGTCCCTAAGTTTGTAAAGTCTTTGCCATGAATGAATAATTATTGTGAATCTCTTTTCTTAATATGTTTTTATATCTCCTTAAGCTTCATAATTCCATATATGGTCCTCTAAATTGTGAAAGTAGCCTTACACTTAATATAAAAGCTTTTGGAATGGCTAAGGTTGTCATACTTAAGCTTTAATATTGAGTGTGGCGGACTGTCACGTTTAGGGTACCCATTGGGGCGTGACAGTTTAAGTTGGTATCAGAGCATGGTTTAAGAACCTAGGAATCATAATTATAGAAATGGACTTAAGAAGAATTGACTTAGATAGAAGCAAGAAAAACCTAGATGAAATAGAATGGGTAGAATAAGTCTTCTAATATCTTCTTTTTACGTAGATCACCATAGATGAGGCCCGTCTCCAAGCCAAGAACTTCCGAAAGGACCCTTCGAAACACCAGAATTTCCGAATGAGACTTAGAGTTTTATGTGAAGAATTTGCCCTAGCAGGACAACCTAAGACCATTCGAGAAATGTTCCAAATCTGGAAAGGGGAATGATGCAAACCGAGTGGAAAGGAGTGTTACGAACTATTCACAACTGCCCTATAGGCAAAAGAATGACCGAGTTGGAAGTAATATATGCTGTGGAACGAATCATTGCTATCGCGGACCACCGACCAATGCTGAAGGAAGCAACCTTCGTTCTTAGAGAAGAAGGAGGACGAACCCCACCGGATTTTCGGACCTGGACCAAGATCGGACCGATGTTTGTCTATGCCCATGATGATTTGATGGACCACCTCGAATGGATGAGGGCCGACCTCAACAATACTTTCCATTGGCATGGAGTATATCAGGGAATACTACGACCCCCAACAGAAGTATCCACCGAGCCACCTACCTTCACAGGAATCCAACTAGGAATGAACGGACCCTACGATTGCGAGAAGATGGAACAGTGATAAGAGATGAACCAATGCAGGAGGCGAGTGACAGTTCGGATGGTGAACCCGGTGAGGACTGAGGAAAATCAAGAAGAAAGACCGGCGCAAGAGATAAGGAACCAAGCGCCGTAGGAGTCGAGGAACCTTGGACTAACGATGAGTTAAGAATCATTCGCTACCTAGAAGGAAGACATGTTCGGGGAGGACAAGGAGTAGACTCCACGATGGATACGGAAAATGCTCCGGCAATGAAAACAACAATAGGGAGACCGAAGGAACAATCACTTGGAAGACCATTGATGAGATAGCACCAGTAATGACGGATGAGGAACTGATTGCCTATCACGAAAAAGAATGGGAGAGAGAACGAAAGAGAAGAAAACACTTCAACCAAATCATGAGGAGTTTGAACCCAGGATCGTCCAGCAGCAACCGGGAGATGCCCGAAGAATGAAGAAAGGAGGAAAGGAAACGAAGCATATCCCTAGAAGTCCAGCTTAGATTTTGTAATCATAGACTAGATCCATGATCTTAGTCTATCTTTTAATTTCGGAACAATGTTTGTTATTTCTATGTGATTTTCTTTTGTGATTTGTCTTATTTCCGATTTCATGTATGAACTTTATTTCTATGATGATGCTTAAGTTTGATTTCAGAAATTGTTTTGATTTAAATTCCGTTAGCTTTTATGCATATTTAATTTCCGTTATATCCACCAATTTCCGGCAAAAATTTAATTAAGTTATCAAAACTTTACAAACCTGACTTAGAAAAGTTTAAAACAGCCGAAATAGGAGTAGACGAAGAGGGAACAAAGCGCCTCTAACCAACCAGACATAGAAGCAGATCAACCTGCTGTCCAAGGAGCCGCCGCACCCAAATGAACTTACACGCCACGTTAGGACACCTAACCCACGTATTAGAAGAAATTAGGCAAAATATGCCAGCACAAGCACCCGTACCAGAGGCAACACCAGCAACAGCATCAGCGACAGCCCCAGTGTCTATACCAACCCCACCACCACAACAAGCTTCAACAGAGGCATCTGTGCATAGGAACATGCATAGCCAAAGTGCACCCCTACCTCCATCTCCACCGCCAAGACCATACAAAAGCATGTTACCTAACTTCATCAAAAGCAACCGCTATTTTGAAGGAGCTTATGACAAGCCAGAAGAGGCAGAAGATTGGTTATCTCAAATAGAGATGTCCTTTGATGCATATGAAGTTCCGCCCCATTTGCAAATCAAGTATGGAACATTCATGCTTCGTCTAAACGCTAGGATATGGTGGGAGTCAAGGAAAAGAGATCTAATGACTCCAATCACTTGGGAAATGTTTAGACATGAGTTTTTGGAGAATTATTTCCCAGGAAGTTTACGAGTAAGGTATAGCGCGGACTTCTTGCAAATTGCTCAAAAGGGAAGAACAATCGAACAATATGAAACTGAGTTCAGTAGATTGTTGCAATATGCACCGGACTCCTATAAGTACAGTGAAGAATTGAAAAGACAAGTCTTTATAGGAGGATTGGATGAAGACCTAAGGATGAATTGGAAGAATTTGACATAAGAAATTTTCGAGAATTAGTGGAAAGAGCTCGGATTGTAGAAGGAGCAAGGAAAAGGAGAGAAAGAATAGAAGAAGAAGAAGACCCAATCGTTGAAAGGAGTTTTACGTAGAACCCCATCTCATGCCCCTACCAAAGAAAATCAAGAACGACAATAGAAGGATCATACCAAGAGGTATTAAGTGTTGGAAGTGCAATGGAGCACACTACCCGAAGAAGTGCCCCCAGCTATTTGGAAAGTGTTTCTTCTGTGGAAATACAAACCATAAGATGTCAAAATGCCCAAACAGAGGGTAGATGCTTGCTATGTTTGCAATCAGAAAGGACATTTTGCCAACAACTGTCCACAAGGAAGGAATATTCTATCAAGATCATCAGAGGAAGTTGTTCCTATAAGAATGAGAAAGGAAATGGAAGTGGAAGTGAAAGCAGACCAGGATCTACTGCTCCGGAATTCGAATACAACTTGGAGGGACGATGGATAAGTGAAGAAGTGAACAAAGAGAAATGGAAACTTGACTGCCTTGGAGTACATTAGAGGCTATAACAGCGATGCGGAACCAGTCAATCCCCAACCTTCTTTTATTGATGTTGTTTCTTTTTCAAGTAACGGAGGAAGTAAAGTTTTCTTTATGTGGATGAATAGGAGATAATCCCCTAATGTGTACATAGAAGTTTAGTAAATCAAATGTTTTACTCTCTTGAAATTCAAAGTGTTACATTCTTTCGGTATATCTAGACTACCAATGACAAACGATCAACCTAGTTTAAGATAATGCGAAAGAATGATGAAACCCAAAAAATTGGTCAACTTTCAACAAAGATGAGGACATGAAGTCACCTGTGACTCTAAGGAATAATGGAATTAAGTAATCTTTTGAATAAGATGTATACCTCTCAAATAAGATCCCAATAAGAAGACAAGGAGAACATAGAGCTTACAAAACAAAAAGAAATAGTTGGCAAAGGATTTGCTAACATAAGAAAAGAACAGACACATTCTTTCAAGTTGATAAAGGAAATTAAATAGCTAAAGAGTGAAGAGAAATTGACCTTTGGAGACATTCATAAGTTCCAATAAGAAGTTTTGAAAAGAATTCTGGATACAGATTTCACTCAGAGAAACATGGAAAATAGACTAATAAGGAAGTTGGAGAAACAACAAACAAGAAAAATCGAGACCTTACGAAATGAAGTATGCCATCACGAAATATACCCATCCAGCTTATAATGGAGAAAACCCTAAGCCAACGTGTTAACTTTCGGAAAGGAACAAAGTGAAAACCTTTTAAGGAGCAAACACGTTTTCTCAAGATTAAGATCACGATATCACCAACAAAGATCAAATCAAGAAGGCATGACCCTCAAATTCTTCATAACCCACAAGTTTTAGTAATGCTTTCTGGACTCAAGAATAGTGATATAGCCTGAAGAAGGAAAGAGGTAATCAAGAATGTAATCTTAAGTATAGGAAATTAATAAAAGGGAGTTGAAAAGCCGAACCTTGAAGTTCACAACAAGGTTTAAAAGAGGAACCACGTCGTAGGATATTAAGATCAACCGTATAAAAATAATAAAAGAGCTTAGATAAGAAGATACGAAGGATAAAGAAGGGATAAGGAAGAAAGATGTATTAAAGGAAGCTAAAGGATGATTTAGCATAACTAAGGACAAGGAAGTTAGTAAGAAAGAATCATATACGTTCATAATTTGGGATCAACAACATATCCAAGAGAACTCAGATATACCGAAGTTCAAGGGACATAGAAGAAAAAAATATGGATAAAGGAATAAAACACCAAAGGATGAAAAGGTTTATGAAATTCAATGAAAACGGAATTAACCTTCTCAAGATTTTGAATTTCTCACAAACGATAACAAGAAGGCAAGGATGCTTATGGTATAAATTGAGTAACTAACAAAGATGGTTCGTTTCATAATCGGTCAATATAACGCTCTCTAAAGGAAAAGAGATGAAAGCAAAAGAGATCAGTCAGAGATATGACAAACCTGACGCAAGAATGGGAACAAGAGGAACTAATAAAGAATTTTGGACCCCTGATACTACAAACGATCAAGGAAAATCATTCAAATACCTTGGAGGAACAATCAAGAGCATCTCATGAGATGATAAAGGCACAAGATAGACGAAATAAGATGAATCGGAAAAGAAGGACCTTAAAAATCTCAAATGAGAATCAGGTGAGTTTAAAGATAGGAAGTAATCATAAGACGAGAAGGAAGTTGATTATTACATAAACATATTGGAATGTGCAACAATTCCCCATTTAACAAATGGTTAAGGAATCAAGTTATAAGGATAAAAGTTAATGTTTTTAAAGGAATTTTCCTTATGAAGATATACCCAATACCGATATTTATCCACAAGAGTTCAGAGGATAAGAAATGAGGAAATCAATTAAAGAATCTTTTGAAGAATGACGCATAACCCAAGTAACCAAGTTTGGTTAGAACCACAAGTAGGAATTTCCAAGTTTTGAGGACAAAACTTTCTTTAAGGGGGTAGGTTGTAAACCCCTAAATTTTCGGAATCGTTTAGCATAAAACCCTAAACCGGAAGTCAAACGGAACCCTAAAGGTCAACAAAACCCTAGTTTACCGTATCCATCTAAATCCGGCATTGCCGTTTTCTTTGGCCCTAGAAAACGAAGTTGGATAATTAGCTAAATAGTTCGTAATAACCATAGGTTTTATAAAATTTCAGTTTCGCGAAATTCGGGTGTCCTTCGAACCCGATCGGACACAGTTCTCGAAAAACGTGTCCGGAAGCCCGGAATAGTAAAAATATTCCGAATACACCGTTAGACTCGTAAAAATATAAGTTTTCCAAAAATATCAGTTTCGTAATTTTTCGGTAAGTAAAAATAATATTATACGCGTATTTTCTTACTACCGGTACTTTAATTGTCATATCTACTTTACATTACACTATTCATTACTATTCTACACTATTCTTTTATCTCTACTTTTTCTTACACCTATTCTTACACTCTACATAACCTATAATCTTAACTTTTTACCTTTCCCATAACTTTATATCACATCTACCTTACATATTACATCTTTTATTTCTCAAAAAGTCAAAAAAAATAAAACAAATCCCCTCCCTGCATGGCCGCGCCCCCCTCTCTCTCCCTCAATTTGTTTTAATTTTACTTTATTTTAATCACACAAAAATCACTCCTCAATTTCCTATAAATACCCCCCTTCTCTTTCACTTCTTTCACACCACTTCTACACTAAAATTACTCTCTCAAAATCTCTCAAGAATTTCTCTCCAAGAAGTTCTTTCAAGAAGTCTCTTTAGCTCATCTCCTTTAGGTAAAGTTCTTCAAGAAGTTTCCATGTTCATCTACTTAGTATGAACTTAATGTGTGTTTTCTAAAACCATGAAGGTTAAGAAAGCAACAATAGGTTCATACTTTGTTTTTGTTCATAATCATAATTCCTTTATGTTCATATTTCTTTTATGTTCATTTATGTCTCTTTTATGTTCATAACTATCTACTATATCTATATAGCTATATATACTATTTAGAGCATATAAGCTCATGATCTTGCAATTTATTTACCTTTCATGCAATTTATTTACTTCAATGCATTTTATTTATTCCAAGTTGTTTTTAAGACTAGTCTCTAGTCTTAGACTTGTCCTCATCAAGTCAAAACAAGCTTTTCTTTCTTTCATTTATTTTATTATGGGACTAGTTTACTTCTTAGTCCCGGGAGCCTTGAAAAAGCTAAGACTCCAATACTTGACTTTATTATTATGCTTTATGTTATTTTGGTTATTATTATTCTCATAATCATGTTCATTTAGATTGTTGTCCATAATTTTATTTAACAAAAAGAAGAATTTTGTCACTTAGAAATAAGTTATGTAAAGTATAAAATCTATAAAGCAACACAAAATAAACTCATTCCTTTTCATGTTACAAAAAGAACTCACTATAATTTTATAAACTACTTTTACTTTAAAAAGCCACTTAGATCCTTATTATTTCACCTTGTTTTTCAAAAGAAAATATTTTGTTGACAAAAATGGTTCTTTTCATAAGAAAGAAAATAAGATGGATGACTAAGGAAATTTTTAAGTAAAGACCTTTGCAAACAAATAGGCAAAGAAAATTTATGGTTTGAAAATAATAAAGTTATTTCTTTTCAAGTTACAAGAAGAAGTTAATAAGATTATAGAAATTAGTTTTTCTACAAAAAGTCCTTAATTGTTCCACATTGTTTTATGAAGAAAACAAATTTTCATGCATGGATGATTTTTTGAAAAATATGAGACATGAGAAAAAGAATGAGAAATATCAAGTAAGAATTTTTGCAAAACAAGTAAACAAAGGAATTTACACAAGAAAAATGAAGAATAGCATATTTCCTAGAAAACTTCAAATATAGTATTAATGTAACTTAGAAAGTAGAAAATTTTATTTTCAAAGGTCACTTAGAAAAGATAAATAAAACAACATAAAACGTTTTTAGAAAATAAAGAAAACAAGGTATTCATTTCAAAGAAATTTACAAAAACAATTTCGAAAAATGCTTCAACCCCGACATTGTTTTAACTAGAAAAATAATTGGACAACAAGACACTTGAGCATGTTAAATATGAGTTATATAGTATAAAAAGAGAATTTTTCAACTATATAGATAACTAAGTATTTATCAAACAAAATTTGATTCCTTGAACCAAAGTTGTTTTTACTTGGAAATCCGTGGTGAATTTTGTCACTACTTTTTCAGAGCCTATATGGCCTTGTTTGTTGAATATAATTTTGGAAATGGGTAGATCTTTTCGAGTAGGTAGAAATGGGTATATTATATGCGCGATTCCGAGTTAAAATGACCAAGTTATGGCCATTTTAAGTTGGAATCTTCATACGAACTTTGACGTTCTTTGACATTGTTTTGTCAAAATTCAAGAAAATCATCAAGAAAAAACTCATTGTGGGTATTTTCTTTGGTTAGGTGACCCCGAGAAAGGATTCCTTTACCCGAGATTATTACGATTAAGTGGAGTGTGTGAACGACTCATCCGCTTAGAGGAATAGACGACAATGGCATCGTGATTTATTTCCATTAAATGCTACACTTGTTGTGCTTGTAAATTAGTTGCACTAGAGTTAGGAAAAGATAAAACCGATATGCATGTAAAATAATTCCTTGAAAGAATCCTAAGAATATCGAAGCCAGAATTGTTCTAATGATTGTTTTAGTTTTATATTGATTTGTGTGAAATTCCTTGATCACCATAAAATTGAAAATAATTATGTTATGACTTTATAAATTAATGAACTCATGCATACCACGAAGTGAGTCACATTGCATGGTTGGGTTATTATCCTTGGGTGAGAAGGATAGTAAGCTCATGTCGAAAGCAACACTTGGCGGGAGATCCGAAAGCGATTGCTTGGCGGCTTAATGGAATATGCTTGGCGGTAGATCCGAAAGCAAGGTCAATAAAGTAGACTCGGAATGCTCGACAATGTGTGCTCGTGAGCAAGAAAACATTTTTTTATTTAAAACTACTTTAATTGAGGTTATGTATCACCAAACCCCGAATGGAGGGCGTAAATCCATTCAACATATAGTTCCCGGAAAACTATATGCTTGTTTGCCCACGTGCTTGTGCATTACATTTGTTTGACTAAATCAACTTTTTGAATCTTGTTACAAGAAGTTATTTATGGAAATAGTTCTCACTAAGCCTTTAGCTTACACCCCAATAGATATCTTTTGCAGTTCTCTTACTTATGGTTAAGGCCACGTGGACCATGCGGGCAGGTAATCCCTTTTGAACATTAGAAATCTGGATAAAGTGTAGCTTAATATTAGCATGCAAATATTCATATAATAGATTAGTAATTTAGGGAGTTGTTCCTAAGTTTGTAAAGTCTTTGCCATGAATGAATAATTATTGTGATTCTTCTTTTCTTGATATGTTTTTATATCTCCTTAAGCTTCATTATTCCATATATGGTCCTCTAAAATTGTGAAAGTAAGCCTTACACTTAATATAAAAGCTTTTGGAAATGACTAAGGTTGTCATACTTAAGCTTTAATATTGAGTGTGGCGGACTGTCACGTTTAGGGTACCCATTGGGGCGTGACAATATAGCTTCATAAGATCTTTCTCAAACTTACCAAGATTAAAAGTATCTTTTTCACAAAGCTTTAAAACCAAAAATGTCACGCCCCGAAGGGTACCCTAAACGTGGCAGTCCGCCATACACAATATTAAAGCCTAAGAATGACACCTCAGTCACGCGAAGGCTTCATACTATGTACAAGGCGTCTAACACATAGAGGAGGACACATCGGAATGATAAATTTTATGTTGATACAATTGTGTAACAATGTGAAGGAAATACAATCACTATTCTCCAAATACAAAACACTATACTTCAACATACAATTCATCAAACTCAATTACGTTCATCCAAGACTTCACTACATAAAATTTAAAGCAAAATCGTAGGCTTAGCCAAAGACTTCAAGCATTCTTATTTCTTGCCGGAATCCCGAAGTCATTCTTGACTTCAACCATCTCGGTCCCCACTTAGCTATCTTGAATAACCTGCTCATTTAATCAACTATTGGGGTATAAGCTACACTAGCTTAGTGAGTGTAATCTTCCACAACAATCATTCATGTCATAACAATTCAATCAAGTTATTAATCAAGCAAGTGGATGCATCAAAACGTGACGTGAGTTCAACATACATATGACAACCGGAAATCATATGTGGATGGAATTCCGCCCTCCATCCGGGTTAGCAGATTAACGACTACTGCGGTACTAACAATATCCCGCTTTATGGTTCACGGCTAACTACGATTATTCGATCTCGTTTATGGTTCACGACTAAACCTACAATTATTCGATGTCTCGTTTATGGTTCACGACTAACCTAGGATTATTTGATGTTGTTTATGGTTCACGGACTACCCTACGATTATTCGATGTCGTTTAAGGTTCAGGACTAACCTACGATTATTCGATGTCGTTTATGGTTCACGACTAACTACAAATGCTAATGCTCCTTCCCCTTGTGATATACACATGTCAATTTAGCATTAGTCCAAGTAGTTGATTAAAGCCATTTTACTTAGGCGATCAACAATTTTCCACAATCCATCATAGCTAACTATACAACCAAAATTTAACACCCGGTTTCGATATTCTTAATTTGAGTTCTCACATCATCATCAACATATAATTTCCCATCATTCATATTTCATTCATTTGGCCTACATTCTAGTTCACTAAATTACAAGCACAAACAATAAATGAATCGGGAAGAAAAAACTCACTCCGCCATAGGTTCGCCTTTTCTAGTAATAATAATCCGGAGGTAAAATTCAACGTCCTCGGGTTCACCTATCCACATAAGAAAACCCTAATGAGTATTCTACCATCTTAGGATACTAACTCTAAGAAAACTTAGTGGAATTGAAATTCGCGTCATTTTTGAAGTCCGATTTAAACTGGCCATAACTTTGGTGTTTTAAGTCGGAATTTCGCAAATATTTATATCGATTTCTATCTACTTAGGAAGAGCTTTCTAAATATGAAGTTTTAAATCAATTTTGAAAATTCTAACCCTCGAAAATGAGGGATCAGATCTGTACAGCGGTGACATAGATTACAAAAATGCGGTTTTCATGAATGCACTTGAGATTCCTAAGTATAAAATGAAACTAAATGCAATGGTAATGATTTTCACTATCATGAATGTCATGATATGAACTTTAATGAGCCTAAGTTCTTATAGCTCTTTAGGTTTAAAGAATTTACATTAAACTTTTCTTAGAAAACCATTTCATATTAATGTTTAACAAGTGAGTTTACTAGCTTAGTCACACCTATATATTACAAGGATTTTCTTTTAGGAAAACTCTATTTTACTTAAAGAATTTTGACCCTCATATTAGTTATATCCTAAGGCTTTATTTCTTAAATAAAATCTTAATTTATAAACTTTTAAGTGGGTCCTTTACTAGGGGGTTTCCAAAAATCCGAATTTAGTAAAGTCCATTTTCAAGTTGATTTCTTTAGGAAAAATGTATTCTATACTTAAAACTTTAAGTGTTTATTATGCCTATATCCTAAGGACTCCATTTATTTAAGAAAATACCATTTTTGAAGTTGGAAAAATAGTGTTTTCTAGCCTCTATTCATTATTACGAATTTAGTTGTAAGACTTTTAACTCTAAATTTCTTTAGACTTCATCTCTTGTTTTCAACTATTTTCCTTAGTAAAACACATTTAGATCCATGAAAAATATTGCTAAACATTATCTATTACCTATAGGCTCCATTTCTCTTGTAAAATATATGTTTAGAAGTTGATAAAAGTGTTTTTATCCTAGGTTTATAAAGTCATCCGAATTTACACAAGTTTATTTCTTGAAAAGTATTTTCCTTTTTGACTTTATTAACTTATCTAACCATAGATCTATACTAAGAAGGTTATTTACTAAAGACAAAAGCATTAAAGACTATTAATGCACATAAGCACAAAATAGTAATGAAACCTTAAATGCTTACATGATCATGAGTAGCAAAATGATAGATCTATTATTTCATATGCTCAAATGAGTTTTGAAAACATAAAAACTATATTTTATAAAAGATCTTTTGTTTAAAACATTTTTGTTGGAGAAACATAAAGCTTTTGGCATGAAAACTCCTTTAAATGTTAGATCTACTTTGTAATGGTTCGGTATTCTTGTTTTGATATTTCATTGTCCCTACCAAAAGATCATGGGGACATTTAGTTGAAATATCCAAGAATCACTTAGCCATAACAAAGATCTATGAGTGGAAGGAGTAAAAGTTTACTTACTTGAAGTAAAATGGAAGATGTGAAGAGGAAATGGAAGTTGTGTGTGTGTGTGTGGGGGCTTAAAACTTTAGGCCAAGAAGGAAAAAAAGAGAGAGACTTTGAGAGCTTTTTACTTTGTGAAACTTTGGAAAGTGAAAGAATGAGGAGAGAGAGAGAAAAAGTAGTATATATATGGATTGGAATTAGGTTAAATGAAGAAAGAAAATTTCAAATTGAAGCATGGAGGGGGAGTGTCACGCCCCGTAGGGTATCCTAAACGTAACAGTCCGCCACATACTAAGTAAGACTTTCGAGTTCCCTACCCGGGACCTTCGAAGGTCTTAAATAGATGTAAAGCGTTCCTTTACGACAATAGAATACTTCAACAAATGGAGTTAAACAGTTTAATGAGGCATCATTAGCCATAGATAATAAATCAAAACGCATAATGTTAAAGTTTACAAAATCTAAGGGGCATTCCCCCGCAAAAGAATAACAGTCTATTACAGTCATCCAGAGTCCTTAGTTTCCAATGGAAGTCTATACAAAAAGGAATGAATTAAACTTCTACGGGAAACTCCTATCTCCGGTACCTGCGCTGTAGCCTGTCTTGGCCTAAGCCATATAAAGTCGTGCTGCAAAAGATAGAAACTATAGGGGCGTAAGCTAACTAGCTTAGTGAGCAATACTTCCATCGCAATTAACATATCAGTCAACAAGTAATTATTCAGGCAAGTGTATGCATCAAACAAATGTGATCAGCAAACATATGACCAACCGGAAATCATATGTGGATGGACTTGCGCCCTCCATCCCGGGTTAGCAGATTAACGAATCCTGCGGTACGACGCCGTTTAAGCTCACGGTCAACTAATAATAATTCGTTTTATGGATCACGATTAACCAACAAGTCGTTTTATGGATCACGATTAACCAACAATGCGAATGCTCCAACCCCATCGTGACATGAATGAATTCTTTATAGTCGGAGTCGAATAGTCATTAATTCAATTCTTTTAAGTGACCAACAAGTATTCGCAGACATTCATCAAAGATCTAGTAAAGCAGTCAATATCTTAACACCCGGTTCGATATACCTTAACTCCATTTCACATATCAACAATCAACAACATAAATAATTCCCATATACCCCACATGCTTATACAATTTCTTTTATCTTTGCCTACATCACTAGTGCCACTACATTACATCACAATGCATTAATTGAGATGGAAGTAAACTCACTCGGCCATTGGACACCAAACTTCTTAATAATAATAATCGGGAGGTAGTGTGTCGTCCTGCTCGGAATCACCTACCAAACAAGAATAATCCTAATGAGATTCTCACCATGTAATTAAATCAAACTATATATCTAGACTAGTTGAATTCGGATTTCTCGCTATTTTTGGAAGTTCCGACTTAAAATGGCCATAACTTGGTCATTTTAACTCGGAATTTCGCAAACTTTATATCGATCTTCATCTACTTCGAAAGATCTATCTATTTCAAGTATTAAATCCAAGTTTTGAAAATAATAGGGTCACGGAACAGTGGGATCAGTTCTGTTCCGCAATTGATCCAATTTTGAAAATGTGCTTTGCTTTTGATAAGAAATGTTCCTAGTTGGTGATTCATGCATGAATGATTTAGGAATGAATTACTAATGTGTATGCCATGTAATGAACTCAATATGTGCATGGTCATGATGATTTTTGTAGTAATAAACTCTTAGGAACTCCTAAGTGTTGGGGAAAGTCTCATAAAGACTAATTCTAAGAAGCTATTTTCCTACATTATACTCCTTAGGGTTTCTTTGGTTTTTAATCTTGTAATCTACTTATTATTTAACTAAAAATAGGTTCTCAAAGTCTATAATAGTCATGGCCTCCATTCATGCATAGAAATTCACATTTTTCATTTGGTAAACATGTTTTTAAATAAGCTATTTGTGAAAATCCGAATTTTCCAAATTTCCTTTTCTTACATTTTCTTAAGGGAAATCTTGTCTAATGCATTAAAAATCGGAGCTTCAATGTATACATTATCTAAGGACTTCATTTAGCTTATAAAACATCCATTTTAGACTTAAATACTAAGTGTTCATTTAGGCATTACACAAAGTTACGAATTTGACTACACATTTAAAGTCAACATTCTTCATTCTAACTTCACCTCTTGTTTTTTTTTTTATTATGCCTAAACTCATCTAAACTCATGAAAATAATTCCTTCAACATGTCTATTACACATACCCTTCATTTTTCTTATGAAATATAAGTTTAAAGTTGATTTTGGGGGTCTTTAAGGTAGGGTTTCCATTTCATCCGAATTTTCAACTTTTCATATCTAGCAAAGCCCTTCCTTTTTCAATGTTCTTGCCTTCTATATGTGAAGATATACTATCTAACATCTCTATACATGAACAAGACTTCATTCTTATGATCATCCAAGCATGTAAAGCAAAATGAACCTATGATCATGCATGTACATAAAGTGGTGAATGTCTAAACCTTAGATCTACTACATATGATGTATATAACATGGATCTCATGGCATGAACAACAATATAAATACAAGATCACTACTTTATATGCATGAACATTATGAAATCTTAACAAAACACATCTAAACACTAGATCCATGTCTTGTGATGGCTTGACATTCTTGTTCATGCATTTCCATGTCCCTAGCATGAGCATCATGGGGTTTTAATGAGGAAATACACAAGATATGGTCTTGCCATGATAAGAACTAGGAAAAACAAGGCTTGAATCAACATACCAAAGGAGTCTTGAAGTGAAAAAGAGAAGGAACAAAGTTGGAAAATGAGAGGGAATGGGGAAGGGGAGTGCTCGGCAATGAGGAGGGAGAGAAGAGAGGTTTTGATCTCTTTTTCCAATTTTGAAAAGAGAAGAAATGAAGAGAGAGAGAGAAAATAAGTATATATATCAAATGATTTAGGGTTTAGTTAATAAAATGAAGTAAAAATATTCATTGAGGGGAAAATGAGAGGGAGGGGCGCCGGCCTCCATGGTGTGTGTGTGTGTGTGTGTGTGTGATTTTAAAAAAGAATTTGTAATTTAGTAAATGAAATGTAATAAATGTAATAATTATTTAAAGACAAATTTCTTGGAAAAGAAAATTGAAATGAGTAGTTGTAAGGATGTAAGAATAGGGTATGGGTAGTGTGTAGTGTAGGTTGTACTTGTGAATAGTAGACAAGACATCTACTTTACCGGTTGTTCCGAAAACACGGGAAAAGCTATAACTGTAATTTTTATAGCTCGGAAAATTATGAAATTGATATTTTTGGAATCCTTATAAAATTACGGTTCTAATGAATATTCCGGAATATTTTCTGAATCCGTGGCCCGGGGCACGCTTTTCCGTAATTGGGCTCGGGAAGGCCCGGAATTGAAAAATTCCCGAATTTAAAACTTTCAAAGGTTTGAAATGTACTTTGGAACAATAATTCAAATTCATTTACTCCATAATATTTATTTTACTATGAAACCGAAGGAAAGCCGGATTTAGGGTTCCTAGGCTCCATTCACTAAACTCAATCTGATCGGATTAGGGTTTCGTTTCAACTCCTGTGGTTTTCTAGCTACTGAGAATTTCTAGGGTTTACAGGGAGACTATTCACACCGGTTTGAGCTTGTGGAGGAAGGGAGAAGTTTGAAAAATTTTACTTTGATTGATTGATTTAACATTGATGTGTAAAGGTCATTAATTGTATGGAAAGTTAAGGGACAAAAAGTTATGGAGAAAAGGGAGTGATTTGAGTGATGGTAAGAGTTGGAATTGTAGAGTATGCTAACAGGTATAGTAGGTGGTATAGGTGGTACTTTTTGATAGTGTGGAATAGTTGACAAGACAATTTGATTTTCCGGTAGAAGGAAATACGAATAAAAAGGCTATAACTGTTTTTCATAAGCCGGAAAATTATGAAAAATATATTTTTGAAATCCTTATTTTATTTTGTTTCAAATGAGTACTCATAAGTAATTTTTGAAATTCTAGTTCCGGGGCAAGTTTTTCTATAATGGGTCTCTGGATGACCCGAAATTGAGATTTTCTTAAAATCTGATATTTTCTTGGTTTGAAATATAATCAAGAACTATATCCAAAATTAATTTTCTTATAAAGTTTCTTATTTGGAAACCGTGGAAAAGCCGGAATTTAGGTTTCTAAGCCTTTCTCACGAAGCTTGAACTAAACCGTTTAGGGTTTCATTTTCTGGTTTTCGAAGTTTACTTGATTACTATGAAATTCGGGTTTACATGATAAAATAATAAAATTGTGTAATCAAAAAAATGAATAGTGCAAAAGAATAATCAATTACTAGTAGAAATGAAAATACGGTAAAAATGTTATAACTGTAACTTTTATAACCCGAAAAATTATATAACTGATATATTTAGAAGTCTCGTGGAATTACGAGTCTAACGGTACTAATGGTATATTTTTTATATCTCGAGCCGGGATACGCTTTTCGAAGTCTATAATCCGAACGGGTTCGAAATAGGTCAAAAATTACCAATCTGATAATTATAACGAAACTTAGTTATTCTATATATTTAAACTACATCTCGGTCCCTAGGGTTAGGGTACTAGATTGCCGGACTTACACTATTGTATTCCGGTTAGGGTTTTCGGGTGATTTTTCCGGTTTAGATCATTGCCAATTTGGAAAACTGATATTTATGTTATACATATATTTAATTTGAGAAATTTATTTTAAATTTTATTTTTATAAGTATTTAATATCTCTAACTGCTTTCGGAAATTTTGAATTGAATCATTATATCCGGAGTTATATCGGTAATTGTTACCGGATATGATTTTCTTGAGTTTGAATCAAGTATCGATTTTTTGGAATGATTTTGGGGAAATATTGGTTTTTATAATTTGCTTTTATTAAAGGATCTCCATAGTGTTTTGTTTTCAAATTTATTTTTGCTTCGATTTAAGGTTTTATGAAGAATTGGTTAACTTAAGGATTATCTTATTTGTTATTTTGTTTCTTGAATTCTTCCTTCTTAAGATTACGAGATTTCAATTTCTAACTCGTTCTATGATTCTTGGAGTTTGATTTGATCGTTAGGGCTTTATTGTGATTTCCGTCTCTTAGGATTATTAGTCTGGTCGTTTGGGGAATTTCCAAAGTCTATATTTTATTATTGGCAGATAAAGTTTTCTTAATCGTGCCAAAGCCTAGTTATGGAATTGGCCTTTGGTGATTTCCTGATCCTTCAAATTGTCATGTTATAGATTAACTTGTTTTTAGCAAATTATCACTGTGTTTTATTTTTATCCCGATTTTTATGAATTATAGATTAGGTAAGCAGTTTATCTTACATAATGGTTTTTGGACTTAAGGACTTTTGTAGTCCTTATTTTATTTTTAAATTTTCTCAAGACTAATGAATTCTCACTTTCGTTTATATTTCAGGACTCGTTCAAACTTCGGTTTTAATTTGGAGTGATTTTTAGGGTTTATTTTCGAAGTTCATTTTGGAAATATTTATTGAAATTTTCCGGGGCTTACAAAAAACATGAAAATAAGAGACATTAGGTTTCTTACCTCGAAATAGTTCATATGAAGTCTTGGATGTCATTGGTCGAATGTATACTCGATTGATGATATAACAAGCTGTAGAAACAACTTCTGTCTAAAAATACTCAGCAATACCACTTTCATTTAACATAGATCTTGTCATTTCTTATATAGTTCTATTCTTGTGTTCTACAACTCCATTTTGTTGAGGTGTATATGGAGATGAGAAATTATGAGATATACCTTGTTCTTCATAAAAATTATAAATTTTGAATTTTGAATTTTGAAATTGAGTTCCATGATCAGCTCTAAGACTAATTATGGAAATTCCTTTTCATTTTGAATTTGTTTTGCAAATTTTTGAAAAGAATCAAAAGTATCTCTCTTATGTTGCAAGAACATAACCCAAGTATATCTTGAATAATCATCACACAAAAACAAGTCTATACTTACTTCCACCCATGCTTAAAACTCTTGTAGGTCCAAACAAATCAAGATGTAACAATTCAAGAGGTCTTTTTGTTGAAATTTCATTTTTACTTTTGTGAGAAACAGAAACCATCTTATTCTTTAATCAAGTATCACACTTCACATCTTTTTAATATTTATTTTAGGTAAACCTCTTATAATATTCCTTTTAGATAATTTTTCTAATTAATTGAAATTCACATAACCTGAACGTTATATGCCAAGCAAAAATATTATCTTTCATTGACAACAAACAACACGCATCTTCAACTTCATTAGGTTTAATCAAATATATGTTTTTCTTTCTAAAACCTCCAAACAATTTTATACCATTTTTATCAAAAACAAAACATTTGTCTTTTTCAAATATCATTTTATAACCTTTGTCACATAATTGACTAATACTCAAAAGATTATGTTTTAAGCCTTTAACTAAGTAAACATTTTCTATTATGTAAGAAAATATACCAATGTTTCCAGTTGCAATAATTTTACCTCTACTGTCATCTCTCCAAATTAACATATCCTTTTTGTAAGCCCCCGAATTTTTCAATAATGGTTTTGGAATACCAAATCGAAACCCTAAAGTCTAACCCAAGTTGAAACCGAACCTTAAACGATTTCAACTCTGGCAATCCCGCGTTCTCAAACCCTAGAAAACAAAATCGATTTAATGGCTTTTAATAGTTCGTAATAATATAAGGTAACATAAAAATATCAGATTAGTGAATTTCGAGTGTCCTTCGGACTCAAACGGGATCAGTCTCGAAAAGCATGTCCCGGAGCTCGGAATATTAAAAATATTCCAATAACACCAAAAGACTCGAAATTAAACAAGGATTTCAAAAACATCAGTTTTAGAATTTTTCGGTAACTAAAAATAACAGATATAGCTCATTTACGCGTATTTTTATTACTACCGGTATTTTATATGTCTAGCCTACTATTCATAGTAGTATTCCTACTATTCATTACTATTTTACTATCTTTACTTTTTCTTAAACCTATTTCTTACTACTTACATACCTATTTTCTTACTTTTTACATTAGCAATACAATTTATTCACATCAAACTTTACACTTTATTTCTTTTCTTTACAAAAATATAACAAAAACAAGCAAAAATTCTCTTTCTTACTCCATTATGTGCGTCGGCCCCCTCTCTTTTCTCTATAATAATTTCTTTTCAATTTATTTTATTACATCCAAAATTTAGTCCAAAAATTTTATAAATACCCCCTTCCTCCTTCATTCTTTCACACACTCATTTTATATAACAAAACTCTACCAAAATACTCTCTCAAAATATCTCTCCAACCATTCCCTCTCAAAATACTCTCTACCAATTTCTACTCTTCAAGAAGAGAATAACAAAACACAAAACCCATTCATCTCTTTTCAAACCTTCCATTAAACCTTAGGTAAAATCCTACTTAAATTTCTTCATCATGTTTATACAACTTAGCATGAGCTTAGTGTATGTTTCCTAGGCTCATATGAGTTAAGGAAGCAACATTATGTTGTTATATTGTTATTATTATTTTTGCTCTAACCTAACTTATATAATATTATGTATACTAAGTATATATATTTATTTAGAGCATATAAGCTCAATGTTATTTATTTATTTTTATGTCTTGTGTAATCCCCTTGATTTTACATAACCCGGTTATAATAAATATATAAAAATAAAATGTAGAATCATAAAAGAACCATAACAAAAATATTAGAAATCACTCCAAATTTTTCGCGATTTAAATTTTTAAGTATGAACAAATTAGAATAAAGAATCTTTATCACTAAGACTATAAAAGTTCATAATAAAGAATAAAGAAAACTATTTAATATTTACGAACTTAAGTTTTAATGTAAAATATATATATATATATTAAACATTCAAGTTAAATAATCTGAGTCTATAAAAACTAAAAGTCTGATCTAATCTAGTAATTTATAATTAGTAAAAAGAACTGAGTAACAAATATAAAATTAAAATTAAATTCCTAATAAAATAAAAGTCTAGAATAAATTTATAAATAGAAATGATTTCATATGTAATTTCAAAACTTAAAAATTTATAATAAAGTCAAATTAAGGGCAATATAATTATTAATTTATCAAAATACCATCAAACAAAACTTTTAAACAAATAAAATATAATTTATGATAGCAGGTATAAAAAACTGAAAAGTGAAAGTATTAAACTAAAGATTCTATGTATACTATCATATTCAGAATATTTAATATCGTTAATATGTACAGTTTTATCCAAAAATATTATCAAATCAGTATTTATCATACGTGTCATTTAGATCCATAAAATTAATTTTTTTCGATAATTTATATTTTTTTCTCACTCCTTACATATTTATTGGTTATAAATATATCACTTTCTTTTTATTTTTATATTTCCATATATTCTAACTCACTTGCATTTTTTTCCTTTGTTTTAGTTTTGTTTCGTATTACATATGAGTTTGTTTTGGAATTCAACTCCTCTAGACGCGGTTAAGATCTAAGAAAAAGCGAAAATTCAAACACATATATACAAATCTTTAATAGAAATTCTATGTATACCATAGTGTTCAGAATATTTAATAACGCGAATATGGAACTTCTCATCTAAAAATATTGCCAAATCAATATTTAATATACGTATCACTTAAACCCGCAAAATTGATTTTTTTCACAAATTTATATTTTTACTCCCTCCTTATACGGTTATAAATTCATTATCTTATCTTTATTTTTTATTTATATATATCCTAAACCTAAAATAATTATCAACTAACTAATATATATATATATATATATATACAATACAACTTGCAGGAGACGATTTAACTTTGTTCCAAGGGCTGTGATTTCCTTAAGAATTGTGAGCCGAAAATCCTTCAATAATACACCACAAAAGTCAATACAAATCCTCTCCTAAGCCAATACAAACTAGCTAACTCACCCACACATTAATGACAATCCAACAAGTGAATGAATGAACAACCAACAGGAGCAATTCGTTTCAATTATGAGGGAGAGACACAGCCGAGCTTTGCATTCGTTTATATATATATATATATATCACATTAACGAACTTAAATGGACAGGCAAATGAACTTCAAACCCTCTCAAATTTTTCAGAATCAAACCACACCTTATTAGGAGTAAATCAACCTAAAAACCGAACCCAACTCCTACCACTATTAAAGCACACTCATAAGCTCGGTTTCAAATTCTTCAAGGTAAGTTAAGTTACTTTAATTTGTTATTTGTTAAAAACTTTGGTTTAAACTAACTCCTAATGATCTTAGATCATAAAACAACCCAAAGCAAGCTTCAAATCTTGTCCAAATAGCTCCAAGAAGGTAAGAGCTCTTAAACTTGAGTTATATTTGTTTTATCCGAAAATTGTAATTTAAGGGGAGTTTTGATGATTTAAGTTGTTATATGTATAGAAATATCATGTATAAATGTTTAGGAATAAATTAGAATGAATTTGGGCATGTAAAACAATGGAAAATCGGATCAAAACCAAGGTTTAAGATGATGAATAGTGCCTGATACTGTTCACATGAATAGTAACCAATATGTGCAGAATTTTTTTTTTAAAAAAAGATTAATTAAATTAGTTTTATTAATTCTGATAGGTTGGTTAATTATTAAAAATATATATTTATTTTATTCTGAAGTGAAAATAATTTTTATATAATTTTTGGAATTATTTTTAGTAATATATAGTTATTTAAGTATATGTATATGTAAATACTTTAGTATTATTGAAAATATAGAAAAATATAATTTTATTAATCTTGGTTAGATAAATTAATTAATATTATTGTATTTATTAATTCTGGAATATTACTAATTTTTTTAATTAATTTTGATATTAGTTTTATTAGTATAACCTAAATAAGATATAGAAAATAATTATATGTTTTAGTAATGTAAAAAGTTTTAAAAATTAATATTTTTAACAATTTACAAATTTATTTATAAAATTACTAATATATATAATATTATTTGTTTAAAAAAAAAGGAATTGTTTTGGGGATGTGAATCACGTCCCCTGGAAGCCAAAAAATTCCCTTCAATGGGAATTACATTAATATATAATATTATATTAACAATACATTAATAATAATATAATAATAATAAATAACTAAAAATATATATATGTATATATATATATAAAATCTGGGACGTTATGTCCCTATACCGTAGTTACCTAATAATAATAATAATAGTAGTAGTAATTGATAAATTAATTTTATTATTTCAAATAAAATTTTTATAATTATAAATATTCCATAATTTATGTTTTAGCTAAAAATAATAGAAATATAACTTAAACTACTTATGTTATTAATGAAATGATATATAAAAATAAATAAATGAATAAATAAATAAATATTTTGATATTGACTTTATCATTAAAATTTATTTTCGTATACCAATATTATCGCTTATATTATTACTAATATCACTAATGTTGTTAGTAGTAATATTAAAATTATTATTAAGATCATTAATATTATCTAAATTAGTATTATTGATTTTGTTACTAAAAGTATTAAATTGTTTTTTTAATTAAAATTATTTTTACTATTAGTAGTAATATTTAATATAATCACCATTATCTTTGATACTAGTATTACTACTACTTTTATGAGTATCGCTAATACTAAGATTAGTATATATAATAAATAAAAGATATGATTTTTGGTAACTAATAAAAATAAAATTTTCAAAATTAATAAAATAATCTTTATATATAAAGAAAATATACAACAATGAAAAATTTTAAAAGCTTAATCTACGAGCAATGTGATCTATAAAAAATACAAAATAAATATATGATATACACTAAGAAGAACTCCACGAAAATTAAACAATAGAAGATAAATAATAGTTACTATAATCCATTAACTAAAAACAATATAAAAGCAATGATAATATCAAATAAATATAAATAACAATTAAAGATCAAGAGAAGCAAAATGAAAATAAATAACAAATAATTATTTCTTACTATAAAGGTTAGAACCTTAAAAAGTCCCTAGAAATAATAGAAACTTTATCAAATATAGAATATTTAGATATTCATAGAAATTCGATTAAATTAATAGATACCGTAATAATTAAGTTTAATTTAAAATTAGGTGATTAAAGTTAGCACCCTTAATTTTAGGAAGACTTCTCTTACAGGAATAATCGTATAATAATAAATATATGTTATTTCATTCCATAGGAATATAAATCAGTTCTCGGGACTACCAGTAGCTTATTACAGCATATGACGAGGACCACAGGTGAGAGACTTTGACCTTATCATATTGTTTGTGCTTGTAGTTAGTTGCTTTGATAATAACATATCAAACTGAATTGCATGTGGGTCTGGGTAAATTGCATGCTGCTTGGTGTATGTGGGATTGCCAAAACACTTTATTATAATTAACAATTTCATTGTATGATAACAATTGTATGGAGCATGTTGATGTTTGTCTGTAATTGTATGATCACCTTAAACCTGACTAAAAGCTTTTGACACCATAAAAGAAAGAGATCAGCATTACACACGATTTGCATAAATAGCATTTGAGCAAGTGGCAGCCTACTACGTGTTAGTATTTCGGCCCTTTGATAATGCTTGGTTGACCTAGGCTAAAGGCTATTAGATCAACGCAAGGTTACCTTTGAGCTGTCGGTACTATAGGAACTAAATGGTAAACGAAGGACGCCGCTTATAGTATCGCTTTGAAAGGACTAACACTTAGTGGAATTTCTAAGGCAGAAAACAGGAAATGAGAGATTTAAGATATGGTTAACTTAAAGAGATAATTAAAGTGAGTATTGTTGTATTCCTGTATACTTAGTCTCTCCTGGGTAGGTGGGCCATAGCATTGTGATCCTTTAACCCCGATGAGAGGGCGTAAATTTCCATCCTGCTTTGGATTCTAGATCATCCAAGCTTGTAATGTACATATGATTGATTGTTACATTGCATATGATTGGTAATTATACTTGTTTGTTATTGTTTGATGTGTGGTTTGGTCAGGTTATCTCACTGAGTCGTGGTTCGCTCACCCCTCAACAGTCTTTGTGCAGGTATAACGTTAGCTGGGATTGGGTTAAGCATGAGTGAAGAGTGCTACATCAAAAGACCTTGCTGAAGATAGTTTCATAGATTATATTGGTCTCAAAGAACAAATTAGATAAATGGTAAATTGATTAAGATCTTGTATTTTAGGTTTGATCTCAATTTCATTATTTGGTAGGGGATACCGATTCTCTGCGGTTCTGGCAAACTAAGGAAAATCGGAATCCTTAGTATTTATATAATATATTGGTATGACTACATTACACGTAACAATTATAAGATAGAGTCTTGTAATATCTTACTTGCAAGACGGTTCTCATATTACGGGTGCACACGTGTATGATGACTACAGGATGATACTACTAGGCCCTATTTTGGGGCATGACATCTTGCAATTTATTTATTTACTTGTTTTATGCAATTTAATTAAGACTAGTCTTTCTAGTCTTAGACTTGTCCATATCAAGTCAAAACAATTTTCTTTCTTTTCTTTTTTTTTTCTTTTGGGACTAATCTATTCTTAGTCCCGGGTTGCCTTGATGAAGCTAAGGCTCCCAATACATAACCGGGATACCTTCATAAAGCTAAGGTTCCTAATGCTTGACTATTTTATTATGTTTATTTACTTACAAGTATTTATTTCTATCTTATTATGTATTATCTTTACTTTTACATAGCTGCATAATAATATTCATGCATGATTATAATATTGTTGTCTTAAGTAAAAATAAAAATGGGTTTTTAAACAAGGAAAAGTGAACTAGATTTCTCAATAAAGGAGTTTTCAACAAGAAAGTCTAATTTTGTTTTTCAAAAGCTTAGACAAATTGATCATAAGTTTTTAAGTACTAGTGCGCAAGATTTCTTCAAATAAAAAGAACTCATTCCTTTTATGAATCAAAACTAAATACTTCATAAAGATAGAATTTTTAGCATTGAACTTAATATTCAACTTAACCATATCTTTTATAAGACTTAAATAGATTCATTATAGACTTTGAAAATCACATACTATGAAAGTATCTTCAAAACTTCAATTTTATAATTACTACTCTCTTTTCAAAATTAAAATAAAATTTTTACTAAGTTCTAACTTAACAATTCTTTATTAAGAAAGCTTTTCTTAAAACTTGTCTAAAGGAATTATTCTATCACTTGACAAATATTAAGAATAAAACAAGTTTTCAAACCAAGATAAAATCAACTCACTATTTTGGAAACCAACTTAGAAAGATAAAACTTGCCAAGAAAGTAAAGTTTTAAAAGTATACCTATTTTCTAAAGAAGAAAAAGGATGTAAAAATAAGACAGAAACATACGTTAACACAACTTCAAATATTTGACCACACCAAAAACTTAAGGAATAT
Organism: Combretum micranthum; assembly: GCA_024138025.1. Taxonomy (NCBI): domain Eukaryota; kingdom Viridiplantae; phylum Streptophyta; class Magnoliopsida; order Myrtales; family Combretaceae; genus Combretum; species Combretum micranthum. The sequence continues at coordinate 228,452 of JAMXBD010001386.1, forward strand.
TTTTGAAAAGCTTATTTTCAATCACTAGAAATAGAGTTAGTAAATAACTTAAAGAACCAAATTTTTTTAAATGAATTTACTTTTGAAAAATGAGAGAATGAAATTATAATAAGAAAACATTTACTCATAACAACTCGAATATATTTTTTCCTTCTAACAATTCAAAAAGGAAAAATTCTCAGAAAGTTTTATCTTTTAAAACCACCAAAGACAAATAGTTTATGAAATATCAATATTGAGACAACACTACAAAAATCATGCATATAATATGAGTGCCTATATATGTTCAAAGGATTTTTCAACTATATATATATATATATCCATATATTTTGCTTAAGAATTTAAGTAAAGAGAAGTTTGAAAAAATCATATTTTGTGAAGTATAAATTCGTAACTATTCGTACCATAGTATTTTCCAACCCAAATGGCTTTTTATGACAAAAATAACCTTAGAAATGGATAGATCTTTTCGAGTAGATAGAAAACGGTATATTATATGCGCAATTCTAAGTCAAAATGACCAAGTTATGGCCATTTTAAGTTGGAATTACTTTCTATATGAATTTTAACAATCTATGACATAGTTTTTGATAAGTACCATAGAATCAATAAAAAATACCCATTATGGGTATTCTCTTGATTAGGTGATCCCGAGGAGGAGTATTCATACCCGAGGATTATTTTGATTAGTGGATTTACCGATCGACTCATCCATAAGAAAGATAGATCCTTATGGCCAAGTGAGTTTATTTCCTACCTTTTACGTACTTGATGGTGCTTGTAGCTAGAGGCACTAGAAGTAGGAAAAAATGAAAATGAATTATGTATGATAATATCGGTTGAAAGAATGTTAAGCATATCGAGGCATGAATCGTTGTTACTTAACTTTTGTTTTACTATATTCTGTTGGAGTATGTGCAAATTCTATGATCACCTTTAAATTACTCTAATCACATACTACGAATAATATTAATTGATTCATGCATATCACGTAGTTAGTTTCATTGCACAAGCTGCTATTCTTAATGGGACAAGAGTTTAGTAGCCGGGTGTGCAGTAGCCAGAAATCTGCAAGATGAGCGATTAGGAGCCTAAAAGAACTATTTTGAGATGGGCGATTAGGCGCCTGAAATAAACTATATGAGTTAGATTTAAAGATAGGTTTTAAAGAGCTTGGAACACCTAACCCTGAATAGAAGGGTAAATCCATTCAAACACATGATTTTCGGTAGATCATATGTATTGCTTGATCACTTGTTTGAGGAATTCATATGCTTTTTTAATAACTTGTTTGAAATTATTTATACAAGTACGTTGATTCAGGAATATTCTCACAAAGCTAGTTATGCTTATACTCTAATAGACCTTTGTTGTAACAGGACAATATCTTTTATACCCAAAGACTCATATACTTGAGTGGGACGATGTCTTAGTAAAGCCTATGGAAATCTTTTGAAGATCTTAGGTTAACTATCGTTTAATATTACTTAGTGTTAGTATTATTTTGTTGTGAGAAAGATTAAGTTGAAATTATATTTGTCTGAAGAATTATAAGGGAAAAACCCTAAGATATGTAAGGATTATATTCTTTTAATGATAAATTGGATGATTATTTAGATTCTTGTATGCTGTATTACTATCTCGAACCATACATCCCACCGTGTCTCCTGTTGTTGTGATAAACGCCTTACATATGGTGTTGAAAACTTCATATGACTTCAGGAAGTCATTCTTAAGTTTAGTACCGTATGTGGCGGGCTGCCACGTTTAGGATACCCTTTGGGGCATGACACTTTTTCTTCCCAAGTTATGCTATTAAACAATGAAGCATTTCCTGTCATGTGTCTGGAACATCCACTGTCTAGATACCATATTCCTTTAATTTTAGCTTCATGTTCCTACAAGATTCAAGAGGACTAAACTTTTTTAAGAACCCAAACTAGTTTGGGTCCTTTATAAGACAAGCTCGTTTGGTTTCTTTATTTAACTTGTTCATTATTGAGCTTGTTTCTTTTATAGCAATATTTCTCAATATGACCGGGTTTATTATAAAAGAAACATGCATATGAAATGTTATTACCATACCTGTTGTTTACTTGTTTCATGTTATTTTGTATTAGGTAACTTCTGGAATACCTTCTGGTATTGTTTTCATATGTAGAATACCTTCTGAAATACCTTCTGGCGTTGTTTTCATATGTCGGATAACTTCTGTAATACCTTCTGGTATTGTTTTTATAAGAAGGATAACTTTTGGAATACCTTCTGATGTTGTTGGTATAACTTCTTTTCACGTGATTTGATCTCTCATCTTGTTTTCTTTCACTTAATTCATTATATTTGTTTGGTTTAGCTTTTACAAACACGATTTTCTTAGTTGAATTCGAACTAGATTCATGCTCATAACCTAAACCATGCTTTTCAAAAGATAATCTTTGAGATGAAATCAACATAGTTAATAAACTGGTTTCTTCCTTTAATAAACTATTATCTTTTCTTAATTTTTCATTTTCTATATGCAATTTTTCAAGATCATGCTTTAATATGTGATTTTCATCAACAAGTAAAGAATTTGTTTGTTTTATTACTTCCTTTTCATTCTTGAGATATTTTATTTCATTATCATATTTAACTAGCTTAGTATCATCCTTTTTAAGAGCTTTTAGTAACTTTTTTATTTCAAGAAGCATGTCATCTTCAGTTATTTCATTATCAGATTCAGATTCAAAGTGTACCTCAGAAGTAGCGATTAGACAAAGATTTGCTTCTTCTTCTTCATCTGTATCTTCTGGACTACTCTCTATATCATCTAGATCACTCCATGTTGCTAATATTGCTTGACTTCTCTTTTTATTGCTCCATTTTCTTTATCAAGATGGACACTCATATTTGATATGTCCTGGCTTTTTACACTTATAACATTGAATCTCCTTCTTCTCCTTTTTCTTCTCTTTTTCTTTGTAAGCTTTTCCTGCATCATTTTTTCTATATTCAGTAGTTTTCTTAAAAGCACTAAATTTCTTACCTCTTTGTTTTTTAAAGAACCAATTGAGCTTTCATGCTAGAAGATTAATATCTTCATCTCCTTCATCATCACTATTATCTGAATCAGCTTGTTGATAGCAACTTCTTTGGCTTTAAACGCAATCCCTTTGGAACCACTTTCTTCTCCTTTAGTATCTTTTGTGAGATTCATAAGCCATTAGCTTTTTCTTAGTTGGCTAAAAGAAATTTGTTGAGATCCTATGCTTCTTCTATAGCAGTTTTCTTTGCATCCCAATTGATGGTAGAATTCTCAGTATCTTCCTCACAAGATCAGATCACCAATTACTTTGCCAAGTGATGCCAATTCATTTGTAATTGCAGTGAACCTGTTAAATGCATCTTTGACAGATTCATCAATTTTGAACTTGAATAACTCATATTACTGAAGTAAAGCATTAATTTTAGTTCTTTAATTGTATTAGTTCCTTCATAAGTCTCAGTTAGTCTATCCCAGATCTCCTTTGTTGTTTCACACGAAGATATAACATAATATTCTAAAGCAGCAATGGTTGTTAACAACAAATTCTTAGCTTTATTGTTCTTTTCAATATTCTTTTTCTCAGCATCTATCATAAATGAGTTTCCATTCATTGTAACCACATTATCTCCAATGGAAACCTCCTGCCAAGAATCATAATCGTTAGCTTTTATATAGGTTTCCATATGCATTTTCCAAGAAAAATTTGAACCATCAAAGAAAGGTGCACGGTTAATTGCTACATTGTTCTCAGCCATTTTAAATGGATCACTCAATCAATAAAAGAGCCGCTCTGATACCCATTGTTGGTCCTAAAATCAAGAAGGGGGTTGAATTGATTATTTAAAAAATTTTGCCTTTTAAAATTTCCCTTTTAAGTTTTAAATATGAGAACAATATATCAATTTAAACAATGCTGACAATGTATTATTGAAAAATAAAATATGAGGCAAAAAGAATATCAGGCAGCTATTTATAGTGGTTCTACCTTATGCATCAATCCACTCTTCCAACTCCACGCTGGGGACCTCGTTACCCTACGGGTTTTGTTCCACTATATCCAATAAAAATAAATTACAAGCTTGTACAATTCTCTCTACTCGATTCTCACAGCTATCCTCTAGCTTCAATCGATCTACGGAGTCTAAACTTATAACTGAGCTTCCAAGCTAAGAAGACAAAAACAAGTTATTACAAATAAAAATCGAAGACTAAACAATGAAGAATATTTACACAATTTCAGATTAATGAAAGCTTGTAGGAGATTGATATATGAGAAGGATGAATATTTCTTGCTACGTGTGAAGCTTGTAAAGATTCTCTACTTCCTTCTGTTTTCTTTGATATTTAGACTTTTTTTCTTCAACGGTCAATATCGATTTGAAGAATTGATATCATGTCCCAATTATCTTGGCTGCAAATCTATTCTTCTTTATCGTATTTTAAAATTTGAAAACCATCTAGCTGCTTCTTTTCGTCTGTCATGAATTGGATAAGCTTTGTTGAGATAACATCCTTGATTCTTGCTGTAATTATTTCCTTGAACTGATCTGAAAGTTATTGTGTTTTTCTCTTTGTGATTTGAACAAGATATACTTGAAATATAAATTTAACTTCTTCAATAAATCACGGTGATCTTCTCTTGTTTTCTTCTTTTGGATAATCCTCAAGACTTTTGTCGATATCTCTTGTGATCTTAAAAAAAATGTGGATAAGTTGATATCTTAATAAATCTTATCTTCAAATAACAAACATTATCTTCAAATCTTATCTTGTAACTATCATATCTTCTTATCGAAACAACTTTTATTATCCATATCTTATTACATTCGTGATCTATAAGAGCTTTAGGAATTATCCATGCATCTTGATAAAAAATTTGAAGATATCAAAAATAATTTTCAATATAATCTTTATATAAAACTGGATGTGAAAAGATCCTCATGATATAAAATCCAACTTAAGTGAAACACATCAAGCATATTACCTAAATATACTTGATAAGTGGAGCTAGGGCTTGAAAAATATTTAAATCTAAGATTTAAACAATTTTAGGCGAATCTGAAAAAATTCATGCCAATCCTTAAGGTTCTGAAATTGCCTCTAACTAGTATGATAAGCATATTTGTCTACTAACGTAAATTCTGAAAATGCTTCTGACATATTTATTTTACCATCGCTGAAAGTTCTGAAATTACTTCTCACTAGCTTGTTAAGCATATATGAGTCTCACTGAAAATTCTGAAAATGCTTCTGAAAGAATTTCTTTAGATACCAAAGCTTAAACGAAACTTTGAAATACTTCTGTCTTTGTAAAAACTCATTTATACAACTATCAAAGGTTCTGAATAAGCTTTTATTCAATCATACTTAATAAATAAAATTAGAGACAATTAATCATCCTTTTGTTATCATCAAAACATGATTAGAGAACTTAACACCAAGTTATTTAGAAATTTTATTTCCTAAGTATTTTTTTTTACTTGGTGAGTTAATTTTAACTTATTTTGAAAAAAACTTATTTGGTCTTTGTACTTATTAAAAATGTTAGTGAGGAATTTATAAACAAGTTTTCAAGAAGATTTCTCATAGAAAAGTATTATTAACATTAAGGTTTTAATGGTAGTTTAAAATGAAAGAGTAAAGAATTTCTTAGTTAACTTTGAAAAGTCCTTGTATGTTAACAATACTATAATCTATGGTAACCTTTGTCTAAATTCTTTGATAAGCATTTGTTGATATAGAGTTTCTAAGCTTTAATGAAACTTTTCCTAAGTGATAACATTATACTTTTAAAGTAAGTTGAGCTTATTTTCTTTTATTTAAGAAAGATCCTTTTTATTTTTATTAAGACAACATTCAACATGATCATGCATGACATGAGTTTATATCCAAATAACATGACAAAAATAGTTAATAAGAGAGATAGAAAATATAGAGATGTGCAAAATAAAAAATATCAAGTATTGGAAGTCTTAGCTTGAATCAAGGTTTTCAGACTTAGACATGGCAAGTCCAAAAAGAAAAACAAAAGAAATAAGAAAATTTGTTTTAACTTGATAAGGACAAGTCTAAGACTGAAAAAACTAGTGTTAATATAAAAGCATGGAATAAATAAATTGCAAAGCATAATAAATAAATAAATAACATTTATGTTGGTGAGCTTATATGCTCTAAGAAATATATATCTATATAACCCATACATAAATATAGTTAATAATATATAGAAGTTAGATTAGAACAATAATAATAACATGTAACAATATAACAATAATAACAATATAATAATAAAATGAAATTTATTTATGAACAAGAACAAAACATGAACATAGTGTTGCTTCCATAACACTTAAATGTTTAGAAACACATACCATGGTCATATTAAGTTATATGACATGGTAAGAAAGTATAGGTAGAAATTTTACCTAAAGTAGGAATATGGGAGGTAGTAAAAGAAAGATTATGATAGTATGTGGATAGTGGAAATGTGGGAAATATGGAAAGGTGAAAAGAGATTTTTCGAGAGAGGATTTAAGTAGTGATTTTGAGAGAGTTTTGTTAATGTAAAAGATTGTGTGAAAGAAATGGAGGAAGAGTGTATTATAGAGTTTTGAGGAGGAAAAATTGTGTGATTAAAATAAAATAAAAAAGATTTGAAAGGGAATAGGGAGAAGATATTTGTTTTGTATTTTTGTTAATTAAAAGTAATAATTTATAAGGTATGATGTGAATGAAGATGGATGAAAAAAGTAAAAAATAAGAAATAGGTGTGGTAGAGTGTAAGAATAGGTGTAGAAAAGCAGAAATAGGAGAATAGTAATAAATAGTGTAGAATAGTACTATGAATAATGGATAAAAAAAATTAATACCAGTAGTAAAGAAAATATGTGTAATTAAGCCATATCTGATATTCTTAGATACCGAAAAATTATAAAATTGACATTTTTGAAATCCTTGTATTTTTACGAATCTAACGGAGTTATTAGAATATTTTTGTCGCTCGATGTACTAGGTCACGATTTTCAAAAACTGATCCCATCCTGATCCAAAACACACTAAGTTTTAGTAATTCTGATATTTTTAAGCTTTCCTATATATTACGAACTATAATCCATAATTATCTCAATTCCGTTGTTTATGAGTTAAGAACATAGGATTGTCGGATATAATCTAAGGGTTTGTTTATAGATTTGTTGATTTAGGCTTTCCGGTTGACCTCTGGTTTATGGTTTAAGCATAAATCATAGCATAAAATCTAAGGGCTTACAAATACATAATCTAGAAATTATAAAAATATAAGCTATGTGTTGGTCCCAAATAATAATCAAGAAGGGGGGTTGAATTGATTATTACAAATTTTGTCTTTAAAATAATCACCTTTCGGTTTAAAAAAAATGAGAACAATATACCATTAAATAAATATAAAAATAAATTGCATAAAAGTAAAAGAATAGAGAAAAGAACATCAAGCAGCAATTTATAGTGGTTCCGCCTTATGCGTCAGTCCACTCTTCCAGCTTCGAGCCAAGGACCTCGTTATCTTACGGGTTTGCTCCACTATATCCAACAAGTTTAAATTACAAGCCTGTGCAATCCTCTCTGCTCGATTCTCACAGCTATCCTCTAGCTACAGCCAATCTATAGAGTCTAAACTTGTAACTAAACTATCAACTAAGAAGGCAACAACACGTTCCTTCTTTACAAAATAAAATCTTTAAATCAAAGAGCTAAAGAATAAATGCTAAAAGATCAGCTCGCTACTGCATATGTAGAGAAATCATGAAAAAAAAATCTTGATGAAGGCAAACTTCTGTGTTTTGTTTCGTATTTGCTTTTGTATATCTTTTTCATAAAGGAGAGGGCTTTTTGTTTGCTGCGTGGAGAAGGTATATTCGATGATTCTTTTTTTTCTTCTGTCTTCGTCAGATATATTACTCTTCTTCTAATGTTCAGGAATTGTTTTGAAAGTTAGATATCCCATTCCAAATATCTCGGCTTGAATCTATTATGCCTTATCCTTATTTTAAAATTTGAAAACCACCCAATTGCTTCCAACAAATAGAAGATAATAATATCAAGCTTTTGCTTGTTCTCCTGGTTTAAATTCAAAAATGTGTGATTATAACAAATGGATAAACTCAGCTTGATTCACGTGATATATAAAAATCTGGATGTATCCCATTTGAATTCCTTCGTATCGTTGTTCTACTTAGAGATAGACTTTAGAATTTCCCTGCTGCTAATATCTCAGTCTTCATCGTTATCTTCCTTTATTATCTTATTTTGAAGATAACGTTTATCTTCTTTTAATTTCCTAAGCAAGATCCATGAAATTAGATAAGAGATAATCTTGCTTTTATCATAAATTAATACTGATAATCCCTTTGTCTTAACCTGAATTTGTAAAAATCGTATCTGATCTTGTCCTTGAAGAATTGTTCCCGCTTGTAGAGAGAGAAAGTAAAAAGTTTAAATGCCTTTTAGATATAATCCAACTTTAATGGAACAAATAAGTATATTACCCAAATATATTTATTATTTCGGTTAGGTCTTTATTATACTCCTATGAATCCATTTGAACAGTATAGACCTTGTTAAAGAAATGAATAGTAACTTTTGTTGTTAAAAAAATTCCAGTAAAGGTTATGGGAAAAATTCTGTTTTTCTGGAAAAATGCTTTATCCATGACGTAACCTTCTGGAAAACATTCTATATATCCTTTATTTTTTGAGAATCCTTTGAGAACATTATAACTTATCTCAAAATTTATGTATACTTTGTTTATGATAAACAAAGCATGTAACTCATATAAATAAACTCATTTAAAACCGCTTATCTTGAGCTCATCAAGATTCTTTAAAGTTCTGTGGAAGGTTCTGCCTTAATATATATAATATATATTTTTTTTATTTATTTATTTATTTACTTATTTATTTATAATTCTACACACTAAATAAAATTATTAGATTCTTGAGTATTTTGCTATCATCAAAACTTTAGTTAATAGAGAATAAACACTATGCAATATATATATAAGTTATATATATATATAAGCTATATTATATATACGTATATATAGGTTTGAGTTATATATATATATATATATATGTAATGTATTTTTAAGTTATATATATGTGTTATATACATATGTCGTATAATATATCAATTATATGTATAAATTATGAGTTATACATGAAAAATGTTTGAAAAATATAAATAAATAATCTAAAGGCTATAGATACATATGCTATGCATTATATGTGTCATATATATGACAAATAAATTGGATATTAATAAAATATACAAGATGTATATATAAATTATATGTACATATAAGTTATATATTATATAAGTTATAAGTTATATATATGTGTGTGTCTAAAAAGTATAAATGCAAAATTTAGAGATAACAAATATATAATCTATGTATTAGACATGTTATCTATATGTTCTATCTTCCATATACATAACTCATAATATATTTTTATATATGTGTGTTTGTTTTATTTACTATACATATATATAATGCATTTTTTTGTAGATAATAGGTGGGTGTATGTGTGAGTATGAGTGTGATAATACGAGTAAACACGCCGTGAAAGTAAACAAGACGTCAAATTTATGGAAATAGGCTTTAAGAATAAGAAAAGCATAAGTTTGATGATAGTTTATTTGAAATATATAAAAAGCTAAAGTACGTTCGCAAGCTTGTCGAGTCGAGTATTTTAAATTCGAGTTTAAGCTTGAGCTTAACTCAATTATACGTTAGTCGAATTTAAATTTCATCAAGTTGAACTCGAGTAGCTCGTGAGCTATCTCGATTCACTTACAGCCCTGTTCTCGACCTCATCTGCCTTCTGCTCCATTTAATCATATAGCTCTTGAGCTCTCTCAAACAACACATATTGTAAATGATGATAAACTTCAGGCTTCAATAATGTATGTGATTGAAAGAAAAAGAGTAATGCAAAATTAACCTCATGGCAATGCATATATGTGAACTAAAGATTAAAGATTTTACTTGTGTATAAATGTAATGTTTTAAAGTTATGCGGCATTTTGGTTCTCCATATGCTTTTGAACCTTATGAACAAGAAACCCTTAAACCTAATTATTAGACCAAGAGATAGAATAAATGATTTTGAGCATATCTTAATATTTAAATCTAACATAAATAGCCAATTATAAGGGGGTGGGGGAAGAAAAACAAAATAACAACAACACAAAATTACGCTATTAAGTTTATAATACACCCATAAGATTGATAACGTTACTTATAGTGAAGAAAAAAAAACATGCATATTAAAGAATATTCAAATTTGCGAATGTGATAAATTAGGTTACAATGATGAAATAGTAACATTACTTGTAAAAAATCTTTACCCAAATTTGCTAAATCGGGTGTAAATTCATAATTTTCCCATAGGGGCATTTTGTTAAACAGATTGTAATTATATATGGAAATTCAAGCATAATTCACGTATTGAGTTAAATAACTTACCTTGATGCCTTGTAGTAATTGATTACAAGCCAAATCTTGCAAAATTGAAGGAAAATTTACAAAACCTAGAATTCTTAGAGTGAGAGAGAAAGGGTTTGGAAGTTTAGAGAGTATTTTTTTTTTTTTTGTGCGCATGAATGGAAGAAAGAAGATTATGTTAGGGTTTGTAACCAGACAAAATCGATTGTAATATATGTTATATCGGTTAATAGATACAAATAAATCACAATTGTTATATGTGATTTACCTTAAGTTGCAATAATTAAATGCGTCTATTATATGTGGTTTACTTTGGCTTGAAACTTTACATTATAAGAATACCAAATTCACAACCGTTATATGTGATTAGCCTTAGATTGCAATAATTAAATGTGATTAACATAAATCGCATATATTACATGGGATTTACTTTGGCTTGAAACTTTACGTTATAGGCATAGTTGTCAAAATCACGATTTTACTCTTTTAATTCTATGAGTTTATGATTTTAATATGTCATTCCGAGTTGACTTGTGGGTAGAATCTTTTTTTTTAGAATCTTACAATTTTAATCGAATTTACTGATCCTACCTATTCGAGTCAAATAAGCTAAAATATAAAAAATATAACTGTGTATTTACAATCTCATCAACTATTAGGAATTAGGATGATGTATCTCTTTTGTTATTGTTTCTATTTGGTTTCTACACACTCTCTCTATCTTTTTTCCTGCTTCCCCAAAAACCCCTATTACAATTATAGAATTCATTCAAGTCAAGTTATGCTGTAAAATTCATAAGAAAATTTTATTTATTTCATTTATATAATTAAGAATTTAATGAGTTAAAATTTTTTATTCTCATTTAATTTATTACTTATTTCAAACAAAACAATAGAAAATAAATTAATTTTGACTGTATTCATTCTTTTCTATATATGTTATATCATGGATTAAGAGTTATTATGAAAAAAAAAAACTTAATTTCTTTATATATATATATTTTATATATGTTTACATTTATTATGTGTTCTAAGTTATCTACATATTTTATAAACATTTCTATAATTTTTCAAAGCTATTTTACAAAGGTTGTAGAAACTTACATTTCTACGTTTCGAATTTATGTTCCGATTCTACTGACTTATTGGCGATTCTTTATGGAATCGCGAGTTTGACAACTTTAGTTATAGGAGTACCGAAAGAAATAATTTCTTGTTTACAGCAATAATTAAAATTAATTACTAATTAAGGTCATTTTGAAAATAATTACTTAATTATAGTACCAAAATCGCGTTTATTAAATGCGATATAAGTACATCATGAAAACCAGTCACGATATAGGTCCAAGCAGAGAATCGCAATTTAATAATGCGATATATGTGTTATCACATTCCTCCTTCCCTTGTTTTTCTTTCAATTAACATATTTTTTACCTATCAAAATGATAATAGTAATTCATTTCACCTCTTAAATTGATAATCGCAATTTAGTAACAACATAACATTATATAGTTTCGATCATCTTTCACATTGATAATAATGTATACTTTCAACAGCTGTGTAAATAAGATGATTTCCAACCCACAACAATTGTGTGATCAACTTCATTCATAATCCATAGCAACTATTTAAATCAGAATTAGATCAAAATGAGAAACAAAATAATAGTTGCCAATATTATAAAGTCTCTATACATAATATGAAAGAAAACCAAACAAATATAATTCAAGATTTGTTCTTTCTTTTTCTAGTGAATGTCTTCTTGCCAAATCTTGATGATGAGTGTGCTTATGATGTTCCAATATCAATATCGAGCTGCATATGATGTATCTGTGTAACTCCCTCTCCCATATCTGGTGAACTAGGACATGGTGCTCTGATAGGGGCAGGTGGAGTAGTAGTAGGTGAGGATACAACTGGGTCTGGTGTGAGATAATCAATCAAAGCTATCACCAGCTGTAGTACTAGGACAATCTACTATACTATCTGTATGAGCTGTAGGAGTAGCTGTTGGTGGATCCATAGGAGCAATAGGAGCATTTGCTAGTGGATCCATAAGAGCAACAGGAGCAATAAGAACATCAACTGGTGAACTAGGTGATCGATCTACTAGTGGATCTTGTTGATTTCCTCTTCCTTGTGCATGTCCTCTTCCTCTTCCTCTCCCTCTCCCTCTCCCTCTCCCTCTAAGTGGAGGCTCCTATGGTCTTTTCTCTTACTCATCTGCATCAAGAAATGTAACTCCTCCAAAACTATGCAATCTTTGTTTACTCCCAGCTACTATTGTCTGAGCTTCTTCTAACGTGTTTGCTTGCTCGATATGATCAAAAGCATCTGATTGCAAAATTAAATGTTATGAAATGGAAATTAGTAAGAGTATTTTCTGTATATGAATATAAATATACAATTTAATAGAGAATACTTACTGCAACTCCTAGTAATGCTCTAAATCGTCCTATGTACCGTCTTGTGATACTATAGTACCACTAATAATAGTCCTCTGAAACCATGTCTGCAAGTGCCTCATCATACTCTAATACAATCAGATTTTGTCTCCTACTTTGCCACTGATGTATATGAGGCTCGTGTTTCCTAATCCAATCATCCTCACTCTTCCTTCTGAGATGTATATTATGGAGGCATTTGTCCATTTGACGGGACTGTGGGATCCACTGAATCCCACAAAATTGTTGGACAACTCTGTCAGGTTAATATACCTCTATAATATGGAAACAAATTGGTGGTACCCGTGCCAACCACAAGTCTTGCCCTTCTTAGCATTAGGTGGCAATGAATCTAGTATCTCAACTGTATATGGCATCTAACATATCTGTAAAATAACATTATATGTTAGCTGTTAATTTATAGATACAAAAATTTAAATAGTTCAATGGATATTTTTATAGTACCTCATCAGCTCTCTAAGTGTCAAACGCCGTCCTGTAGTATGATATCGTATGTGAAGGAATCTGTGACATATCAAATATGTCATGCCATATGTAGGATACTAGTCCTGCTTGTGGTGTAAGCCTATGCTGTCTAAGTGGAGCAATATGTGAAAATCTGGTCCATGCCCATAGCTGTAACAATATACATGCTCCACCCATCTCTACTGTAGAAGACTCAGATGCTTTACACATATTTCTATATAACCATGCAAGACGGCTTGACCCCTAGCTATATGATCTAGTGATCTTGAAGTCCTCTAACAATGGTAGAAATATAAGATATACCAAATTAGAGGACTTATCTGGAAATAGCATCCCTCCAATCGTCTATAGTATATACGCTTTGGTATATCTCTGTATAATGATATCATCAGCATCTACTGGTATGCTTTGAATGTACTCTCAAGCCAAGTCATCTTGATCCGCTGTCCTGAAATTCTTTATCATCTGGCAAGGCACCTAATAAATTTTGACATATTACTGTCCATGTCAACTTTATCACTCCTATAACTACACTCCCATCTATAGGCAATCTAAATAGTACTACAACATCCTGTAGAGTCAATCCGACCTCTCCATGAGACATATGAAAAGTATGTGTCTTAAGTCTCCATCTTTCAACTAATGCAATAACCAATCCCTAATCTAACTGTATGAAGGGTAGCTTAGCTACCCCTAGGAATCTTGACTGCTATAAGTATGGATGTATCCTATCATCATGCTGTAGTAACACGCCGTCCGTATTCTTCCATGTAGCCTCACGACGACGGCATGTAATTATAGTGTGCTCCTACATTAAAAAAAAAAAAAGAACAAAAAACATTAATGTCATCACATTATATTATTATGTCATTTTTTTTAATATACAATATAGTTAGATAACACACCTCTCCCCACCAGACTGACTCAGATCTGTGAGCTGCCTGCTCTGTCAATACTAATTATCTGCTGGACTCGGATCCATTGCACAGAAAAAACATGTTATATTTTCAAAAAAAATGTGTACAATTATCTTTATATATATATATATAATACAATTATATAAATGAAACAAACATTGTATATATATTAAAACCTTTTTGTTTTGTTAGTTTTGGGCAACTTCTTCTATTGTGTCCTTCTTTCCTACATATTCCATAACAATTCTTTGATGCTTTCTCTTTAAGATCCATCTCGTTGTGAAATCGAGTTGTTCGTGATCTTCCCTCTGTCCTGGCTTTATTATATATTGGGTATATTGTATGAATTAGTTCATGATCTGGCCAAGTGTTTCTATCTCCAAGAGGTTAGAAAGAAGTTCTATGACAAACAAGTTGGTTTTCCAAGTGATACCACTTCTCAGTCTTTTGCATAGGATCCATTTTTAGATGAGCCATGGCTGCAAATGCGTGTGAACAGGGTATCTTGAAATTTTGCTTATTACAGCTACATATATTATTTATAATATCCACCCTTTGGTAGTGACCACCTTTCCTACCACCAGTTGCCATGTATGTGCCTGTTTGTACTTCGAAAATACCAGTGGTTCTATTGAAAGTTGTCACTTTGTGTCTGGTAGCTACTCCCTTCCATTTCTCTATCCTTCTATGAGCACCTTTAGTATAGAGCTTCCCTTCGCTAATAGCTTTGGTTGCTTCATCTCGCCTCTCTTGGAAATATCCCACACAATTGTAAAATACTTTTAAAACTAGGGCTGATACAGGCAACGATCTTGCACCTCTTATCACTGCATTGTAGCTCTCGTTCAAATTTATTGTCATCACTCCATATCTGAGACCTCCATCAGAGGCATGTGTTCATTGCTCTTTTGGGATGTCTGTAACTTAAAGCACTGAGTGTCTTTTGCTTAGTTTCTCCATAGTATGTAAACTTTTTTGTTGTGATTGAAATGCTACTTTGTTACTATCTTTTTCAAATAAGTATTATTGTATTTTGCATTGAAGTTACTTGCAACGTATTGTACACATAGTTTCTAATATGCAAAAGGAGGCTTCCATCTAACCACGTCATCATTCAGTGCTTTTATTATACCTTTATGTCTATCTAATATGATGCATAAAGGGAGCCCATCTTCTCTCAAGTATTGCAAGCAATTCTTTAGTTTGATTAGGAACCATGACCATGATGCACCCGATTCCTTATCAACTAATGCAAATGCTATTGGTACTATATGATGAGCACCATCTGAACTGCATGCAACGAGAAGACTATGAGGATATTTTCCATATAAAAAAGTTCCATCTATGCTAACCACTGGCCTATAACTTTTGAAAGCTTCTAAGCATGGCCCAAATGCCTAAAATACTCTTCCAAATGTCACCTCATCTTCTTTATTAGTTTTCCCGAATTGCTAAGCTAGAAATGTTCCAGGATTACTTATTTTAATGGCTTGCAGCAGTTTTGACAATTCATTATATGAGTCTTCCCAATTGCCATATACAGATTCAACTGCTTTTATTTTTCCTCCCCATATTTTCCTCTTTGTCACTACATATCCAAAAGTTTCTTCAATTTTCACTACAAGAAAACTGGGCTTTAGAGACAAAAATTCTGTCTCTAAACGTAAACTTCCGTCACAAAAACCATCGTCGCAGATTTTATTTGTAAAATTATAACTATGTTTTCTAATTTCCATCGCAGAATTTCTGTCTCTAAAGGTTTGTTTTCTTGTAGTGTTTCTTTCTTAATGCAGTGATCTTCACATCAGCATCATTTCTAACCTGACCCATAAAACATTGACTCAAGAAGCTTTAGTCGAGTTGTTGATGGTCTTGATCTATTTTTTTAGTTTATATATGCATGTGGTCCTTCCATTATTGTTATCATAAAGTCAATATCCCAACATTTTTGTCGTGCACGAAGTCTCCACGTGTACCCATAGGTCTCCTTCTCTTTGCATATAATTGACCATACCTTTGTATCCTATTCAATAATCGAGAAGTTATAGTGATGTTTTATATGCCACATCTTGACGACAAATACCAAATCTGATTTACTTTTACATCGCATATCTTGCCTTAACTCATCAATGGAACCTATATTTTCAGAGTGAAAAAAGTCTTCTTCATATGATATACATCCATCTCCAACATCCATTTTGCTAAGGAATGGAACTTCATCTTGGAAAGATGTGTCTCTGCTATGCTGCTTTGAGTGAGACGTAGATTCATTAATATGTTCATCAGTATCTTCTAGTGTCTCAAGATCCTTATCATCATCATATTGGTCATATCCAAAACTCAGGTTGTCATCTTCTTGACTTATTAATTCATCTTCAGAATTGAATTCTTCAAATGCTTCTTCCATCTCACTTTCAATTTCAACTCCAACATTTATAGGATCCTCATTTTGTAAGACTTCATTCGTTCTTTCAACACATAATGTAGCACGCACAGGTTGTTGCATTTATGGTAAATGTGGTACATTTCTTTGATTTAATGCAGATTTATCTTTCATCTTGACGAACAATTGCTGAAGGCACATTATCCCAAACGCTTTAGCAAACTCTATTAGCGCTTCCACATCATCATCATCATCATTAACTTCTTTCAACATGAAGTCAATCCTTGAATCATTTCCATATACTGATGGCTGTCTGTGATGCATTTCCACAATAATATTACTAATATCAACCTTCAGAAGTTCACATACCATATTCAACAGCCCTAAGTAATCCACATCAACTCTTACTTTCAGGTTTTTCAATGGTGCCCTATCATAATATGGCACGTCTGTACCTTGCAAAATTTTTCCATGAGCAAAAATAGCAATCATGACATGTTCTGCCATTTTCACTACCCACTGATAAGATTGCCAAAACATTGTTAGTAATTACAAGCACTTATATTTTTGATAAATCCAAAATTCAACTCAATCATTAGCAGAATACTTTGTAACATAAGATCCTTGATTATAACAACCAAAATCAAACACTGCCTTAGCCCAACTGCATATTTACTTACACTAGAATAGGCTAATCTTAATATGGTACACTCAATTTTAGTGGAAGCTAAAATTGTAGATTTATTGAGACTAAAACTATTCTAAAGCTAAATAATCCAAAACAAAATAGGTCAATTTGCTTATCTAAAGCTAATTCCAACACCTCCATCCTAAGGAATTCACGTTCAATATAATCAAACAAAATCAGACAGCAAACAGACAACAAATAGAGAACAGTGAATTTAATGAATGATTCATAAAGTGAAGGTAAAAGAACTCACAGTAGTTTTGTGTCATGTGTCTTTGAGGTGTCTCTTCCAGTAACTGAAAATGGAAAACATTAAATATGAATACCCTACTCTTGATATGAAAAAGTAAATAAATATTGCTAAATAAATAAAACAAAATATTGCTAATTTTGCCAAACTCGTCAATGCTGACTCCTAGAGAAAAAAGATAATGTTCCCCTCTGAATATATCTTAAAGTTTTACGACACGGATCATAACTTGAATAAGATAATTAGACCACATTGGAACCTTGACAAAAAATAACGTCGATAGAAAAGAAATCCTAAACTGCAGCATCAATCTTAGTGGGACAGTATCAAAAGATCTCGAGTAGAAGAACTATAAGCTTGTAAACTGATAAGAAAATTGAACTTAAATGACAAAAGCTCGTAAACTCAAAAGAATAGCTATCACTATTTATATCGAACTTTAATGAATTTCCCCCTTTACTTTGTAAATTCCCTAACAAGCATTTCATCAAACATGTGTTGTGCATGTCATTTAGAAATGAAATTCATGCAATGATGACAAATTGAAAACAAGAATAGAACATTACTTACATGTATCCAAGTTGATGAAGCGAATGCTTGAATCGAACTTCTTAGAATTGAACAATCAAAGAAACCCTAATCCTAGACGAGATCATTTTGGAAGTGTTTTTATTATAAGCTTTTCAAGATCATGAAAGAATGAGAAGAAGAAGTGTGCGGAAGCAGCTTTTAATCCCGTATATCGCGATAATAAAAGCCAATATAAAGAAACACACCGTTTTATTTATAAACATATATTCTAAAAATAAAACGCAATATCAAACATATCCTGATAATAAACCGCGATATAACTGCATATCTTGAAAGAAACTGACGATATATGTTGAGAATATATTATTTCACAAACACATATATCTTGTAAAATAATCGCGATATTGTGCATGTCCATAATAAAACGCGATATAAGACTATATCCTGAAAGCAAATCGCGATATATGTTGAGAATTTATTATTTCACAAACACATACATCCTATAAAGCAATCGCGATATACGTTGATGCATATCTTGTTTCACAATCGCGATATAATTATATCCTAAAAAAAAAAACGCAATGTATGCTCCCTGTGAAGATTTGTCGTGTGTGTTCTTATATCGCAATTTAAAGACGCGATTTACATGTAACGATGTGTATCATGTTTGTTTCTCGCGATATAGATACGGTATGGCGTTTCTTAAACGCGATTTATATATCATATAGTAAGATCGCGACTGTTAAACACGATTTTTAGAAGCATTTCGGTAATTATTTCTAAACCGACCTTATATTTGTAATTTTTTTTTTTGGGAGGTCTAAACATGTTTTTCACTCCTGAAATTCCTATTGTTAGATACGATTTATCTTAAATTGCAATATCGAAATAGTACTTATTTTCAATAGCATATATTTTATAAGATTTACTTTGGCTTGAAACTTTTGAAACAATATTAGTATCTAATTTATACCGATACATGTGAATCTATTGTCCATATTAAAATCCAATATCAAATGTGATTTAGCGACATACTAATATTTGACAATCACATCTAGTACGTAGCGTTTCTTTGTTAAAATTAAAATCATACGCATTAGAGGTGATGTTGCATTTGCACTGTAGGGATACAATTTTACGGGTGAGTAAAAAGAGTTTCTTTTGCATTGAGAGCGAAGGTTCGAAATGTTGAATTCAATACCACGTCGTTAAGACTAAGTATTTTCAAAAAATCTTCCGCCACTCGCTCGCTCAGTCGCGCTCCCTCATCACAGTCTTTCACCCTCCAACCGAAAAAACAGACATCCTTAAAAAATATCAACGCATTTCCTATCCCCTACTTCATCTTCCTCTTTTTCTTCCACCTCCAAAGTGCAAACACCTCCACCATTACAACGCTAACCCTAGCCGTAACCCTATCCAGCAATGACAATCCTAGCACAAATCCCAAATCCAGACCTCTTCTTCTCTCTCCCTCCAACAACCCCATCCACTCAAACACCCCCTAAATCCCTACCTTCCAAAACCCCAATCCCCATCCCGAAGTACCCACCCCCCAAAAAACGCCCCATAATCCTCCATCCACCACCCCTCCCAACCCAGCTTTCAGAATCCCCCACGCCAACACCAAGTACTACAAGCCCGTCAAGCCAGGCCAAGTCATCTCCTCCCCTGATGACCGCGCCGTAGTCATAGGTGAATCCGGCATATCATATCTCCTACCTGGAGCTCCCTTTGAGTTCCAATTCAGCTACTCTGAAGTTCCAAAGGAGAATCCTTTAGCTATTAGGGAGCCTGCATTCTTGCCTTTTGCGCCGCCGTCGATGCCCCGGCCTTGGACCGGGAAGGGCCCTCTTAAAGGGAAGCAGAAAAAGGTGCCGCTTTTCGATTCGTTTAATCCACCGCCACCTGGGAAGAAAGGGGTGAAGTATGTGGAAATGCCGGGGCCTTATTTGTTTGGTAAGTATCCGGAGGAAGGGCAGAGTAGGGAGGAGGTACTTGGAGAGCCTTTGAAGAAGTGGGAGATCAAGATGCTTGTTCATCCTCTTATCTGATAACCGCCAGATTAATCTTGGTTTGTGCTTTTTTTTTTCCTTTATTTGTTTTTGTAATTATTTTTACGGTATTATAACAGGAGGAGATTCAAACCTATCCATCCACTGGCACACTAGCCTCGGTGTCGCTAGACTAGAAGGTCTTGCCTGTTTTTGTAATCTTGTCTATTGTATAGCTAAAAGTTGCACCTTTGGCAATGGCTATGATAAAAATATAGAAATATTTACCTGTCTTAAGCAGTAGAGTGGAAACAAGAACTACATAGCTGGATAAGCGGCTTTAAGCAATCACTGTTGCTAGTTTATACTTTTAATGAATTAAATTACCCTTGAAGTGATCAAAATTGGATAGCTGAAGCTGATTGAGAATGGTCATTTAAAGCAAAAGGAGAACGTGCTTGAGAATCAAACATTAATAACCATTTGCAATGCTTTTTTATGATCATGATTGGCATGACAATACAAAATGACAAGGAAACAATATAAATTTTTAGGGAATACCTATCCTTGGTTGTCCGTTGTTGTTATAATTGAATTAGTTGTATACTGTGGTGCTGGGCATGTACCTTTAAGTAACTTATATATACATTGTAAAAATTGTTGATACTTGATCCAAATATTTGTTAGGCAGAGATGGATTGACGCATAATATGTTGGAGTTGATACATTGCCATTGGAAGAGAAGGCGGGTCTGTAAAGTTCGATGTAGGGGTGTCCCAACTGTTGACATGGATAACATTTGTCATCATCTAGAGGTACTAATATTTCCTTCTAAGTGTCCTTTTGTGGTGGTATTGAACTGGATCTATTTGCTGTTGAAGCATGACCCTAGCTACATTTGTTTCAAGCCAGTAAATAATGCATGTAGATGCTTTCTAAAGATGTACACTTTCTCTGGCGGTTGGGTGAAGGGTTCCTTCTTTTTCTGGCCTATTAAATAAAAATGTGTTTGCTTTTTATTTTTCATTATTAGCCTACTGATGAACCTTGTGCGAACTTGGGGTTTCATAAAACTTTCTTCTCCCTTCATATGCTTTGATTGGGAGGTCAAGCCTATGGGAACTAACTTAGGCTATGTTTCTTTCCCCATTAGTTATGAAAATATGGTAAATAAAGGTTGAGCTTGATAACTTTCTTCTTATGACACAATGCTGCATAAATTTTGTTGATTTTGTTAGATGTAGATTCATAAATAGCTTATCTAAAAGCTTAAGTCTACACTTGAATAATTCTTCTGCCCAAACACATATTGCTGCCAGAGAGACCAATTTGCTGGAGAATTTTCCTTGTTGATTTCTGAACTACAAGTTTATTTATGCAGTTGGCTTTTCCTGTTTTACATATTGTATTAGTTTAACTCATCCTCATAACATCCCTTCTCTTGCTTAATGTGGGATGACTTACTATAATAGGAAAAGACTGGTGGAAAAATTATCCATAGAGTCGGTGGTGTAGTTTATCTTTTTCGAGGCAGAAACTACAATTACCGTACTCGCCCACAATATCCGGTAATGCTCTGGAAGCCAGCTGCTCCAGTTTATCGCAAACTTATCCAAGAAGCTCCAGAAGGACTCACTAAAACTGAGGCAGATGAGATGAGGAAGAAAGGAAAACACCTGATGTCAATTTGTAAATTAGGTAGATATTCTGCAATTCATTCTGGTGAATATGGGGGCTGCTCTTTACTTGAGAGATGTATCTATTTCTACTGCATATTTCATGATCAATTATACTGATCTAATTAGAATGTATTTTCCCCATTCATTCTTACTAAAATGTGAAGGGGAGTATTGGTATGACATATCAGTATGTTAAACTAAACCCTTCCCTCAAAAAGAGAAGTTATTGCAACGGGAAGTTACATGATAACCTTTTTGCGATTTCAAATTATTTAAAAAAAAAAGGTTCATCTAATTTCATAACTAGTATTTACTTTTATTAAAAAAATAATTTTTAATTATATAATTATTGTGAGTAATAAAATTAGATAAAAATATAAAAAATTTCATTGTCATTTTTTCAAAATGCAGACAATGAGGGACTTATAGTCTGGTTAATTATTTTGTTCTTTTTAAGGCACCTACTTGCAGCTACACCTACATTACTTCTAGTTGGCACTAGGTGCAGTAACTAGGGTTGGCTATATGGATTTCGCTTTGCCACATTTGCTAACAAGTCCTTTATTAATACCTGAACATATCATATAATTTTGCACAAAGATGTTATCTAAAATAGTTTATTTTATATTATTAATTTGGCTTTTATTCATTATCGTTGCATATATGGTAAGTTTTTTATGGGATAGATTTATTTAACAAAAGAAAGAAAAAAGATAATTATTAATAAAATCTGTATCCAGCCCCACTATTTGGTTAACGTGTTGCATGTTTCTGGATTCATGAGGATCTATGAGGCTTTTGACTCTTGAAATATCTTTGTTCAAAAGAAATTTGTCACCTTCAACTCTCATATATGGATGCTACATGCATCTCTAAAAGTTTATGTATTTTTCCCTTGTGCTGCAGCCAAAAATGGCATATATTTAACCCTTGTCAAAGATGTAAGGAATGCTTTTGAAGGAAGTTCCCTAGTGAAGGTTGACTGCAGAGGGATGCATGCGAGTGATTACAAAAAATTAGGTGCTAAGCTTAAGGTAGCTGTCTTAATCTCTCCATATAATTACTCCTTTTCTACCTTAAACGATGGAAAGATTTCTTTGATCTTGCAAAGCTACATGCTTCATGACGAAGATAATATTCAAATTTTATTTGTCATGACATTCTATTTAATGGCAGTAAATTTATCCTCACAATCCCATAGTTAGCTGCTACAGTAAGCTGCATGCCTCTACCTGCAAAGTCTAAGACATGATATATACCATCAAAATTATGTAGAACCAGGGGAAGGCTTAACCTCTCTATCAGGTTGAATCATTTAGGAGAACTTGTAAAACAGTTCTGAACTGGAATTTCGTTCACTACAATCAATATTTTCACTTCTACAAAACATTGGTGTCACTTTGTGGTTATTTTATTGTCTAGCTGCTGCCTGTTGTTTCCGCAGAAAACTAATAATTTTGAACTCTATTTCATCATGCTTTTTATTTGTATGTGTAGTGTGTCTTGACCTTCATTTTCTGACTTTCTTGTCCTTTTCTTTGAGCAGGATTTGGTTCCCTGTGTACTACTCTCTTTTGATGATGAACAAATATTAATGTGGAGGGGACCAAATTGGAAATCCATGTACCCAGAACCCCGGCCTACTGGACTCCCTGTGACAAGAGGTGACACCTTGAGCTGCATTATTTTTAACGACTTCCATAAAACAACTCTCATTTTTCTTCCTAGATTTCAAGATATGCTAGAAAGTGAATGAGGCCATTCATGGAGTTTTTAAAGAGAGAAGTGGGTCCTTGAGGATCTGTTTCTATTTTTAATTTCTTGAAAAATAAATTGATTTTCCACAAAATCTTATTGTTTTCAATTTCAGACCTCATATTGCACAAATTAAGAA
Source organism: Combretum micranthum (assembly GCA_024138025.1). Classification (NCBI taxonomy): domain Eukaryota; kingdom Viridiplantae; phylum Streptophyta; class Magnoliopsida; order Myrtales; family Combretaceae; genus Combretum; species Combretum micranthum. The sequence continues at coordinate 252,220 of JAMXBD010001386.1, forward strand.
ACCTTGATTTGTGTCAACTGTGTTTCTTTAATTTTTGAGTGAATCCTTTTTGTATTTGATGGTTTTACCAATCTATTTATGAGACTAGTAAAAAGTTTGACAAAAAGTAGTTCAAATTTGAGCCCATGGTGCCCTTTCCCCTTTCTTCTTCTTTCTTCTTTTTCCTTCTCACTCTTCCTTTCCTTTCCCTTGCCATTTTGTTTTCTTTCTATTTCTATCTGCTTCTCTTTTTGATTCTCTTTCTTCTAATTAAGTACTCTCTCTAACCTGATAAACTTGCTTGAAAAACCTTGTTTGCTAATGATGGCTCTAATACGCATATGCTAAAAATATTTCAAAATATGTTTAATTTAACTAAATTGCAAATAAAATTAAATCTAGTTTACACTAAACTTATTTCTGCTCATGAAATAGTCGTTTTAAATTCAAATAGAGGACCATTTGAAACGCTAAACCTAATTTTGACTATTTTTCACCCTAAATAATTTTTAAAAAATAGAATTGGACAGTTTAATGTTAAACAACTTTGCCCCTTTTTATTAAAATTACTTGAATTTAGTCAAATTGCATGTGTAGGCTCTATCAATGCCCAGTGACTTGAAAAATGGTTTTTGACCTAAAATTTTTTTTTCCTCCCCAAATTTTTTTGGCTGTTTTACATTTTTTTTAATAAATTTTTTGTGTATCTATTTGTATTTTTCTCGCAAATTTGACTGGAAAATTGGATGGCAAAACTGATGTTTGTATCAACCTTCTCTGTTTCCTTCTCACCTCATCCTTTCTTGCACTCTGCCTGGATTTCTTGCTTAAAAGCCATTGAATTTTCGCTCAAATTTGTGAAATTTCCCTTGACCTGTGACTCTTTATTAAATTGCTGTGGGCAAAGGTTTGGGATCTAATAAGGGGCAATTAAGAAGAAATTGTTTATAGAGGTTTTGCCATTGTTTAGATTCATGCATTCTTAGGAATATGATGAACTCAGGCTAGGGTCAAGTGCTTGTTAATTGTTGAGATTTATACTTTCTGGGCAATATGGTGAAGTCAGGGTTAGGATCAAGTGCTTGTTGTTAATTTAGGTTCGTTCTTTCTTGGTAATACGGTGAAGCTAGGGTTAAGTTACTTAAACCTCATTTCCACACAAATGAGGCCGAAGATTCATTTCTGATCCATTGCCTCCCTTGATCTGCTGTCACCAAGGGTTCCTCTGAGGCTAGGTATCCCATGTATCAATTATTACAAGAAACAGCTCTTTTCACGAAAAAGAAAACCTTAAGAAATGATATCTTACACACTGCATACTGTCATTAGATGACAAAAGCAGAGAATTCCAGTTTCCACTAAGTCCTCTACACTTTTTTCACGTTTTAAAGGTGTGATATGGATGTAAATGTATTTCAAAGACAATGGGGAAGGTATAGTTTCTCTATATCTATGATTGTGTCTTTCTGGAGGTAAAATGTACCTTTTGAATTCGTTTGTTTTATGGGTACAAGTACAGTTTTGGTTTTAAACGTTTGGACCCATACCTCCAAGCCTTTTCAACTGATCATTTTTGGAAGCTTATGGGTCGATTCATTTTGCAGAAGTGTTTTTCTCTAGATATTGCACTTGACATGCTGTGTGTGCAAAATGTATTTAATCACCAGTTTTTGAATTAGGACTCATCTTAACTTTCAAAGGGTTTAGTACTCAATTAAATATTTGGTCATTTGGGACTAATACTTCTATACCCATATGCTAGCATGAATATATTTCCTGGCATCCATTTTGCTTGGTTTCTAGAAGTCTTCTTCCTTGCCTTTTGTCATGCTGCTTTTGTATAAATATTTATATTCCACATTCTTTTCAGGTGAAATTCCCAATGTCTACAAGAATGGTGGCAGTAAGTTGGCAGTTTCTAGTAAAGTGATGTCTCTGTGGAAACATGCAATAGAATCGAACAAGGCATTATTGCTTGACGAGATCAATCTAGGTCCTGATGACCTTTTGACTAAAGTGGAGGGATTTGAGGGTATTTCAAAAGCCGAAGAACACTCCTATCAAGCATATATTGTGTCAAATGAGAATGCTACTGATAATATCACCGACGCATATGAGGAGTATGATGAAGATGATATAAATGATGACTATGAAGACGAAATTAATCACAGTGATCCTTTAGAGGAACTAGACTCATCTGCTCCTCTAGGATCGTTGCCAGTGGACCGGTTAGCAAAGAATCTGTACCCAGAAAAGTAGGAAAGGCTTTCAGATTTTAATCAAAGATGATAAGCCAAATGTAAATTTTTCTTACAAATTTGTTGTGGACATGCTAATAGACAATATATGTACCCGCCTGGTTGTAGCTTGTATATAACATGGGTAAGATCTCCGGAGTCTTTAGTGGGTAATCCAGCCCACTGATTGGATTATCTTTGCCCTTGCATTAAATGACTCCAATGGTTAGTTTTCTAAGCATAGTAGATATCTAGAACAAGTGCACAAACCCATTTCTTCTTCGAATTGTCTGCACCATGCTTGTACACATCGAAAAGGAAAAGTTGCCGGTTCAATGCTGTGCCTTGACATCCAGATGTTAGTATGATTTTGCAAGATTGGAAACACGTCAATTAGGTGCAAATTGGTCTTAAGTAATGATATTGATTATGTAATTGTTTTGTCTCATCAAAATGTAATGTGAACCTTTCAGTTCAATGGTCTCAAATATTGCATATTTTTCTTCCCTTGAATTAAGTGTCCCTTCTTAATTAAGTATCCATGGTTGAAAAAACAACTTTCCATTGAAGTTCAAAAGTCACTTAGTTAAGGTGAAGTGTTCCTTTAGACAAATTGCACAAAACTTAAGTGTTTTAAAAACTCAATTTCTTCTCTTCATTTGGCCTCATCAAAATGGCATATTGAGTACTAGATGGTGAGCAGAGAGAGGAGATTGAGTAGAAAAACTGGTAGGGTATCAACTTAAATCAAGATAGAGGTTGTAATACAAAAGCAAAAGCATCTATAACCAACCAAACAACCTTCCATATCAGCCAACAAATAAGTAAATAAACCAAATAAAAACATCTATACCAGCTTATAAAGCAAACAATCTCCCTAACACCGTAAAACTTGAAAGTAGTCCAACCCCACATACCAACAGACAAATAAAGCACAACGTAAAAAGCATCAATAATAGTAAGAATCAAAGGATAACTGGCAAAAGAATAAAATATAGCTAAATTAGAAGAACAAAAGTAGAAAAGTGCTACAAGGATCAGAAAAGTGCAAAAACATAAGAGACACCACTAAGGGCATTACAACTAGAACAAAAGGAGTGGCCAACATCCAAGTTCAAACAAGAGTACTTGCTAAAAGTAAAGAGACAAAACAATCTAAGAGCAACTAAGAGGCTGGATTATTGGTTAGAGGTGAACCACTAGGGTGAATGCTATATAAATAAAGAAGGGGTCAAGGTTAGAGCACATCTTGTTTTAAGTCTCATATATTTGATCAAGGCATTGGTGACCACTTGCCTAAACTCTCTATTAATAATCAACTTGAAAGTGGAAAAAAAAGGTACTTAAATGAGTAATGGAAGGGGTAAATGGGTCAACAAGGTAGTGATGCTCACCATCACTCTCAGTCTCCATTACATAATCTTTAAAATCATCATCATTACACCCATTATATATATCATTCTCTCCTAGTTCCTTAGTCCCATTCTCATCATCCTTTTCATAATACTTAATGATACCAACAATGGGAGAGAGAGGCTCATTTTGCTCATATCTACCTTAAGTTGCTTTCTCCTAGTCTCCTTTAATTAAATGATTTATCTTGTAGTGATAAGTTGACTATGGTGTAATAGACCTCAGTTTGGTCAATTTGTAACTTTCTTGAAGTTGTGGATCATAACATCCCAGAAATTGATCAACTCATCATTCAATAGACTATACTTGATCCCTAAGCCGGAAGGTGGTTTCACTATATCTACCAACCCTAGGAACATAGTTGTAACACATATTAGATTTCAAATATCTTCTTTTTGCTTTCAAAGCATCATTAGATTTCTAAATATCTTCCTAAGAACAAGCAACATCATACACTCTCTCATAGAATGTGTCACTATGATAGTCATTAAGCTACCAGTTTAGATGGAACATTTAGCAAACTACATGTATCTTCAAAAGTTATCTCAATTTCCTAACTATACACATAAGTCATAGCCTACTCCTAACTTCATCACTAGGTGCTAGGTGGTTTACCTAGGAGATGGTAATTAAATAGACCGACTTTTAACAATTTATCAATCTATGCACAAGATTCTTACTATGATCAACACGAAAAGGCAAGCGCACTTATCATTATAGTACAGAGTTGTATATAGATGCCGTATTACCTTGGGGAACTTGACAACTACTTTTACTTATCACTTTCCTATTATCTAGTTTAAGAAGGCAAGGGATTCAATTAACCAATCTATTTAAAAATACAACTATGCTAGAAGCATTTATAGCACGTTTGCAAAAATTAAGATTAATCTAAATCACAAATCACTTAGATCTTGTTTCGCCATTAGGTCTTATCATATAACTATATAAAATCTCAATAAGTTTTGTATATATTTCTTAAACTACGATTCTCAAAGATATGCTAATGTGTTTTTCAATATCATCAACATCGAATCCTAAGTTTATTAATTGGAGTCTTTTTTAATTAATAGCAATTTAGAATTCATTAAGAACTGAAATTCATTAGATTAATTAATCAATTGCGAAGGATTTCATTACTTTATCTCTAAAGTTATGAGCAATTCTCATCAATTACCTAAATCTATTTATTAAAACTATTTCTCAATCAATTTTAATGACATCAAATATGAATTCATATCGCGTACTATACAAATCAAGATCTAATCATCTCAAGCTATTAAACTCAAGAAATCCATACTAATTCAATTCAAGTACAACAAGTTATACGATTTTAACTAAATGATCCACAAGATCTAAGTTAGAACAATTACTTCTCCATATATTTAGCAACATAATTCAACAATGCAGAGAAGTAAATAATAAGATAAAGGCTATTAAACCATGATCCTTTGCAATTAGGAGTCAATGAAGTCCAATGAATAATCTCCTTGAATTTCCTCTTGAAAATTCTTGAAGATTAGCTATAAATTACAAAAGTAAAGGACAAAATTTGCAAAATTCTACATAATATTCTCTATTTTCGAATCAAAAGTACTCTCTATGTGCTTAGGGTTTCATGAAAAGATAGTATTTATAGCACAAAGGACACTGACGTGATAAAAGGTACAAAATTAACGAAATTCACGTAAAACAGGTGAGACATACCCTACCATGCAGCCACACTTAGGGCCACATCTCCTAAACTTAAGTAAGGTTCATTTTTCATGTGGCCGCACCTTGTAACACGGCCTCATCTGTAAATGATTCTAACTACATGGGTCCATACTCTTAAACATGTGATTAATTGTGAGGTTCTCTTCAATTGGGATACTATGCTCGCATGGCCGCGTGGATAATGGTGTACTCAACTGTGGAGTGTAACTAAAGCATCACAAGCCCACACCAATGACCATGCCATATCCTAGAGTAAATCACTTGAACTCAAGATACACCCCCCCATAAGACCGCTTTTATAACTGCTGCAACATTTCTGCCTTCATGTTCCACGTGTGCCCTCTCCTAGGACTGTGTAATCATTTGTGAACAAATCTTCTTTAACATGCCGTTAGGCATGGTTACGTCTTGCTCCTATTCTCCTTGTTTTGACAATTTTTATTGATCCTTCGCTATTTTCTTTATTAGTTCAAGCTTTGTACTCCTAAGATCAACATATTACAACACTAAGTACCAAGTTTTTAGAATTATTGATAAAATAAATGCAAATTAAGATAAAATAATCCTTGGATAAATAGATTAATTTAATCTTATCACTAGGCTCTAACTAAACACAAATTTCCATACTAACCATGCCTATTTGTTTAGTTGCATAGTAAAAAGTACTTAATTACTTGTTCATTGACTACATTAGAAATGTTTATAGTAGCAAAAATGAAAGAGGAGAGAGAAAGTAACCCTTTTAAATTCTTCAAAAATTGCAGATGGTAGTCAGATGGTAGATCTTCCAAGGAGATGATAGACATTTCCAAACAAAAAGAGTATCTAGATGCACAAACTCAACATTTTGACATCTATTAACATGAAGTCCATACAAAGAAGCTCATATAGCATAAACAAGTATGCAAAACATAGTTATCTATAAATGCTTCATGTTATGCTAAAACTGTGTGAGTTTTTGCCAAGTTGAGAGAATAAAAGAGCATTAAATTGCACTAACATGCACTTTATCTTAACCAAAATGATTTTCATACTATGAGTATGTTTTGTTTGTCAAAAGGGATATGTTTGAGTGTAATTCAATATAAACTTCAATTTTGACGTATTTAAGCAATGAGAGACCATTTTAGCACAAATGAGCTAAATTAAACACTATAATGCACAAAACACATCAAATGAACTCATTCCAGCATAAATCATATTCCAACAAGTTTCTTAAACCCAGAATTATGTTCTAGATGATATGATTTGAGAAAAAAATGGTTCATTTCACTTAAATTCACCATCTTAATTCCACGATATCTAGCACTCATCTTGCACAATCATGCCCAATTCTCTATGCAAAATACAAAACTAATCCTTGCTCAAGGGTTTTGCAAAAAATATCTGCAATTTGATTGTTAGTATCAACAAATAAGAAAATATCATTATTTAGAGCATGGTCCTAATGAAATGATATCTAATTTTGATATGTTTAATTCTTGAGTGTTGGATTGAGTTTTTGGTTAAATTTATGGCATTCATAGCCTTAGATTGAATTGGAACATGATAATATTTTAGATCATGGTCAACTAATGTTTGCTTCATCCATAAAACTTAGACACAATGACTACCAATAAACTCATATTCGGCTTGAGTTGCTTATATTGTTATTGAGTTTTGTTTCTTTAGGTATCTTGATGTCAATGAGTTTCTAAGAAAGTGCAAGTGCCACTCTTACTTTTTTTTTTTTTTTATCAACTTTACATTTGGAAAAGTTAGCATCAAAGTGCCCAACAAAATTGAAAAAAATGTAAAATTTGGATACCATAAATCAATTTCAATATTGCCCGCAAAATACTTCAAAAAACGTACCACATTTAATTGGGATTCTTTTAGGCAATATTGAAATCATGCACATAAGCATTACAGGAATATGATATCGAGTCTTAACTACTTATCATGCCTCAATATAGCATTTCACATATGGGTTTACCACTTTCATCTTTATAAAGTTTTAAGTTTATGCTGATAGGTATAGTCTTAGGTTTGTAATTGTCCATTTTGAATCTTTCCAAAAGCTCTCTTGTACAATTTGATTTATTGATAAATATATCGTTATCGATTTATTTAAGGGATAATATCACAAATGGTACTTGAACTTTAGCAAAATATTCAATTAGATACCTAAACTTTGAAATTGATTAATTTAGTACATGAACTTTGGAATTGATAAATTTAGTACATGAACATTGTTGGTTTCTCTCAATATTGATTTTGATGATAACAAAAAGGATTAAGTGATTATTAACAAATTCATTGAGTGTGCAGTGCTTAAGTATGATCAAAGTTTTATGAAAATGATTTACAAAAAGGATACAATTCAGAATATGTTTAAAAAAATTTTCAAAAACAAGTGAATACTCAGAAGGTTATTCAGAGGGTAATTTGCTACCTTACAAGACATTTATAATAGTCAGAAAGTAAATCAAAGAGTAAAACTTCTCTACGAGCACATCATACGAGTCTAGCGAACAGATTTTAAGAATTGGATTTTCTTTGATTCTTTATCGATTTGAAGACTCAACTCCAAAGTTGAATGTATTTGGGTAATATATTCAAATACGTTCCACAAAGTTGGTTCAAATATCCAAGGGGATTCAAGTTTTCAAGGATTTAAATTAATATTTTGACAGCAAAAATGAAGTTCATGATAGCATTATTCAAGTTCAAGTATGTTCAAGACATGTCCAAGATTCGATATAAATCTATCATAAGGAGATTATCTGATATTTATACCAAGGACGTGTTTCTCAAAGGCGAAAGGAATTCAAATTTAATTGGATTATCAACAGCAATATACGACGCTATTTCTATGGGATATTAATTCAAAGTATATCAAGAACAACATGATTAGATTTACAACGTTCATTCTTCAAGGATTATCCATAACAAGATAATGATAACGACCAGTCTACTTATCTTCATCAAAGTTCAAAAAATCAGGAATAAATATCAACAGCAAAGCTTATCCAAGTTTTACCGTTGGAAGAAAGTTCAAAGCAGTTTATGTCCACAATATCATGATTTATTTTTTACCAAATTCGAGTCCTAGCCGTTAAAGAAAAACAAATAAATATTAGAAGCACAAGAGAGATACAATATCAATTTTACATGAAAGAGAACAAGCACAAAAAAGCACACAAATTCCCAATTTACTTGAGCAAATTTTCTATCCTTTATATTGTCATTTATGTACTGAAATTTGAGAGGATATTTTTATTTTTTTTCCTCAATTGGTATTAATTTCTTGTGAGAGATTGTTGAGGAGTGGGAGTGATATTTCTTGATTGGTTGCGTCTTTAGATGCAAGGAAGAAAGTCATGTATATCTAGTAAAATCATCAACAATAACCAAGTGTACTTCTTTCCTCCCAAACTTAAGGTTTAGGTAAGACTAAATAAATCCATGTGCACTAGTTCTAATGCCTAGATGCGGAAATAGCATCCTTACTTAAAAGAAGTCTTAATTTGCTTTCCTTTTGACATGCATGGTAGATCTTGTCCTTTTGAAAATTTAACTTCGGTAAACCTTTGACAAGTTCCTTTTTAACAAGTTTTCAACTGATGTCTATACTAGCATGTCTAGTTTTCTATGCCATAGTCAACTATTGTTATTTTCAAAATAGACAAGTTTCATTTGAAGATTTAAAATTATTCAATTGATTTTGTAAATATTTCCTTCTATATCCTTCAAAACATGCTTGATTATTGTTGTTTCTTTCAATAGAATACCTTTTAATAGAAAAAAGTTACTTTAAAGTCATTATCATACAATTGGCTAATACTCAACAATTACGTTTTAAATTTTCTTTAAGCAAAATATTTTTAATACATAAATCTTGATTAATAAGAATGTTACCTTCTTTAGAACAATTGACTTTCTGTCCCCAAAGGTAACACTCTCATGATCCTTTAAGTTAAATGATGTGAATTTAGACACATCTCCTGTCATGTGTCTGAACATCATTGTCCAAGTACCATTTGTGTTGCCACTTGAGGATCCTTGTAACATGGATTATTACTTATTTGGTACCCATTTTATTTTGGGTCCTTTTCTGTTAGGAGGAACAAAAACTTCTCTTCTAGGAACCCAAACAAGCCAACTTTTATTATTCAAATTTAGATTTTCTTATTGCATAGTTATGTGCAATATGACCTATTTTGCCACAATAATTACATGTCCCATAAGTAGCTTTAACAATTTAGTTTTGTGGGACTTGCAATTATTTTGTCCATTATAGCCAATTCCAAATTTATTTGAATCACATTTTTACCTCAAAGAAATGTGTTCAAATTTTTCTTTCCATTTGTAAACTTGCTATATTAGCCTTTGAATCATCTAAACTGGTTTTCAAAGTTTCATTTTCATTTTCAAAAATTCCAGCTCTTTAATGTTTTCATTACTATAGCTATTACACATGCAATATTATTATCTTTTTGGTTTTGATTTCAATGTCTAGTAGCAGATCATTTTCAATCTTAATATCTTATTTACTTCTTTTAATTCATTTTTTCTTTTCAAATATTTACTTTTAATATTTATCTTTTCATTTTCTATTTTTAGACTATTTATCTCAATGTTTATCCTTTCATTATCAGACTTAAATTCTTCATGCTTGTTAAGTCTTTTGATGATAACAAAACATGTATAAGTGTTTACTAATAAATTCATTAAGTATGCAATGCTTAAGTGTGATCGAAGGTTTATGAAAATGTTTTTCAAAAGAGATTCAACTTAGAAAGTAATTCAGAATATGTTCATGAATGTTTTTCAAGAACAAATGAATAGTCAGAAAGTAACTCGAAAGCTAAATCGTTCGTTTACAAGACATTTATAATAGTCAGAAGGTCAATCAGAGAGTAAACCTGTAACATGCAAAAAAGCTATAATATACAAATAGAAAGTTGCAGATCGATTTTGCTTCAATTAATTCATTAGTTTGAAACTCAACACCAAAGTTGAATGTATTTGGATAGTACATTCAAATGTTCCACTAAATTGGTTCAAATATCCAAGGGAATTCAAGTTTATATTGAATTAAAAGTGTTATTCTTGAAAATTTAATCTTTTTCCAGCATGTTCAAGTTCAACCTTTTGAGACATTCAAGATCAATTTTATTTTACAAGTTGGAAATCATTTCAAGACTGTCATAATGAAGATCTTTGTCTTTTAGGACGTGTTTTAACAAGACAATGAATCCAAAATCACGAAGTTTAAGGACAGCAAGAAGAGCTTAAAGTTAAGAGAGCTAAAGACAGCTAGAGGATTTCAAAATCACGAGACTTATGGGTTACAAAGATATATGATACAAATATGTTTTTCAAATTGAACAATATTAGAATATGTTTATCCATAAGTAGACGAAATTTATGGGATCTTCATCAACAATCAAGTTTATCTTTACAAGCTGGAAATTTTCGAATTTGAAAAAGATAATGAACAATGAGATTTTGTCGTATCTTCAAGGGATTTTGATATGATATTTTTAGAGGATGATTTGAATTGATAAAGTTCAAATTTTCAAGACCCATCCACAACAAGGTTAATATCTCCAACGGGTGCACAAAAATAGGATCGATATTTTCATCAAGGTTCATTGTTATCCTACCCATTGGAAAACTTGAAACAAATATCAAAGAATGTTGGAGAAAATCCCAGAACAAAAACTTATCTCAAATATTTTAGCCGTTGGAAGATTGAAAATATATAACAGAGGTTCGAATAAGGAATACGTGTGAAAAAGAGGAGCAAGTACTCTAAGTCAGCGAATTCCATCAATTTATTTAGAAAAATTGTTTACTAATTTTCTTTCCTACACATAATGTAAGAGGAACCTTTTACTCTTTATTCCTCACTTGATTTTGATTTGTACTTTGTGTGAGGTTGAGAGTTACAAGTAGACTCAATAGATTAATCGTTAGCTTAAGGAAAGCTTGGAGAATCAAGCTAAGTGCATTGTAGCCAAGTGATTTGGCAAAGACAACTTGTAAATTGTTGATTTTTGGATATAGTGGAGCATACTGGTGTAGAATACTGAGTTCCTGGCTTGGTGCTGAAAGAGAGGACCGATGCTCGAGGCAGAACCTCTATAAATCGATTTTGCAATTTCTTCTTCCATATATTTTTAATTTTGTGCATGTTTACTTATATGTTATAGCTAATTTTTTTATACTTAGAGACCAAATTAGAGAGTAATTGGAAGTTTATTTTCTAATCAGAGACTAAATCAAAGAGTAAACTGGAAGCTCAACTTGAAACTTTTGCTTAATCTTTTGTGAACTTAAGTAAACTTGTTTTATCTAAATTTTGATTAAAGTTTTTGGTGGTTAAGTTTGTTGTTTTCAAGTGAGTTTAAAAGCCATTATAATTTGATTAACTAAGTAGTGTGAATTTGGTTGAGTTTTCAAAAAAGTGAAATTTGTATTAAATAACCAATTCACCCCCTCTTGGTTATTCTTTCGAGACCAACAATGCTCAGTTTGAAAAGTTTTTAATTGTTCTCTAACTTCTATCATTAAATTCTTTAGCATGTTATTTTTCTTTTCAGCTTTCAACAATTTACAACAAACTTTCTCATACATGGCATCCAGTTCACTATAAGAAGGAGAACAGGGAGATTATACCTCATTGTCCAAGGCCATGAAGCATACATTCTCATCATTTGAGTCTGATAAGTCCTCATCTCTCCAAGTTGCCATGTATGCTTTTTTCTTCTCCTACTTCGATCTCTTTTTAAGCAGTGGGTAATACTACTTTATGTGTCTTGGTTTTCGGTAGTTATAGCGTGTAATCACATCCTTTCTCTTATGCTTGGATGAGCTGCTATTATCCTCCATCCTCTTTGATTTTGTCTTCATAAATTTTTTGAACTTCTTATCCATCAAGACAAGATCTTCTTGTTCATCTTCTTCTTCATCACCACTTGAATCTTGTCTTGTAGCTTTCAGAGCAATGGCTTTGTTATTGCCTTTTTCACTTTGTTTCTTGATGAGCTCATGGGTTTTGAGCGTATAAAGAAGCTCCTCCTTGCTTAAGGCGTTGAGATCTCTTGTTTCCTCTATGATAGTCCTTTTTGCTTCCTAATCCTTTGGAAGTGACCTGAGAAGTTTAGAATTGATTTCTAAATTAGTAAAGTTCTTCCCAAGCACACTTAGAGGATTTATTATGTTAATAAATCTGTTGTGCATTTCATCTATACTTTCATTGGGGAGCATTTTAAAATTTTCAAATTGTATGCATAAAAGACTTATTTTGGTATCTTTAACTTGAGATGTTCCTTCATAAGTCTTTTCTAGCTCATCCCAAATTTCTTTAGTAGAAGAGCATGTACAGATTCTATTAAAATCATTTTCATTTAAACCACAATGTAAAATATTCATTGCAATTCATTTAAATCAAGCTTTTTCCAACCTTCTTTTGAAAACTCTACTTCGGATTTTCCATCGATTTTAAAAGGGCCATTTTCATTAAACAATTAATTTGTTTTGGGCTTTCAAAAATATTTTCATCCTACACTTCCAGTCGGGATAATTACTCCTGCATAGAAGTGGAGGTCTATTTATCGCTTGCCCCTAAAAATCCTAGTATATTTGTAACCATGATATTTACTCTATTCCGTGGTTAAGTGTATAAATAATAAAGACAGACTCTGATACCGAGAGCGCGGGGGGGGGGGGGGGGGGGGGGGGGGGGGGGGGGGGGGGGGGGGGGGGGGGGGGGGGGGGGGGGGGGGGTGGGGGGGTGGTGAAGGGAGGGGGGAAGGGTTTGTTGTGTATTGAGTGTTTGCCTAAAACTCGAATTTTAAAAAATTTGAAAAATTAAACAGTAGAATAAATACATAAATAAATTTGCAACGGATAAAAAGATAATTAAATGAAAGATATAAAGAGAAGAAGCAAGACAAATATTTAACGTGGAGTTCAGCCCTTTGCCGACTCGTCACGGTCCGCCAAATTGCCTCTTTTGAGTTCTTCACCACACTATAATTAATTTCAAAGAGTTAGCTTAAGATGAGCAATATTACACACATAGAAATAAAAATATTTTCTTTTCCTCTAAGTGCTTTTGTATGAATAGCAATAAAATAAACTTAGCACTAAAATATTTTCTCTCTCATAATATTTGCAAATATTATGTACAAGAGAATAAAGAAAAAGAATTTGCTTGATGCAGTTAATGAGCTTAGTAAAATAATTTGGCATTTTTTTTTTAGTCTTCTAGATTTCTATATAAAGAGCCTTAAAAATTCAAAAGCCCGTTAAACACAACATCTATAATCTCTCATGCATCAAACTACTCCAACGACTCTTTTTCATCCATATCAACTTTATTGTGCCTCAAATGCTTCGCCCATGATGGGTATTATGTGATCCTTGGTATTTGCAATTAAAATTGAAACTACTAAGGACACAATGTTGAAGTTTTAAAAATTTATAAAGCTAATATGTATTTTCACATTCAATTAGCAATTACCAACACTTAGCAAGCGCACTTACAGAAATGCATAGAAAACACTAGGTCGGTCCCAAGGGAAAATGTTGACAACTCTCTTACTCACTCATTATCCACTATCTAGCCAAAGAAAAATTTAGAAGATCATGATGAAAAACAAAGAAGTTATGCTAGGTCAGACTATTCACAGGAAATTTTCAAGGCAAAATAAAATATCTGTTTGTAACTATGCAAGAGAATACTTAAGGATTGCTTCACCAACTTCCTATCATTTGATTTCGATTCAAACTCAAATTAAGTTTTTGCTAGTGTACTTACACCATCAAATTCATGAGTGTAAACTACATCCTCTCTCGAGCACAGTAATTATAGAATTAAAGCTAGACTATTGCTCTCTTGAGCTAACTATCAACGGCCTTAAATCCTCATAAAGTTCAAGAATATGTTGTTTGAAAACCCAATTTGGTGTTAAAAACAAGTGATAGAAAGTTTCACGATTATTCTCTCGAGCTGACTATGATCAACTTTATCAATAGCTTTAGATCTTATTCATTAGAATATCCTCTCGGTCTCATTTAACGAATATCAGGCATGAATCTAATTAGATGTACCTCCTAATTAGACTCACTTGTTAAACTCAAGTTATTGAATACAAATACCCACGCAATAAACATAAATGTCTAATTGAAATCACATGAATTAGAATTTGGATCCATAAACCTTAAGTCAGGGAGATTACTCCTCCATGATCTCAGGCATTACGATAAAAAATACTAGAGAAATAAACTCGATCAAATAATAAATTCAATTAAGTGCAATGTTATCACAAAGAATTACAAACACAAGTTTAAAGCAATTTACCTAGAAAATTTGAGAGAACCCAGCAAGAAGAAATTGATTCTTTCACTAAGATCTCTCTGCACTAACACTAGGTTAAAAACTATACATAAGATTACACACATTATAATGCACCTATCGTGCTTATTTATAGTCTTATTATAGAAGGAAATCTTTCGAATTTTGATTTGCCTACGTGGAAGATCTCAATAACGATTTTTCCTTCTCATTCTTACACACACGTACAAACTAAAGAAACATGTGTTTTATTTATGTCGCAGGGTGCTGGTCGAGCTCTCTCCAAGATTTGACTTTATTCATCAGGACTCAGCTTCTTTGTGACAATCTTCTGTCTAAAATCATTGATGTGGGGTGAAATAGTGCTCTTATTCAGGGTACGATGGCAGGGCTCGACTTTACTTCAGCATCAAAACTTTTAAGTCTTTGATGTACATTGTCACAAGGTGAGTTTTGTCCTTGGCCTGATCTTTTCTTCAAAATTTTAGTCCTCTAAGGTTCTGTTTTCCCCTCGATAGAAGTATGATCTTCCTGTAGCTGTTGTTTTGCCCAAAATCTGATCCGAAACTTCTTTGTTTCTTCACTTCTTCATTTTAAGAGCTGAAAACAACAATTAAGCATTAAGAACACATTTTTGCAGGAATTTAGTTAAAAATGTATAAAAAATATGGCCAAAATTCTATGAAAATAATAGAGTAAATAGCACTTATCATCGCACTTCACTTGTAGAGCCTAAACTTAACCTTTAACAACCTTTTATACATGTACCTCTTCGAGCCTCAATTTTTCACTTGTCACGTCCTAAGCTTCATCACGTTGAAGCCTCAATGTGACCAGCGACAACACTTACTTCTTTAAGCTTTTGTAGAACCTTGTATTAAGTTAGTCGAGTCTCAATCATTTTTGCACATCGAGCCCAAAGCTTAACCCTGGACAACTTTGTTTGCTTCTCAAGCTTATCATGCATTAGATTTAACTTGTCGAGCCTTGATCAAGCATTGACCTCTTAACTTGTTTAGGACACGATGAACCCTTCAACCACTTGTTTGTGCATTCTTGATCCTATCGATCCTTTAGCTTGCCCTTGACTAACGCTGTTCTTGCTAAAAACCCATAGGAAACACGCACAAACATGCACAATGCACACACACACACACATTATAATATATATATTTGACTAATTAAGTATAGTTTACAACAAATAAATAGTTGATTGTGCATTAAATTGTTTCAACAAAATTCACATTGAACTCTCAAGATCAACAGTAGATACAGACAAACAGAGACAAAATTTTCTATATACCTAAAAGGGAAATACGACATTTTTAGGAGAGTCTTGAGAGAGAATATTTGTAAATCCCCTAATTTTGCATAGCCTAATTTTGATAATTAACAATAATGGTATAAAATCTGAAAAAAAAAAAGAGAAATTGAGAAAAGTCGCAAAAATCACTCTCGATTTTTTGCATAATAAAAATATAAATATTTTAATTAAGTTTAAGAAATTCAAATCTTCATTAACAAAATTTCTTTAAGCCTTCACAATCATGAGCAATAATAATTCAACAAGGTAATTATTAAGAACTGAACTAAATTAAAAAAACTACAATCAATTTTGAAAAATAATTAAAAAAACAATAATTATGCCTTGAAAATTCTCTAATAAGAAATAGTATAATTAATCAACCAGCAAAATTTCAACTCCAACAAATAAAAATAAACATATCTCTAGATTCATCAAACACATAGAATCAAATAATGTCTAATGAGTAAATTTTCAAAACAATCGCAAATAAATATTTTCTTATGAACTTATAATTAAAAATGATGATAACCTCTTAAAGAAACAAATAACACCACCTCCTTTAGTAAGTAAAAGAATTCTTAGAAGTTACTCAAATCATGTAAATAATTTATTACATATGAAAATATTCAAAATATAACACAAGTAATTATAATAAAATACAAAATCTCTAAAACTAATACCCATAAAATATTCTACATTACTAAATTAATTAGATGGTTATCTTGGACACATCATACATAATAAGTATATGACGAACTATTACTACAAGTTACAATAGTAGTAGTAGTAGTAGTAGTAAAAGCATCAAAAGTGTACTATAATTAACAAAATATGTTGTAGTAAAATAAATAATAATAATAACAATAACGACGATGACAACGACGACAACAATAGCAACAAGATTATTTTTTCATATAATAAGCAACACTATACTTGATCCACATATTAAAACAATTTTGATAAGTTAACAATATTATTACTAATATTACATTAATCATGATAACTTATTAACTTGTAACAATGCTATATGATTCTTATCAACATTGTAATTGCGATAAGTACCTTTATAATTATAGCAATACTTTATACATAATCACAATATCAATATAACATATAACACAATAGGTCCTTAGAGCTAATTACCTAAGAAAGCTTACAATTATTGACATGAACTATGTATTGGACAAATCATTTGATACGCTAAATACTGTATCAGATAATTATAATTGAAAATAAGTAAACACAAAAACAAAAAAATTATGATATTAATTAAATAATATAGGCCAAAATCATATAATAAGATTAATTAGAATTTTAATAAAATACATCGTGAACTCAAAAAATTCACAGTAGGACCAAAATCCTAAAATCGTATTAAATCATACCAAAATCTTAAAAACTTTAGATGGAATCAAATAAATTTTATAATTTATAATATCATATAAATTAAATTAAACTTGGATTGTTAAAAATTCGAAACCCTATATGGGATCAAATAAAACTTCAATAACCCTAAGATATCAGATGAATTAAATATAGCCTGGAACCCTAAAAGTAAACTGTATAGCAAAAACATATCACCAACAAAATAATCTAATAATTTAATCAATCTGAAAACCTTACGCCAAACAATTTATCTATTTAAGCTTTGACACGCAAATCGATAATAAAATAATAAGAAATAATTTCTTATGATTGTAAACTCCCAAAATTTTATGGTGATCGTATAAATAAAACCATCGACTCGAAAATGGAATTGGAATCCTAAAGTCAAATCGAGTCAATTGTAAACCTTATAAAAACCAAACTCGATTGAACAACTTCTAAAAACCATAAAATAATAAGTTAATTATACAAATATTATGAACTCAAATTATGAACCATATATAGTATAAACCTTAAAAAGATTATATAGTCCAAACATTCGATTGTTTTGGACCTATATGGGATCAATTTCCATATCCAATCACGAACACGTAAATCAAGAAAATATAATTTAATTAATATTTAGTAATAATAAATTTAATTTTTAATAACATGGTATATAAATTTTCAAGTTAAATTTCGTTAACCAAACAATTTTTGCAACCAATCGCTACTATGCAAACCAAGATAACAAAATTGGATAACAATTAATGATAAAATAATATCAATTCATCTTTTAAAAATCATTTAATGATTTATCGTTTCATAAAAATATCATATATTACGGCTCATAAAAACGTCAGATATAGCCCATATAATCGTATTTTATCGCTACCGGTAACTTATCTAATATTTTGCTATTACTATTCATTACTATTTGTGTTATTTTTGCCATTTCTTGCTAGAAATTTTTTTTCCTTATAATTTATGCCTATTTCGTACACATCATACCTTATTTACTATTTTTACAAGTTATCTCCTTATAAGTCAAATGTATCACTTTTCATTTGATTTTTTTTTTTTTCCTTCTTTTCTTTCCTTTCCAACTTGCTTCACAGCAACTCCTACAGCTAGTTTCTTTTTTTCTTTTTTAATTATTTTTGCTAACTTTAATTCAATTAAACTATCTCTATAAATACACATAACATATCCCCTTTTAACACTTTAAATTTCCTTCAAAATCTCTCCCTTTTCTCTCATTTTTCCTCTCTTGTGTTGCTGGAAGGTGTCTTTTCTTGGCTGGCCCCTCTCATTTTTAACTTAAACACATTCATTTATTCCATCTTTTAAAAGTAAACACATTTTCATGCTACCTTAGTTGATATTAGGTGTTTCAAGCGTTATATATGGAATAAAATCTCCCTATGATGCAATAAGCTATGGATGATAATGATAAAATGAAATCAACAACTTGTTATGATGATCATGTTAATTTTGAGTTCATATTGCTATATTATTATCATCTAATCTAACTATCTATATGTATAAATATAGTTATGTTCATATTTATATCTATTTGAGAATATAAGCTTATTAATCTAATATTTATATTCATGCACTTATTTTATCTCTTGTAATTTATTTATTTACTTGCTTTTTGAGACTTGTCCTTAATCAAGTCAAAACAAAAAGGGGACTTGTCCTTAATCTAAGTCTCGGAAATGCCTTGTCCAAAAATTCTAAGGCTTCTCTTTTATTTGTTTTGCTCTTAATTATTTTGTTATCTAAGGGGACTTGTCCATTTTTAAGTCCCGAGGAGCCTTGACATGAATGTAGGACTCCCATGTTTTTCTTATTATTTTGCTTTTTCTTTGTGGGACTTCTTCATTTTTAGTCTCGAGAATACTTTGATAAAAATCAAAGACTTCCACAAATTTCTTCTTTTTCTTTTCCTTAAGTTTTCTTATGCTTTTCTTTTCTTTTTATGGAACTTGTCCATTTCTAAGTTCCGGGAAGCTTTGATACAAGCTAAGACTTTCAAATTTTTTTTTTATATATATATGTGGTGTGTGTGTGTGTGTGTGTGTGTATGCTTATTTAATTAACTATGTCTTTTATTTTCTATATGAGTTATATTTTATTATATATATATATATATAATATAACTATAAGTTTATATTCATGCATGGTCATAATATTGTTATCTTAACGAAAATTTCAAGGAGATAAAACGAGTTTTTTTTTATATATAAAAATAGGACTAAACTCTCTAGAAAAATGATATTTAACACTTAGGAGAAATTTTTTAAAACGTAGGATAATGGTCCAACTACATTAGTTCCAAATTGTTATAGTAAATTTTATGAATTTTAATGTTGATAATTCTTTGATATGAAAATTTTTCTTAAGCACTTATTTATAGAATTTAAACCAACACTTTGAAAAACACTAAGAACCAAGAAATTTTTCTAAATCAAGTTTAAGAGCAACTTACTAGTTAAAAATCGACTTAGGAAATAAAATTGGTAGACAACTTAAAGAACTGAATTTTAAGAGGTAAATTTATTTTTAAGAAGTTAAGAAAATATAAAAATAATAGATAAAATGAGGAGGCACTCATTTGTAACAAATTCAAAAATTTAATTTTCTTTTGAACAACTTAAAAAAAGAGATTTTGTAAACTTCATCTTTCAAACTCTTAAAATAAACTATTTTATAAAAAATCATTGTTAAGATAACATCACTAGAATCATACATATAATATAAGCATATATCTATATTTAAATATTTTCCAAATATATAAATATCTATGTGCTTGCTATAGAATTTTTGGATGATGTAGAACTTAGAAAAATTATAATTTAAGGGCTGGAATTTTTAGATCAATTTTGTACCAATCCTTTTTGGAACCTAAATGGCTTTAAATATTAAAAATAATCTTAGAAATCGATAGATCTTTTCGAGTATGTAGAAAACGACATTTAATAGGTAAAATTTCAAGTTAAAATGAGCAAGTTATGATCATTTTAAGTTTGAATTTCACATAATCCAAATTTTAACGAGAATAATGAAATGGAGTTAGAAATTTAAGTAGAATCAATATGAAATACTTATTTCGAGTATTTCTTTTGTTTAAGTAACAAGAAATTTGATGTACATTTCCCCAATAACCATTCCGACTAAGGGTTGCACTAAGGATGAGTGAGTTTATTTCTTACATTCTGTACTTGTGTATTTTCTGTAAAATAGTGGCATTAGAATTAGAAAAATATAAAAAAAAAATATTAAACTCATGTACTTTACTTACATGGTTGAAATTATGATTAAGTATATCAAGACGAGAATTGCTTAAATAAATTAATTGATTTAGTGTAGTATTGATATGTTGCTAATTATATGATCACCTTTAAAGTATCTAATATCATGCTAAGAATACTAAATCAAATGGATTCATACATAACACGAATTGAGTCACATTGCATTCATTAGTATACACTTGGTAGGATAAGGACATAGTAGTGAGGTTTGCAAAGCCCGAAACTCAATATAACGGTGAATGGTCGCCCAGATTAATTTAACGGTAAGTAGACACCTAAATGAACTACATTTTAGCGGTTAGTCGTGGCTTGAATAAACTACAAAAATCTTATTTGTGAATAGCGATCTACATGGCCCAGAAAACCTAACCTGGAATGAAGGGTGTAAATCCATTCAACATATAATTCTCGAAAAATCATGTGTATCGTTTGCTCACGTGTGTGATGCATCTCATATGCTTGTCTAATAACTTGATTGATTTAATTGTATGAGTACGTTAATACGAAATGTTATCACTAAGCTAGTTGTGCTTACCTCTCAATAGTTTGTTTTTGCAGGAAAATCATAATGCCGGGATTGGGATAAAAACTAAGCGTAGAGCTTGTCAAAGATCAAGTCATGATAATTAGAGGGTTAAAATGTCTATGGACTAGACTTAGTTGAGAGAAAATACCTAAAACTTGATTTATTTCTATAATCTCCTTTGATATTGGACAATAGATTGCCTAAGTTGCTTTACCTTGTTTCAACTTTGGTAGGATATCCGATTCTCTACAATCCTTGTGATTTGTGGAAATATCGGTATCCAAAACTATTTTTCTAAATATATACATATGTATAACATATGGAGAAAATAAGAAATCAAAGTCTCGCAATTTCTAACTTGCAAGGCAGTCTTCATGTTATAGGCGCACACGTTATATGGCGACTTTAGAGTAAACCTAATAGGTCCTATTTAGGGTCATGACAATATTCCTTTGTTGAGAGATAATTTAGAGAGAGCATAACGGGTTTTTAGGGTTTCATAACAATTTTTGTATTTCATTGCTTCAATTCATCAAGGATATCAATTTTATTGCTTTGTCACGTTATGGGTTTTAATTACTTCTCTGGATTATTCATTTGTATTATTATATCCATGGAGTAGTTGATTTTGCTTAGGTTTATGGATCCTTGGGTCAATTTCATGGAATTACTGTGCTTATTTCAAATCTATAATGATTTATTGAATTCAATAGTTTTAGCTTAATAGGTCTTGAATCTGTATAGTGCACGATATAGGTTCATGTTTGATTTCATTAAAAAAGGCTGAGATGTCATTTTAATAAATAGATCTAGGCCATTGATGTGACTATTCATAACTATCTAGAGATAGTGGTAGTGAAATCTTTTTGTCATTGATTGATTGTATGAGATATGTTATTAATAAGAGGATTCTTGATATTTATGCAAATCTAAGTTACTAATAGTCAAGAAGAGATTCCGACGGTTTGGCTTAGGTTTAGGTGCCTTTGATTTCGAGAGAAACCCTAGCATAATTTATTAAATCTAACGGTTCAATAATTCAACACAATCTTTACTAAGAATTTCTTGAGTTGCATGAATAGACCTAAGGTGAAGCATGACTTAAGCACCTTATGAATTGATATATCTTAATTTTTGCATGTTTGCTGTGAAACTTGTTGATACTTGTTAGTTTAGGCTTAGCTTAGTTCTTAGTTAGGTAAAATTCTTCTATTTTTGTTAGGTTAAATAATAGGAAAAGAGTAAGTAAAAGTAATCACCAACTTTATTTTAGAATGCGATCTAGATCTTTCAACTATGCTACTCTAATAGGTACGCTTGTCTTGTTGAGACCGTAGTTAGACAAAGATTTAGCAAAGAAAATACAACTTTTAAAACTCGATCTATGGTTAACAGCACAACCAATGGGGTAACAAAGCTACCTGGATCCTTCATCTACAGTGGTATCTTGTTAAGAAGCATGGTAGAGCATTCCTTCCTAAGTTGTACCATGGAAACTTCTTCTAACTTCCTCTTATTTGATAAGAGTTCCTTAAAAAATTTTGCGTATTTAGGCATTTGTGAGAGAGGATCTACCAAGGGAAGATTTATGAGAAGCTGCTTGAAGAGTTCTAGGAATTTTTTAAACTGTTCTTCATCTAGCCCGCTTTTAACTCTATAAGCTACCTGGATCCTTCATCTTCAGTGGTATCTTGTTAAGAAGCATGGTAGAGCATTCCTTCCTAAGTTGTACCATGGAAACTTCTTCTAACTTCCTCTTATTTGATAAGAGTTCCTTAAAAAATTTTGAGTATTTAGGCATTTGTGAGAGAGGATCTACCAAGGAAAGATTTATGAGAAGCTGCTTGAAGAGTTCTAGGAATTTTTTAAACTGTTCTTCATCTAGCCCGCTTTTAACTCTATCTAGATAAGGAAGGGGTGGTGTATAAAGCTTGATAGGGGATGATTCTTTTATTTCCTCTTCCTTCTTCCTTTCTTCCACTTCACTTCTTTGTTCCATTACCTCCTCAGGTCAGTTAGTTTGGTTTCCATTACTAACATCTTCCTTCTCCTTCTCTTCAGTTTTCTTTTCCTCTTCTCGATTCTATAATTGTTTCCTACTTCTTAAAGTAACTTCATGAACTTTTTCTTTAAGTAGCTCAATAACATGGTTCATTTGTGCCTCCAATTCTTGAGAGAATTGGCATGATTGTACATCACCATTTCAGTTTGTTGATAATGGAGTTCAGAGTTCTTGATGAAAGATAAGAATAACTCCTCCATGCAGGAATTTTGTTGATGAGACCCAAAATAAAAGTATCCTTGCTACAACGTTGAGTTTAGATTATAATAGCAAAAATTCTAATCAAGAACCCTAAAAGAGTCTTTGCAATGATCAAAATAATGTGGTTGAGGATTCCCACTTGCCTTCCTGTGGTTCTTTAAAGAAAGGTCGTCAAGTTCTTGAATTATTTGTGCAATCTCCATACTTATCTAAAACAACAAAAACAATATCTAAAAATATTATGCAAGAGTAGTTAGAATACTAGAGTTGAAGATTTTAGGCAGTGTTTCATTAAGCTTCATAAACATGAATTCTATGCCGATTTCCCAACAACGGCACCAGAAAACTTAGTCCAATTTTAGTCTAGTGTAAAACACAAAGTTAGGTTTTCAAAAGTTTTATTTAAAAAAAAATATGCTAATATGTTCTGTTCAACTTTTGTTACAACTACTATTTGGGTAAGCGCGCCTACTGAGTAGCATATAAAATATTAGGTCGTATTCTTTGGGGATCGTTAGCATTTATCTTACTCACTTTTGATCTATTATATTGCGAAAGAAAAACTCGGCAAAACATTGTGAACAAAAAACTAAGTTAAGGTTAATTCTAATTATATACACGTTTTTAGGGAAAATTTAAAAGATAAGTCCGTTAATGTAAGAATGAGTTTAGGATTTGCTTTACCAAGTCCTTATTATGTGATTTCTTAACAAATTCAACGAGTTGTTTGTTAGGTATACTTGTATTGCCGGATTCACTAAAGTAAGTTAAAGCCTCTCTCAAGTTCAAGAACTCTAGATTTATTAGACCACCAAAATCCCTTCATAAGCTATCAATAACTTAGATTCGCATAAAGATTAAGAATCATTTTGATTAAAACTCATTTTAATAAATTTAAAATCAAGTGACAGAAAGTTTCACCATCTCTATCTCTAAATGATTATGAGTAATTTTATTAGCAGCCTAGCTCTATTCAAAAGAACGATTACTCAATCTATCAGTTGAAATAAGACATGAATCTAAATGGTGCATTCACATAAACTCATGAATTAAGGTTCGAGCTACTAATTACAAGTACCCAGACAGTATTCAATTAAAACATGATGAAATCCCATGAATTAGGTCTCACAAACCCTAAGCTAAAATGATTATTTCTCTAAAGATATGATATTAAACACAAATTTAGGAGAAACAATATAAAAAAAAAAAAAGAAGATAAATATCACTGATCAAGCACAGAGTCTTACAAGAACAAACGTCAGGTCAATATGAAATTATCCAGAAAACTTGAATTTCTCGCAAAATAAAAGTTTCTCCCACTAAAAATTCTGACTTTACTCTATTCTCAAAAATTTGTTACATATGGTACAATATTGTTATAATGTCTGTGCACATTTATTTCTAGGTGTCAAGACACGAAAAATGTAAAGATTTTATTCGTTGACATAGCAGATTCTTTTTAACAAACTTTGCACATATCTTTACACACATCATTTCATGATAAGGTTACTTTTCACAATCAGAGTTGTGGCCTTGAAAGTTGGCTATGGTAGAAGCTATATAAAAGCTTGTTAAGGGCACGATTTTGTCTCAATTTGAACCGTGGGTATAATTGTGAGCGCGTTTAAGGGAGCGATTTTCACTTTTTCCTTGTATTCTTGATATTTCTTGAAGATGTGGTATGAGTCTGTCTTCAAAAAGCTTTATTGTTTTGCTCCAAATCTGGTTCAAAACACTTTGTTTCTTTTTTTCTTGATCTTAGGAGTTGAAAAAAAATATTTAAATAATAATTGCACAAATTTATAAGAATTTATCCAATAATGAATAAGATAAAGTATGAATTCTTATAAATTAAATAAGGTATATGAAATGACCTAGATTTACATTTTATTCAAATTCCATGTGTTTAAGTATTTATGTTAAAATGTTGAATTTAAGGAGCATGGTTATGTTGTTAGTAGTTTAAGATATATGATTGTGCATGTGTATATGTTGACATTAATATTTTGTTCTATATGCATTAATGTATGTGTAATGAAATTATTAATGTTGTCTTTTGCATCTTAAGATGTTAAATTAAGTTAGATTAATAAATCAACTTTAATTTCATTTAAGTTAGTTGATTGAGTTTCTTGTAATTAAGTAGCATTAATGCCCTAAATGTAAGCCAAATGAAGTTCAAATTAAAGCTAAATGCAACCTAAAGTTATATAGACATTAAGGGGTAAATTTGGAATGTGTTTAAAGTCAAAATTTGCTTAATTAACTTACTTTTGAGGGCAGCCCATTTTTACCCGAATTTTCTTTAATTTTCTTTTGTTTTCTTCTTCCACTTCCATCTCCATTTCCAAGCTCAAGTTAGGGTTTATATCAAGTTTGAAAACCAAAGTTTTCTCAAGACAAGGTATATATATATATGTATTTGAATTGATTTAGTTTAGGTTGTTGTGTTGTTTTATTTTCCTTTCTTGAAATAGATTTATGGATTATTGGATGGATTGAGTTTAAGATTGATCAAATTGTTGTTCATGCATGGGATGAGTTGAGAAAGTGTTATATGAGTGTGTGAGGTGGTGCATGCATTGTTGTATGTTTATGAAAGGTTGGGAAGTTGTTAAGAGGATTTGTGTAGGAGAATTTAGAATTGATGGAAGTAGGTTTTTGAAGTGTTTAATTGTGTTGAATTCAAGCTTTGAGTTGCTAGAATTGAGTGGTATAGATATGAGTGAATAATATGAAGTGGGAAGTGTAGTTGAGAAAGATTTTGAAGTGTTTTAAACCTAGAATTTTACAAAGTGGAAAACAGGGGATTTTAATTTTCGTTTAAAGCTTTTTTTTAAAACGTACGCCGGCATCTGGGGATTTTACGCCACCGGCGTAGAGGCGGTGTAGAAAGCCCACAGAATCGTTTTTCCTAACGCCGTTTGCAACGCCGCCGGCTTTAATGCTAAGAATTTGCCAGCGTCTGTTCTTCAGAACGTACGCCGGCAATTTGAGTTTCTACGCCGCCGGCGTAGAGGCGGTGTTGATAGTCCACAGAACCAAATTTCTTAAAGCCGACTGAACGCCGCCAGCTTTCGCTAGGAAGTCAACCGGCGTTCTTCCTTCCATCTTGTACGCTGGCTTCTGGGAATCAAGGATGCCGGCGTAGGGTGCAAAGGCTGACGGCGTACACCCTTGAACGCTGCCCGCGTTGGCAGTGTACATTTTCAGAACATTGAACACCGGCTCAACGCCGCCGGCGTTGAGTGCTGGCGTATCCCCTGTGTTTTTGAATTTTGAGAGCTTTTTCTAAAAATTTCCCAAAGTTGTTATTTGAGCAATTAAGTGTTTATTAAACGATTTGGGATATAATAGGACGTTTAAATGCTTATTTGTGACTTTGTAATTAATGAATTGGACGTCTTTGATTAATTGTGATATACGGATATAATATGTATATATTTGTGAGAATGAAATTTATAATTGTTGATTTATTAATTATTGTGTTTCTATTACAGTTAAGGATTCTTCGGTTAGTTCATCACCGAGAGATCCTAGTTCTATACTAACGGGTTCAGGTACGCAATAACTTGTCTGATGTTTACTAGGACCAGACATTTCTAATTTGACCTAAATTGATTCGATTTAACATTTGGATGAATTGGATGTCTATTACGCTGTTTAATCTGGACCGAGGAGCAGCAAACCTGTCATGATGCAATGACATGTTAGCTAGGCGCTTAACAAGTCATGATGCAATGGTACGCTATGATGCAATAGCGATTCTTTTGGTTAAGTGGGTAGCCGATAGGGGGGAATTGTATCTGTGTAACGTTTGCTTAAACTTAGGGGGAAATACCATGATTTAGTTCAAGGTTTATGGGAACTTGTGAACTAGGCTCATGTTATGGACTGAGTTTAAGTAGAGTCGGGCAACGGCTTTTAAACCCTAGATGAAGCTATTATCTTCATGAAATAGATATAGGAGATATAAGTATTCGGACTGCTTGTATCAACCCCCTGAGCAGCTGCTGTTACTCAGGATCCCTGGATTCCCGAAGTGTGACCGGGGTTTGAATACCCTCTTGTTGATTTGTGAATCAAATTGTAATAAAGATAACCACTTGTTCTATGGTGCATTACATGAATTGGATGACTTGTTATGCATTGGTTATTGTGTACTGGGCCTCTGGCTCACTTTTGCTGATTTGCAGGTAATGGAGACGAGTATTACGATGACTTGGGCTATGGGTCCGATTTCGAAAGATTTCTGGATGAGTGGGATGAATAGGATCCGGTGACCCGGGACTTTTAGAAGACTTTTTGCTAAGGACCAGCTATGTATAGAAGGCTTATTAGTGAAGCCAATTTCTTTTGTAATGACCTTAAGATCCTTTAGGGTCCTCATGTTTTGAGAGAACATGTAATTTGTTTTGTAGTGTCATGTATTGACACAAAGCAATGTTTATTTGATGTAAATATATGTGTAGATTGCTTATGTTAGCAATCTTGTTTTATTTAAAAAGTTCTTTACAAAGTATAGTGATTTGATCAAACAATTTTCATAAACTGTTAGTTTTAGGACAACCTTACATATAATGTGCAAATGTTATATGTGGTTTGGGATTCGGTACTCTAAATCTCGGGATTTAGAGGAACGGGTCTTTACAGATGGTATCAGAGCCTTGTTTATGAAGTTGTTTGATTAGATAGTGGTGACTTGACCTTAGATGCGGTAAGTTAGTTAGACATATATAGGACTTGTTTATATTAAGTTTTATGTTTAAATGTCTAATTGGTTTATTAATTGTTTTGATATTGATTTAACCTTGTAAGATTATTGTATGTCATACATATGTTGCATGTTTGTTTAAAAGACGGATAGGTCACGAAGAGTAACCCGACAATCTTCGGAAAGAGAAAGTATGCCACCTCCTTCTCAGTCTACTATTTCAGCTTCTGCATCAGCTAGTATTCCAGCTTCTACTTCGACTCCATCACCGGCTTCGGCTTCTACTGCTGTAAACCCCTGTTTTCTAAGCCCTAAACCTTAAGCCGGAAAGTCTACCGGAGACCTTAGGTCAACGGATCTTGAGTAAACCCTACGTTTAGATCCGACAAACCCGAGTTCGTAAATCGAGGAGTCGAAAAATAATTAAAGTGTTTAGAATAGTCCGTAATAATATTTGATTATTAAAAATATCAGATTGGTTCATTTCGGCTTATTTCGAACCCGTTTGGATACTGCTTTGGAAAGCGTGTCCCGGGGCTCGGAAAATTAAAAATATATCTTTAATATTTTTAGACTCGTATTTTTATAAGGATTTCAAAAATATCAAGTTTAGAATTTTTCGGATTCTAAAAATATCAGTTATAGCTCATATAAGCTTATTTTACTCTTACCGGTAACTAATTGTTAAATTTCTAAAAATAATTTAATTGATTATTTTATTTAAATCATAAAAATTCTGCACTTAATAAAAATATTTTTCTTAATTTATTTTATAAATTTTCTTATTCAAAAAGCCACTTTATCAACCCATACCTCAAGTACACATACATTATCATTACTACACATTATTATGTCTTCTTTTGCTTTTTCTTACACTCCATTTCCCAAAATTGCAGCTGCCCATTCCCCATAAAATTAGCCACTTTTCATTATTTTTAATATTATTTGATATTTTAAAGTCTCTTTTAGTTACAAATGGATGCAACTTGTTACACTTTCAAAATACAAGTTAAAATCAAACAAAACCACCCCCTACACACACTCAAATCACGCCAGCCCCTCCCCTTGCAGCTGAGTTTATTTTTTTTAAATTATTTAACACACACATCTCTATTTAACATCTTATTCCTCCTCTTTCATCTTTACAAACCCTACATTTTTCCTCTCTCTTTTTCCCTCTCTTTTCTCTTCTTCTTGCTTGTCTTCTTCAAAACAAGCTGTCCCCATTTTTTTTCTTCCACATATTTCTTGCAATTATTTGAGGTAATCTTTCCCTTTTTGCTCTTATAAGATGTTCTAGGATGATACCATGGATGTTTCATGCATCAAAGGACATTCCACAAGCTTAAAAGGCTATGGATGATGATGCCAAGAAGTGAAACACTCCTCTAGATGATGATCTCTTTTGTTCTTAGTATTTTTGTTATATGGAAGGCTTGTTTATTTCTTGTTTTGTGATAGCTTGTAGATCTAGAGTTTTATCAAGCTTTAGTTATGTTTATGTGTAGATCTAGAAGTTTAAGGCTTACTACTAAGTTTTTCTTATGCTTTCATGGATATATATTGAGTAGATCTTAGATTCAAGTTGGAATGAAAAAGAAAAATTCGTAACTTGTCAATGCCCTATTTTAAAAACCCTCTTTCAAGTCTTAAAATGGAAGCTTTTGTTAAGAAAATGAAGGTTTGATGGATGTATATCATCAAGGCTTCATCTTACAAGAATCAAAGTTGATTTTCAAAGTTTATTTTCAAAAACAAAAATTGTATTTTCGGATCAAGACAAAGATCCAAAATAAAAACATGTTTTTCAACTCACAAATGAGGATTTTATTCAAGAAATGAAGGGTTCTTAGGATATAATATGTAATGGGTTGTTTTTCATGAGTTTTGATGAATTTTCTCAAGAGATATGTCCAAAATAAATTTATGAAAATTCGGATCAAGACCAAGACCTATTTTTGAAACCCATCATTCAACTTTAAAATGAAGATTTAGACAAAAATATAAGAGGCTCTTGATATAGATATCTTAAGGAATGGATTTTCATAAGTTTGAATGGTTTTCCTAAAAGTATTGCTTAAATCAAGTGCTTTGTAGAAGACAAATTTAGGTCTTGTTTTCATTGTAAATTTCAAAGTGGAAATTCGTAATTATGAGGAGACCAATTTTGAAAACCTTCTTTTTGATCTCAAAACAAGTATTTTATATTGAAAATGGAATGCTTTGATGATACATAATATAGGAAAAATTATTTTCATTGAACTAAGTGAGTTTTAGTAAAGGAATTACTCAAAACAAGACAATGAGTTTCAACTTGTGAATTTCGGTTTTATGAATATGGATTCTTAGAAGTTTCATTTGAACTTTATGTTTGGATTAGATAAGTATGTAATCTCTTAATTTTTTTTGAGGATCTCCTTGCAAGCTTAGGACTAAATGATTCTAAGTAGTTAAATAGAGTAGATATGGCAATTTTTCACAAAGGCTCAAATCTGGAATTTTCGCAACCCTACTGTACAGTACGTTTCCGACCCTTAAATGACCTTAAATGTTTGAATTAACTTTAGAAATGGATAGCTCTTTCGAAGTAGGTATAAATCGGTATATTATAAGCTAAATTCCGAGTTAAAATGAGTTAGATATGACCTTTTTAAGTTAAGGATTCAACCTAGACGGAAATTGACGAACTTAGTAAATAAAATTGTTAAGTTTAATAGAACTTCATAAGAGATACTCATTGAGGGTATTCTTTGTACCTAGGTGAATTGGAGGACGGGTTACCACTTCCCGAGGACTATTACGACTAGTGGATTTTCACTACATGGACAAGTGAGTTCATTTCTCAATTAATTATGCTCTTGGATGTGCTTGTAGTAGTAGTGGCATTAGACTTAGGAAAAGATAAAATTGTGATTGAATGGTGATCTAAACTTGCATGAATGAACGATAAGTATATCGAGGCAAGCTTTGTTGCAATAATCTTGTATGAGCTAGTATAGATTTGGAATGTCTGAAATTGTATGGTCACTTTTAAATTATCTAAGTAATATCATGATTATATGAATAAATTGTACATGCATATCACGTAGTGACATATCATTGTCGAGTATGCTTTGGTGGGACAAAGGTGTATTGGGAGGCAGCGGGTCTTTAATGAAGGGGCTAGGGTTGCATGACTTATGGACCACCCCATTCGAATAATGAAACTATGGTTGCATGACTTATGGACCAACATTAAAAATTGTGGTTGCATGTCTTATGGACCACCCCACTTAAGATTGGGATTATGGTTGCATGTCTTATGGACCAACTTTGGAATTGTAGTTGCATGTCTTATGAACTACCCCAAACCCCGAATGGAGGGCGTAAATTCATTCACTTATGACTACCGGAAAGTCATATGCTTGCTTGCTCATAGCTTGTGCATTCATATGGTTGCTTAATTATAACTTGCTTGTATAGATATTTTAGCTTGGTCGGGCATGTTACTTGAAGAAAATGAATCTCACTAAGCATTAGCTTATACCCCAACAGTTTTTGTTGCAGCGTTTCCTATTTTTGGATGTTCCGAGAGGACATTTTGTGCAGGTTTATCACATGGAATTAAAGAGCTTTTGAGGAAGTCGGGACCTAGTGTAGGCGTGGACTTCTAGGAAAATCTCTTTAATGTAATTCATATATATGTAATTGGAGCTAAACGATGTAGACTCCTATTATTTTGGCGGGGGTATGCCCCCTTGGCTTTTGTAAAGTTAACTATTTATCTTGTTGTGATTTATATTCTTAATGCTATGTATGCTTTCTTAAGACTACTCGAATCAAAGTGTGATCCTAAAAGTTGTGTGAGTACACCTTACACACGATATGTAAACTCATGGGATGACTAAGGTTGTCATACTTAAGTTTAAATATCGGGTGTGGGTGGACTGTCGCGTTTAGGGTACCTTTGGGGCGTGACAACTGCACCGAATCCACAGCCTCCTCAAATGCCAGCATATCCAGCTATGCCACAGATGCCTACGGGAGATCCGAATAATGTGCTCATTATGTTTCGGGATATGTTTGCTATAGTTCAGCAGTACCAACAAATGATGTATCAACAACAACAACAATTTATGCAGCAATATCATCCACCAACTGTGAGAGAAGAGCCACAAGTACCAATGGGAGACCGGAACGAACAAGTCAAGTTGCATGATTTTGTCAGACTGGTACCTGATTTTGATGGAACTGTTTTGGATCCGACTCGAACGGAAGGTTGGATAGTGGAGCTAGAAAAAGCGTTTGCAGCTTGTGAAGTGCCTGAGCATAGGAAAGTTGATTTGGCTATATATATGTTGAAGGGAGATGCATATAATTGGTGGAGATTGAATAGTGAAGGATATGTGAGACCGATACCATGGAACATATTCAAAGAAGCCTTTTTCTTGCAATACATTCCATCCACAGTGCGGGAACAAATGATATCGAGTTGGTTGAGTCTAAGGCAGGGAAATAAAACTGTTGAAGAATATTATGTAGAATATTGCAGATTGCTTCGATTTGCGGGTACAAGTTACAATGCTGAGAGCATGAAGGTTCAAAGGTTCCAAGATGGCTTGAACATGGAGATTAAGAGTGAGGTTAAGAAGTTTCAATTATCAACACTGTCCGAAACAGTAATCAAGGCGAAGTTAGTGGAACAAATTAATAATGAAAATAAAGCTCAGAGGGATAGACGTGCAACCTTTATGGGCAAGAGATCGGTGACATCTTACACTCCTTATTCAAGGTTTGGTAATGTTAACAAAGGCAAGCGACCATATTTGGGTAAGAAACCAAGCTCGGGACAAGTGGTGAAGACTCCTATGCCATCCATTCCATTTGATAGGCGATGCCCTATATGTTTTGGGCCTCATGAATCGTTTCAATGTAAATGGACTCCTGGAGCTTGTTTTGCATGTGGGAAAGTTGGTCATAAAGCTTCTGATTGTCCTGATCCTAAATTGAAGCCCATCTTTTGTGCTCATTGTCAACAAAGGGGTCATCATGTGGCAAATTGTAAAGAAAAGCCGAGGAATGAGGGACTGAACTTTGGAAAGGGAATGACAGCTGCTAGGGTGTTTGCTTTGCAACAATGTGAGAAAGCTCCTTCGGTTGATACACTGGCAGGTATAATACAGTTTGCAAGACATCCTGCATATACTTTAATTGATACTGGTGCTACTCATGCATGTAATGCTGAGAGCTTTGTGAATGAGTGTGGTTTGTCTTCTGAAGTGTTGTATGATAGAGTGATGAGTGTGAATACTCCTTTTGGTGTGCAATCCAAAGAGCCATGTGTATGTAAGAATGTTGATGTTGTGATTTCTGATGAAAGCATGCCAATAGATATGTTAGTTCTACCTTTAATTGATTTTGATGTTATTCTTGGAATGAATTGGTTGAATCTTTACAAAGCGACAATAGATTGTAGTAAAGCAGAAGTGAGTTTTGAATTGGAAGGTAGAAGACTATTTCATGTGTTGGAAAGAAGGAGACCTGGAAGTATGTATTCTGTGGAATTGTGGGAGAAGGATATGGGAACTACAATGGGTAGTGAAGAACTCCGAGTTGATATGGTGCCAGTAGTAAGGGAATTTGTTGATGTTTTTCCTGATGAATTACCCGGTTTGCCACCGGATAGGGAGATTGATTTTGGGATTGATTTGATACCTGGAACTACACCTTTTTCTAAAGCTCCGTATCGTATGGCTCCGGCTGAGTTGAAAGAATTGAAAAGTCAGTTAGAAGAATTGCAACACCTCGGGTTTATCCGTCCAAGTATTTCTCCTTGGGGTGCTCCGGTATTGTTTGTTAAGAAGAAAGATGGAAGTCTAAGAATGTGTATAGACTATAGAGAATTGAATCAAGTGACAATCAAGAACAAGTATCCACTTCCTTGAATTGATGATTTATTTGATCAACTGAGAGATGCGGCATTGTTTTCCAAGATAGATTTAAGATCCAGATATCATTAACTCAAGATTAAGCAACAAGATATATCCAAGACGGCTTTCAGAACAAGATATGGACATTTTGAGTTTATGGTTATGCCTTTCGGTTTAACAAATGCCCCTGGTGCTTTTATGGATCTGATGAATAGAGTATTTAAGGATTATTTGGATCAATTTGTGATAGTCTTCATTGATGATATATTGGTATATTCAAAGAATGAGGAAGATCATGAGAAACATTTGAGACTTGTGATGCAAAGATTGAGAGAGAGGAAGCTTTATGCTAAATTTAGCAAGTGCAAGTTTTGGTTGAGAGAAGTTGCATTCTTGGGACATATCATTACAAAGGAAGGAATATCTGTTGATCCGGAGAAGATTAGAGCGGTATTAGATTGGCCACCACCGACGAGTGTCACTGAAGTACGAAGTTTTCTGGGATTAGCAAGCTATTATAGAAGATTTGTACAAGGTTTTTCCAAAATTGCTTCACCATTAACAAGGTTGACGAGAAAATATGTGAAGTTTGAGTGGAATGAAAATTGTGATCAGAGTTTTCTTGAGCTGAAGGAACGATTGATTTCTACACCGATTTTGGCATTACCAGTTAATGGAGAAGAGTTTGTGATTTATAGTGACGCTTCACTTCAAGGACTCGAATGTAGACATCATTACGGGGCGGTTCCGAACCGGGAACCGCCCCGAACCGTCACCGGCGGTTCCTGAACCGGGAACCGCCCCGTCGGTGACGGTTCCGAACCGTCTAAGGACCCGCCGGAACCGGCGGGTCCAAGTGGTTCATGTGGCGGAACCGCCATATATATTTAAATTTAGAAAAAAAAAAAAAGAAGAAGAAGAAGAAGAAGAAGACATGCAGGTGCGTGGGGATTGTTTGTTTTTTTTTTTTTAGGGGGGGGGGGGGGGGGGGGAAGGGGTGGGGGTTGGGTGCGTAGGTAGGGGTAAGGTTTTGGTTTTTTTTTATTTTTTTCACCAGAAAAAAAAAAAAAAAAAAAAGAAAGAAAGAAGAAGAAGAAAACGCACCTGCATGGGGATTGTTTGTTTTGGGTGGGGGGTGGGGGGTAGGTAGGGGTAAGGTTTGGGTTTTTTTTATTTATTTCACCAGAAAAAAAAAAAAAAAAAAACGGTTCGTGGAACCGGAACCGGAACCGCCAGAACCGGCGGTTCCTTGGAACCTTGAACCGCCTCGGCTCTGGCGGTTCCGGTTCCGGTTCCACGAAATGTGGAACCGTGAACCGGCGGTTCCGGTTCGGGTCCAGAACCGACCCGAACCATGCCGATGTCTACTCGAATGTGTGTTGATGCAAGATAATCGAGTCATAGCTTATGCCTCAAGACAATTGAAGTCCCATGAGAGGAATTACCCAATTCATGATCTCGAGCTAGCCGCAGTGGTATTAGCATTGAAGCTTTGGAGACATTATCTGTTTGGTGAAAAGTGTAAGATATTCACGGATCATAAGAGTTTGAAATACATTTTCACTCAAAAGGAATTAAACATGCGGCAACGAAGGTGGTTGGAATTAATTAAAGATTACGATGTTGAAATTTTATATCCCGGGAAAAGCTAATGTGGTAGCCGATGCGCTCAGTAGAAAGAAACCGATGAATGTGGAATCTCTGGTTGCTAATCAATGGGAGTTACAAGAAGATCTTCAAAGGATGAATATTGAGATAGCTATAGAAAATGTTGACCTTATGCTAGCGAGTTTATCACTGCAACCGACGATTCTAGATCAAATCAAGCAAGGACAACTTGAAGAACCCGGTAGCCAAAAGTTGAGAAATGAGATAAATCAAAAGAGGAGAAAAGAGATGAGAATAGATGATAAAGAAATTATCAGATTCAAAGATAGAATTTATGTACCTGAGATCTATGATTTGAGACACCAAATTATGAAGGAAGCGCATTCCTCCTCATATTCAATTCATCCTGGAAACACGAAGATGTATCGAGACTTGAAGCAACATTTTTGGTGGGAAGGAATGAAGAAGGACATTGCAAGATTTGTTTCTAAGTGTTTGGTATGTCAACAAGTGAAGATCGAGCATCAACGGCCTGGAGGAGAACTGCAACCATTAAAGATTCCGGAATGGAAATGGGATGAAATAACTATGGATTTTGTGACGGCTTTACCAAAGACAGTAGCCAAGAATGAGATGATTTGGATTATCGTGGATCGACTCACGAAATCGTCACATTTCATTCCACTGAGAGTCGGGTATTCACTTGAAAGATTGGCTCAGATTTACATTCGAGAGATAGTGAGATTACATGGGATACCAATGACCATTACTTCAGATAGAGATACAAGATTTGTCAGTCGATTCTGGAAAAGTCTTCATGAAGCTCTTGGAACAAAATTACAATTTAGTACAGCTTTTCACCCACAAACTGACAGGCAATCGGAAAGGACAATTCAAATTCTTGAAGATATGCTTAGAGCTTGTGCATTAGATTTTGGAAAGAATTGGGATGAACACTTAGCTTTAGTTGAATTCGCTTACAATAATAGTTATCAAGCATCGATTCAGATGGCTCCGTATGAAGCGTTATATGGAAGAAAATGTAGATCTCCTTTACATTGGGATGAAGTGGGCGAGAGAGTGTTGATTGGACCCGATTTGGTACAACAAGCTGTTGATAAAATTCAAATGATCAAACAGAGGTTGAAAGCTGCTCAAGACCGATATAAAAGTTATGCCGATTTGAGAAGAAGACCTTTGGAGTTTGAACTTGGAGATCATGTGTTTCTCAAGATATCCCCGACTAAAGGAGTTTTCAGATTTGGTGTGAGGAGTAAATTGAATCCAAGATACATTGGGCCATATGAAATATTGGAAAGGATCGGACCATTGGCTTATAAATTGGTGTTACCACCAAGTTTGTCAGGCGTTCATAACGTTTTTCATGTATCTCAACTTAGAAAATGCATATCCGATTCCGATGCAATATTGGATACCAATCAACCAGAGATACAACCAGACTTGACTACTGAAGAAAAGCCAATTAGAATTTTGGGAAAAATGGACAAAGAATTGAGGAATAAAGTCATACCAATGGTAAAGGTTCAATGGAGTAACCAATCTGAGAGAGAAGCGGTTTGGGAAGTAGCGAGTGCAATGAGACAGAAATATCCGGAACTTTTTGAGCAAGAAGGTGAGTTAAGTTTCGGGGACGAAACTTCTTGAAGAAGGGAAGAATGAAATGACCTAGATTTACATTTTATTCAAATTCCATGTGTTTAAGTATTTATGTTAAAATGTTGAATTTAAGGAGCATGGTTATGTTGTTAGTAGGTTAAGATATATGATTGTGCATGTGTATATGTTGACATTAATATTTTGTTTGTATGCATTAATGTATGTGTAATGAAATTATTAATGTTGTCTTTTGCATTAAGATGTTAAATTAAGTTAGATTAATAAATCAACTTTAATTTCATTTAAGTTAGTTGATTGAGTTTCTTGTAATTAAGTAGCATTTATGCCCTAAATGTAAGCCAAATGAAGTTCAAATTAAAGCTAAATGCAACCTAAAGTTATATAGCATTAAGGGGTAAATTTGGAATGTGTTTAAAGTCAAAATTTGCTTAATTAACTTTTGAGGGCAGCCCATTTTTACCCGAATTTTCTTTTTTTTCTTTTGTTTTCTTCTTCCACTTCCATCTCCATTTCCAAGCTCAAGTTAGGGTTTATATCAAGTTTGAAAACCAAAGTTTTCTCAAGACAAGGTATATATATATGTATTTGAATTGATTTAGTTTAGGTTGTTGTGTTGTTTTATTTTCCTTTCTTGAAATAGATGTATGGATTATTGGATGGATTGAGTTTAAGATTGATCAAATGTTGTTCATGCATGGGATGAGTTGAGAAAGTGTTACATGAGTGTGTGAGGTGTGCATGCATTGTTGTATGTTTATGAAAGGTTGGGAAGTTGTTAAGAGGATTTGTGTAGGAGAATTTAGAATTGATGGAAGTAGTTTTTGAAGTGTTTAATTGTGTTGAATTCATGCTTTGAGTTGCTAGAATTGAGTGGTATAGATATGAGTGAATAATATGAAGTGGGAAGTGTAGTTGAGAAAGATTTTGAAGTGTTTTAAACCTAGAATTTTACAAAGTGGAAAACAGGGGATTTGAATTTTCGTTTAAAGCTTGTTTTTAAAACGTACGCCGGCATCTGGGGATTCTACGCCGCCGGCGTAGAGGCGGTGTAGAAAGCCCACAGAATCGTTTTTCCTAACGCCGTTTGGAATGCCGCCGGCAATTTGAGTTTTTATGCCGCCGGCGTAGAGGCGGTGTTGATAGTCCACAGAACCAAATTTCTTAAAGCCGACTGAACGCCGTCGGCTTTCGCTAGGAAGTCAACCGGCGTTCTTCCTTCCATCTTGTACGCTGGCTTCTGGGAATCAAGGCTGCCGGCGTAGGGTGCAAAGGCTGACGGCGTACACCCTTGAACGCTGCCCACTTTGGCAGTGTACATTTTCAGAACATTGAACACCGGCTCAACGCCACCGGCGTTGAGTGCCGGCGTATCCCCTGTGTTTTTGAATTTTGAGAGCTTTTTCTAAAAATTTCCCAAAGTTGTTATTTGAGCAATTAAGTGTTTATTAAACGATTTGGGATATAATAGGACGTTTAAATGCTTATTTGTGACTTTGTAATTAATGAATTGGACGTCTTTGATTAATTGTGATATACGGATATAATATGTATATATTTGTGAGAATGAAATTTATAATTGTTGATTTATTAATTATTGTGACATTTCTATTACAGTTAAGGATTCTTCGGTTAGTTCATCACCGAGAGATCCTAGTTCTATACTAACGGGTTCAGGTACGCAATAACTTGTCTGATGTTTGCTAGGACCAGACATTTCTAATTTGACCTAAATTGATTCGATTTAACATTTGGATGAATTGGATGTCTATTACGCTGTTTAATCTGGTCCGAGGAGCAGCAAACCTGTCATGATGCAATGACATGTTAGCTAGGCGCTTAACCAAGTCATGATGCAATGACTTTACCATGATGCAATGGTACGCTATGATGCAATAGCGATTCTTTTGGTTAAGTGGGTAGCCGATAGGGGGGAATTGTATCTGTGTAACGTTTGCTTAAACTTAGGGGGAAATACCATGATTTAGTTCAA
Source organism: Combretum micranthum (assembly GCA_024138025.1). Taxonomy (NCBI): domain Eukaryota; kingdom Viridiplantae; phylum Streptophyta; class Magnoliopsida; order Myrtales; family Combretaceae; genus Combretum; species Combretum micranthum. Next base: position 291,550 of record JAMXBD010001386.1, read on the forward strand.
GGTTTATGGGAACTTGTGAACTAGGCTCATGTTATGGACTGAGTTTAAGTAGAGTCGGGCAACGGCTTTTAAACCCTAGATGAAGCTATTATCTTCATGAAATAGATATAGGAGATATAAGTATTCGGACTGCTTATATCAACCCCCTGAGCAGCTGCTGTTACTCAGGATCCCTGGATTCCGAAGTGTGACCGGGGTTTGAATACCCTCTTGTTGATTTGTGAATCAAATTGTAATAAAGATAACCACTTGTTCTATGGTGCATTACATGAATTGGATGACTTGTTATGCATTGGTTATTGTGTACTGGGCCTCTGGCTCACTTTTGCTGATTTGCAGGTAATGGAGACGAGTATTACGATGACTTGGGCTATGGGTCCGATTTCGAAAGATTTCTGGATGAGTGGGATGAATAGGATCCGGTGACCCGGGACTTTTAGAAGACTTTTTGCTAAGGACCAGCTATGTATAGAAGGCTTATTAGTGAAGCCAATTTCTTTTGTAATGACCTTAAGATCCTTTAGGGTCCTCATGTTTTGAGAGAACATGTAATTTGTTTTGTAGTGTCATGTATTGACACAAAGCAATGTTTATTTGATGTAAATATATGTGTAGATTGCTTATGTTAGCAATCTTGTTTTATTTAAAAAGTTCTTTACAAAGTATAGTGATTTGATCAAACAATTTTCATAAACTGTTAGTTTTAGGACAACCTTACATATAATGTGCAAATGTTATATGTGGTTTGGGATTCGGTACTCTAAATCTCGGGATTTAGAGGAACGGGTCTTTACAGTATAAATGATTTGTCACCTTCCTTCTTAGGTCCTTTGGATGCCTCTTTAAGCATGGGGTCATATTGTTAGATGTGCCCTAGTTTGTGACATTTGAAGCTTGTTAGCATATCCTTCACTCTTTTGTACTTTGATGTGTTTCCATGTGCATCTTTCTTCTTAACTGATGCGGATCTGGATATGCTCTGATGCACAAACTCGATAAAGATGTAAACTTTCTTTTTAGGGTTTTTCTTTCCAATAATATGAAACTAGCAAAAACAAGATGGATATGAATAAGTATATTGTTCGATAGATGCCAAACAATAAAACCTAAACTAGTTTGTGTTTGGATTCGAGATTGATAGATGCCACAACCTAGAAAACTAACACGGAGTCAATGAAACAATATGTTCAATGACAATATTCGCCACAACACGATATAACTCACGAATTGATAAGAATATGTATGATCAAAGAGAAAAACAATCTCAATAAAATCAATTCAACCTTAAATAGGTTTCCACACTCAAAGTGTTCTAATAAAAATACTCCAAAATCTTCTTTCTATATCTCTTACTAGCCTTAATATATAGGCTATTACAAGGCAGTTACGTAACTGAAAAATCATAATTGTGGCGGTTACGTAACTGATAACGTAACTGAAGAAAAAACATAATTACGGCAGTTACGTAACCGATAACGTAACTGAAAAACATAATTGTAATTAATCCCTATATCAATTAAAAATAAAGAAATTCAAAAAGACATAAAAACTAAAAAAAATCGAAACCCTAATAAAAATAAATAAAATATCTGGGCCAGCCATGTGAGCCGGCGGCTCAGCCGGCCTACTTTTTCTGGACACGCCAATTCACCCCGTTTCGTGCCTTGAACTTGCACCGTGTTGCTCGGACCTTTGGTACTCCTTTTCCATGACTTCGGATGCCCGGATTCCTATCATTCCCTCCAAGTTGAAGAAGATTCGACCTCGAATCTTGATCCTTTGGCTTGTTAGACCACATGAACAAGCTCCTTTTCCCTTTGTCTTCTTGATATGCATCAATTTGACTTGTTGTAATTCTCCTGGACTCATGGGAAGAAGTCTATAAACCTTGTCCCGCTGTTGGATGGTGTATTCATTGGTGTATCCATCATACTTGGCCCTCAAGTCATATTGCCAAGGCCGTCCAAGGATCACATGTGTAGCTTCCATAGGAACTACATCACATACCACACTGTCAGTATAATCACCAAGGGATAATGGAACACGAACCTGTTTATGCACATGTACAGCCTCCTGTGGACTCAACCAATGTAGAGCATAAGGCCTGGGATGCTGCTCCACCTGTAGACCATCTTAGCTACCCATCCCGCTGAAGCAATATTGGTGCAGCTACCCGAATCAACCACAATCAAGCATGTCTTGTCTTTTACCATGCCCTGAATATGAAACAAATTTGATCTTTGATCAGGAACAGCAGCTTCTTCCTTCTTAGCCATCAATAATTCACCCTGTACTGGATGCTCCACAAATGTTTTAAGCACCTGCTCTTCTGTAGACTTAGATGACTCATCCTCAGTCTTTGCTTCTTCCTCACTCTCGAGCTTTCCCTTCACTACCATGACTCGCCTATTAGGACATTGGGAAGCTATATGTCCATGCCCCAAGCACTTGAAGCATTTGATATCCCGGCTTCTCTTTGTTCTGGAGCCCTCTCTTCCACTTCCTTTCCCTTCTCCTTCTCCTTCTCCTTCTTCTCTTTCTTCTCTTTCTCACCCTCATCAGATCTGTAGTGATAATGTGATTTCTGAGACCGTCTGCGCTGGTGCCTCTCAACTCTACTAGCCAACTTGATCACATCCTCTAGAGTCCTATATTGCTGGAGCTCAACCACACTGGCAATATCCATCTTCAGCCCATTAATGAAACGAGCTATGGATTCATCAGATGATTCCTTGATGTCGCATCGTGTCATCAACGTTTCAAACTCCTTCACATACTCCTCAATGCTCCTCTGACCCTGTCTCAAGGACTGCAAATCCATCAGTATCTCCTGTTTATAGTAATCAGGCACAAACCGACTCCTCATCAATCTCTTCATTAGAGCCCATGAACGCACCTTCTCTTCATCAGCCCTACGCCTCTCAGACTGCAACTTATCCCACCATAAACTGGCATAATCAGAAAATGCTAGAGACGCCATCTTCACCTTCATGCGCTCGTCCCACTCATAACAATCAAATACTTTCTCAACACGAGGTATCCAATCCAAAAACTCCTCAGGTTTATTGCTTCCAGTGAAAGTAGGAATTTTCAATTTGATATTTTCAATCCCTTTTCTCCTCTCATCTCTATCACCTCGCCTCCTACTCCTTACACTATTCACCTCAGATTCATCTCCAGAACGTCTCCTATGACTAGCACCACTGTGACTCCTCCTGTCCCTCACCTCCAGTCTCTCCATAATCACCCTAATATTCTCCTGGAGTTGATTAAACTCAGCCCTAGTCACAACATCTCCTCCATCAGTATTGTTTCTCCTAGCCCTGTGATTGTTGCTATTCACACTACTTTCAGACGACATCTCTTCAATAATCAATACAAAAATCACAGCAGCAGATTTCACACTTCTCAAACCCCACAACAACAACCAATCACCACTCCAATAAACACCAAACCCTAACCCTAACAGCAGCAACAACAGAATTCCCAAGCCAGTGAAAATTAGAAAGGAAGATTCAAACCAACCTGTAATGTGATCCGCACGAACAATCTGCAAACCACAGCTCTTATACCAAATGATGCGGATCTGGATATGCTCTGATGCACAAACTCGATAAAGATGTAAACTTTCTTTTTAGGGTTTTTCTTTCCAATAATATGAAACTAGCAAAAACAAGATGGATATGAATAAGTATATTGTTCGATAGATGCCACGAACAATAAAACCTAAACTAGTTTGTGTTTGGATTCGAGATTGATAGATGCCACAACCTAGAAAACTAACACGGAGTCAATGAAACAATATGTTCAATGACAATATTCGCCACAACACGATATAACTCACGAATTGATAAGAATATGTATGATCCAAAGAGAAAAACAATCTCAATAAAATCAATTCAACCTTAAATAGGTTTCCACACTCAAAGTGTTCTAATAAAAATACTCCAAAATCTTCTTTCTATATCTCTTACTAGCCTTAATATATAGGCTATTACAAGGCAGTTACGTAACTGAAAAATCATAATTGTGGCAGTTACGTAACTGATAACGTAACTGAAGAAAAAACATAATTACGGCAGTTACGTAACCGATAACGTAACTGAAAAACATAATTGTAATTAATCCCTATATCAATTAAAAATAAAGAAATTCAAAAAGACACAAAAACTAAAAAAAAATCGAAACCCTAATAAAAATAAATAAAATATCTGGGCCAGCCATGTGAGCCGGCGGCTCAGCTGACCTACTTTTTCTGGACACGCCAATTCACCCCATTTCGTGCCTTGAACTTGCACCGTGTTGCTCGGACCTTTGGTACTCCTTTTCCATGACTTCGGATGCCCGGATTCCTATCATTAACCTTATGGTTGAACTTCAAAAACTTCTTTAATTTCTTGGTCGTTAGTGTAATCTCATTATCATTATCATTTTTATCACAAGAGTTAGAGCTTGTGATTTAGTACCTATTGATTTCTTCCTTGATTCTTCTTGTTTTTTTTTTTTTTATCATCTCATGTATCTTTAGTGTACCAAGGAATTGCTCTTTTGATAAGGTACTTAGATTAGAGCTTTTGCTATTGCGGTCCTCTTAACTTGCCAATCTCTTGACAATGATCTAAGAATCTTGGAATTGGGTTCTACATTAGTCAAGTTTCTTCCAATAACGACTAATTGATTGACTATGTCAATAAAACTACTTTGCATATTATCAATTGATTCACTTTAAAGTTTTCAACCTCTCCACATAACAAACTTATTTTAGTGTTTTTAATTCTAGAGGTTCTTTCATAAGTTTTTAACAAACTTAATTTAGTGCATCGTACTTCATCCCAAATTTTCTTATTATCACAAGGGCACATTCTACTAAAGTTTACTTATAGAAACACGCAAGATATTCATAGTTACTTTATTTAACTATATTCTTTCCCATAATGCTCTAGTACAATCTTTTTGTTCTTTTGCTTCTATCTTAACGAGACCATCTTTAATTGTTTTAGATAGATTTTCATTCTACATTTTAAGTAAGGATTGGTATTTTCAATTAAAAGCAGTCATCTTTTTATAAGTTGACCTTCTAGAAAGCCTAATGCATTTGTTCTATGATCCTTGCTCCAAAATGCAGTTAAGCACTCAATTCTTCAAGACTTAATTCTGGTCCTAATAGAAAAACTACTAAACTAAACTCAAGAAGGGGCAAAGGGAGTGAAGCGAATCTATTACCAATTTTAATTGATTCTTTGCTTTTAGTAACATAATCAATGAAATGCAATTAAGCACTCAATTCTTAAAGACTAACAGTTGCTAATAGAAAAAGCTACTAAACTAAACTCGTAAGGGATTTTAATTGATTCTTTGCTTTTAGTAACATGATAAATGAAAATAAGATGAATCACAATAATAAGATGTTGGAAATATAAAAGGGATATGGTATGAGAACTTAGGTCTAGAGTTCTAATTACCTCTTGGTCTCCATGGACACAGCACACCTACAATCAAAGACTTCACACCACTTTTATTGATCACTCAATCAAATATGCTCCTAAGGAGCTACACAAGTTCACAAAATACAAAGCCTTACAAGAGTAGTGCTTTAATAAAATTAGTAAAATTACACACAAAAGTACTATTTAATTTTCTCTCTATGTAAATTTTCAAATAAAGAATAAGTGACAAGAAAATTAGTAAATTTTGTTTGTTTACAAATGGAAACTCTTAAAAGTTTGTTATAATCTGTCAATAATATCATATTTATAGCTATGGAAGAAAAACAAGTTGTTGCATAGAATTGGATACTTTTGCCCCTACTTTAAATAACTCAAACAACTAGTTTTTTTAGTGTACCAATTGATCGCTATATGGGAAAAACCATAGGTCCTCATTTCTTGTCCAAGCTATCCGCACCGTGCTTGCACCAATGTTGTCAGAACCGGACCGGGGTTTGACCCGGACAAGCTAAGGGGTCAGGGGTCGAGGGGTCGGACCGGGTTCAACCGGGGGTTGGACCGGGGGTTGAACCGGGGTCACGAAAAAATAAAAATATAAGGAATAATTTAATTAAAAAAGACCAATATATATGTAATCACTCAATTAAATCTATATTTGGATCAAATTCATCAATTAATTATTAAATAAATATGATTTAATGATTATATTTTATAAATTTATAATAAAGTATGAATAAATATTTAAATTTCTAATTTTTTATTTTTATTTTTTTGAATCCGGGTCGACAGGTTCAACCCGGGTCAATCCGGGTCTCGCCGGTTCGTTCTAAAAACGAGTTTTAGGCGAGACCCGGCCCGGTATTAGTACCGGTTCCGGTCGAACCCGGTCGACCCGGCCGGTCCGGGCCGGTTTTGACAACCATGGCTTGCACACTTCAAAAAGGAAAAGCAAGTACTGGTTGGATGAAAGTCAGGTCCTAGCATTTGGACCTTAGTAAAATTTCGCAAATCAACAATATTATGAAATGGTGAAACTCACCTACTGTTCGAACGCTAAGTCACTGCCACAGGATTAGAACCTTTTGATCATATATGATTAACAATGTGTCTGGCCTTTATCCCTTGATATCCATAAACCTACCTAAAAACCTTGATCAACACATGATCAAACCGTCCAATCACATCAGCATCTAAATTGCATGTCCTAACATCCAGTCGCTAGCTATGGCGCAACTTCATCTTAATGTAAGGCAGAGGCAACTACAAATATTTCTCCTTAGTTTTAAACACACACTTAACCATTCCAGCAAAAGAGATTAACATGTTTTACACCTTTTAAGATGAATCTTGTACCAACTACAAGTTATGTCAATTAAGTGCAAATTAGCCTTGAATCATGCAATTGTTTTGTTTGATCAAAATGTAATATGAATCTTTAAATTCAATAAAACTTTATTATATGTGCCCTACAATCTACGTTCTTCTGTGGTCCCTTACTTCTCGAGAACCTAACGCCTTTTGAGATAATGTTGGCAAAGGTTGGCTTCCGAACCAGGAAGCCACACAGCTGAGACAAGTAAGAACTATGAAGGAACCATTAGTTTCTGTAGGTCCATACAATTCATCTATGGAAACTGCTAGTCCAGATGGGTCAAGAACCACCAACTTCGAAGTTGGCTGTGTACCTATCGATCCAACAGACCCCAAGTGATTTGAACGTCCAAAATTTAAAAAAAAAAAAAAAGGCGCAAATCCGGCATAACAAGTTTGGACTTGGGGAGAGACAAATATGATGTCAATTGTCCATACTTCATACACCCATTCCCATGCCAAACATAATCACATGGGCAAATGCAGACAATAGGAAAAGTACGGAAGAAAACAAGGACCTCTTACCAGCACAACCTAGAGTTTGCGTGTTGAAAAAAAGAGAAATAAAAGCTAGTGCACATGTGTGCTAGATTTATTAATAAAAATAATAGTAATAGTAAAAAACCATTTCCCAAGAATTAAGAATCTACCGGGCTGTCCTAATAATTAGGAATCAACCGAGTTTCCAGTGTCGGGAACTACAACTAGCCAATTCGGTTCTGGATCCAAACCAAAGCTTGATGACGTCTATTTTGGAACTCATTAAATTTTAAAAAGTAATTATGTCCATTGAATTGTTGTTAAATCACATTTCTTCTCTCAAAGCTTTTAATATTTTACATTTTTTGTGTTAAGCATAGTATAGCCACTTCTTCCATATGAAGTCGATATTCAATAAATATATATGTGTGTGTGTGTGTTCAAATAAAATCTTCTTTTTCCTGACAGAAGAATAAGTAAATAAAGAAGGCCTAAAACAAGTGACATAAGATAGATACATCCAAGACGCTTCAAAAACAACATAGCCAAGGAACAACGAAATAACTGGCATAAGAGGCAGGAGGAATCAATTAGCAGTCAAAAAACGAAGAAATGAACAACCTTGGTTTCTTAGAATTTCCAGATAACCAAGTGACAACCATATTTAATTCCGAAAACCCAGTAATCCATCACTCCCTAATATTTTAGCTCTCTTGTAGGCTAAAACAGCAAGATTTTCTACATCTTCTCAGACTTGTCCCACAGGAATTCCGATGATATAACAGATCCATGTTTTTAAGTACAGCATTCCATGTTCATCTGCAGCTAAGGCTTCACGTGCTCCCGAATAAACTCTTCCACCTGGGATGTCTCTCCTGTCAAACTGGAACCTTCAGCAACTGTTACCTTGTTATGGCACTGAGAAAATGAAAAGGCTTCTCCAGGTACTCCAAGAGTGCATTCATTTGCAACATCAGCATCTGATATTGCACTTCTTGACTCCCTCAACTTGTCACTATCGTAAAGGATGAACATGTTTAAAAGCTAAGTCATGTCAAGAGCAAAATGCATGAATTCTAACAGATGGAAGACAAATCCACCCAAAAGCCAAACAGAAGTTAATCAAATGATTTGCTTCTGGCAGGGGGAAAATATCATTTTCCCTCATTAAATGGAGAGAGAGTCTCAAAACAAGTTTATGGCTTGAGTAGTTAAGTTCACAGAGATTCCATCAAATTGACATCAAGATGGGGAAAGTATGCTTAACAACCACTAAGTAATAAACCAAAGCTAACAGAGACTTACATTTCCTTCTCTAATTGTTTGCGGACAAACTCCTTGGTATGTGCCGTAACTTTGTCAGTTTTGTTGCAAAGGATAAGGATGGGAATTTTATTCTTTATCACGATGGCTCTCGTCAAAATATCATATAGGTACCTTTTGCCAGAAGAATAAAAAAATCACAATGTTGAACGGATCACACTTCATAATAATAAAAAAAATTGGAGGTAGACCAAAAGCTAGATTAGGTGAGCTAGCACATACTCTGAAGCTGTACGGCACTTTGGCAAGAAATCTAGAGAATCCACCAGAAAAACTATTCCAGCCGCTTGAGGGATACACTCGTCTAGTTTAGCCCTTAATCGATAATGCCCAGGTAAATCAACAAGATGAACTGGTTTGACTTTGCCTTTCTGGATATAACCATCACAAAGTTTAAACTCAACCACATCCAAGATGGACTAGGAAATTTTATTACTGATGATGGAAAGAAAGACGAATTCTTTTAACATTTGTATACGTAGATCAGCTATTTTTTGCACCTGATATCCCAAGATAGAAAGGAACGTTATTTATTTTGAGAATAGACCTTATACCTTGTTGGTTTCAGAATGTAAGATGAAAGTCCCTTCATTTGGCTCCATTGATGTCACGGTACCAAGATGTGAAGAGCCATCACGTAGCTGTAACAGGGCAACAAAATTCAAAAGTATTTTATTTTAAAGTGAATGCTACTTTTCAACATAGGGCTTCTGCAGTAAAGTGGAGCAAAATTAAAAAATTGCCATTAAAAAAATAATTATAAAATAAAATAAACATTTCAAATTAATTTTTAATCAGAAATCCAAGTCTTTAGCCAGATTCACAAAGCTTTGTATGATGAAATTGAATATAGAAATATGATTAACCAAAATAGTTCATGAACATATCAATGATAATGTTATACAGCTCTTCAATTGACAAGAGAAATAGAAGGCCATCAGAGTACCATACTAGCTACTATCCATCAAATACGAACATTACACAGAACTCAGAGCCAGTAAGAGGAGAATTTTCATGATTTCACCTATTCAAACCACAGCTAGTAATGCTGTAGAAACAAGAGGTGCATTATTCAGAAAACAGCATTCATCCATTTGCTACAATGTGGAATGGTATTAAAGCCTCAGTGAAGTTGGAGAAAAGCTTCAGAATTCAGTAATCTAACACCTCAATTAGAGGTTGGACGGAAAAAAAACTGAACAGAACTGTAGCATATCGTTTTGCTTCAAAAACAGGTAAAACGTTGCAGCAGCTTCAGATTATTGTCAATAGTCCAGCCAAGCCACTTGAAAACCATCCACAGACATCCTCAACCAAATACCACAGCCTAATCAGTCTAAAGTATGGGCATAGTTCCAATGCTTACCTGATAAAAAAGAGTAGTTTTGCCACTCCCCACAAGTCCAGTCAGCAAGATTGTGTTAGACTTTTTCTGTTTAAACAAACGAGCTGCAGAGGGAAGGAGAGGCCACAATCAATATAGACATAACTTCAACCCAAAGTCGCTGGCAATTACAATATGAGGTGCTCAATAACAAAAGATAAATTTGCAGATACTACGAGATAAATAAGTAAAGGATCGAGAAAAGAAAGAGTATGAAAAATAGAAGGTAAGTTTCCAGTTTCCACTGCCTTAAAAACCATGCCATATATGTTAATAATAACAATGCATCTTCAGAATATAGCTACCTCTTTGCAATGTAAGCATGCAACGATAGCCTCGCCCATTCATGGATCAAGTTCAATTCCATCAAAGAAATAAACAAATCCAATTTTTCTATTTACTTCCCTTTTCCTTAATGATTACCTTGAAATGTTATTCTTTCACAGAACATCACAGTTCAACCCTAGAGCTTAGTCCACCTATCCCATCTAACAACAAATTTGGCAGCATCAGGTTGAGTACCTAATTCGATTCTTCTCTCCTCTTTTTTTATCATAAATAGGAGATAGCAACTCGCATGATTATATTCTATTATAATCCCCCATAAGTTGTGCAACAATATCCAACTATTATCACCATTCTAACTCTCTCTGTCCTAACACTATCTGGTGTTTACCCAGTTTTCATACATATAATTTCTTTCTTTTGGCCAATTGCATATACAAATTTAAACAGGGGGAAAAGGAGTTATAATCCAACTACACAAGAAGAAGATGATGCCTCCAAAGACTAATTCAATCATGTGGCATAATACAACTGCAAGTAATTAACGTACATGTAACAGTCCCAACAGATTCCAACCTCAAAATCATCCCAAATTCTCGTCTACACTGCACCAACACTACACTTCCTAAAAATTAAACAGACCTTAAAAAAAAAAAAGAACCAACTAAATTAGGTTTATGGTTCGAGAAAATCTTCAACTTTTTAGAGTAAAGGTCGAAATTTTAAGGACTCACCGGACAAGAGGAGAAGAGTTGTCAAGGACAAGATGGCAATGGCTGCGTAGAGCTGGTTCGGAGGAATCTGGTAAATGAATTGCTCACATTGGTCCAACAATTGACGAATCTGAACCATCCAATTCTCCATCATAATCTTTAGTTCATCAGTACCTTCCATTGTAAACCTATCTGGGCGTCACAAATGTGGATTTAAAAGAGGATCTTGTTGGGAGGAAGAGAAAATGGAGGGAACCCTTGAATTTTAAGAATGAAAATTGAATTTTAGGGTTTTGTTTTTACCTTGTTAATATTTTCCCTCCCCTTGAGTTGATTACACGTTTTTTATTTTGGGGATTGGGATTTTGGCTAACAGGGAGCGAAGTTTCTGGGCAAAAAGATGCTTATTTAATTACAATCTTACCAAACAAAAAGCACAAATTTTACTGAGTGTAGTACGCAGCGAACAGGGGGGAAAATTGCAAATTCAGGTACTGCCTGTTCCAATAAAAAAAATTTCTTCTTATTGGTAAATTGCTTTACTTAAAAATATTTTCTCAAAATAATATGTTTTTATTTATTTAGTTGTTTTTATAAAAGAATTTCAAAAAAAAATTTCGATATAAGTATATTACGTAAAATATTTTATTTAAAAAGTAAAAATATAGAATATAAATTATTTTATATGAGAAACTTTCAATTGATATTTATAATTTTTCAATGAGCTTTTATTTTTATTTTGTTCATTGAATTAACTTCGTATTTAAAATATATTATATTGGTTAATTATAACAATAATAAAACAAATATTATATTACTGGAGTTAGGAAACGTGCAAAAGATAATGTAGAAAATTACTTTCTATTTGAGAAGAGTATATTGTTTTCCTTAAAATGAGTAAAATCATTTTTTTAATGGAAAATAGTTTTTCCTAAGAAGGAAAAACATTTGCTACTTAAAAGATGTTTTTTAGTATAATAAATAAGGAAAAATAAAAAAAAAAATTATTTTTCAAATAGTTTTTGTTTTAAACAAATGGATTAAAGAAAAAAATTTCAATAATGAAGAAAAAAATTAAAATACTGCAATTGAAATAATAGAGTCTTAAAGACATGAGCTCCATGTAACATTTTTAAAATTATGTTTAAGGACAGTTTTAAAATTGTTATAAGAATTATTTCAAAAGTGAAAGAATATATAAATGAGTGGTGTAATAGTAAGTAGTTTTTATCCTTTTTTGTCAAGTGAAAGTAGTGGTGGGTAGTTTGACATATCAGTGAACCTATGTTTGGTTTATCTTTTAGAGACTTTTTTTCATTGATATTTTATATATATTCGATTTGTATCTATATCTTATATGTTTATTAATTTATAAGTAAAAATATTTTTTTATTTATACCTATTTCATGATAAAAATATTTATTAATATCAATAAGAATAAGATGTCAAAAAGATTAGAAATAAATGAAACAAACAAACCCAAAAATATTAGTTACTTGGTATAATTGAGAAGAAGAAGGTGAGGCACTTTTTTTACCCCTCCACATAAGTAATTATAGCTCAATTAATTGTCAAAAAAATAATAAAATAACACAAGCCATATCTTTCTAAAATCACTAAAATACAACCTAATTTTTTTGTAATTAATCCTTTTGTTTTCTATAAGTAGTGGAATTTTTTTTATTTACATTTTTTTTCCATAACTTGTATAAGCACCGTATTTTACTTTTTGACTTTCTATCACAGCAAACATCCCTCTTTTGATAAATAATTTATTTTTTTCCTTTTTCTTTATTTGTTCTATTTTTTCCCTTTATATATATATATATATATATATATTTTTTTTCATATTATATTCTCCACATCCTTCTTCTATATAGTTTGACATGGATTTCTAAAAGATATTTACAAATACATAATATGTATTATTATAATTTATATGGTTATTAATGGACATGTGTAAAATATTATAATATCCAAATAATGATCATTTGAATTATTATATTACAATCTTACATACTTAGAGTTAATTATTTGTATATAATTATGTAAAAAGTAATTTACAAATTGTTCTTTGTGTATTAATGAAAATGTATAATAATATGTAATTTAGGGATGGGTAGATAGCCTTATCATACAGGATATCCACCCATAGTTTACTCCACGAAATAGGGTTTAGATGGGTATTAGGGCTCACAAAATAGGGTTTGTTTCAATCATGCACTCGCTTTCGATCATGTACTCTAATATATAAACGGTATAAGTTTTAAGATATCATGTTTCTACCATATCAAATTTTATAAAACAATATTAACATATTAGAAATTAATAATAATATCATTTTTATGATGAACCAAGGTTGCGCACAATCTTATTTTGATGAAAAAATATATTGCACAAATGCTCAACAACTTAGTTAAGTTACATTTAATAAGTAAAAACTTATTTATGATATGTTGAGCTTTGTTATGTTTGCATTTTTGTTTTATACTTGTTGCTCCATGTGGCTTAAAACAAGTTTTAGGCCTTAATGCTTTTTGAATCTCTCAAATCTCAAAACATAAAAGTTGTAGAGCTCTCTCTAAACTTTTCGTGGTGTTTTGAATCACATTAATCAAAGTTTGGATGAGAAAGTTATAAGCAAAATATGAAAGTATGTCGAAGCTGTCAAAAGCGTATCAGCTCACCAGTCCAAATTGGAAAAATGTGAAAATTGATCAATAAGGTTGAGGGCTTGACTTGGATTGGCTAGTCGGTAGAGACTTAGACTGGCTCACCGGTACGATAAAAAAATAGTCATTACAAAATTTTTGATTAGTGATTATTTTGATGGGCAACGGCTAGCTTGAGTTGAGAGCTTATAAATAGAGTATTTTGGGTATTTTTATAAAGAGAGTTGAGCATATTTTGTAGAGATTGTGTCAAAATACTCTCTTGTTTTGTATTTGTCTTTGATGAGTGAATAGTGTTATAGTGATTTTAGTTGGCAAATATTGTAAGGCACTATTCAAATATTTTGTCTGAGTGTTTTAGTAAAGTCCCCTCTTGTTTGAGGTAATAAGAGAAGTCTTTATACGTCGAGGCACTTGTGTGAAGTCCTACTTGTGATATGCATTGGTGAAGTCCTCTTGATTAAGGCATTTGTGAAATCCTTTTTGTGAGGTAAATGTTTGTGAATTAAATGTATGAAGTCCTCCTTAAATGAGACAATTGTGGACCGTGGAAACTAGGGAACGAGCCGAACTCCACGTTATATCGCGGTGTAATCTTCTTCTTCTTTATCGTTTTATTATCATTTTTATAATTGCATGATTTGGGACAAATTGGCAAAAGAGATAATTGTTGGATAAGTGAGCTTAAAATCGGTTTATAAACACGCCTTATAGCTTTCACTTTTGCAATATACATGTAAAAGCCTAGCTGTGCTTTTTTTCAACAATTCAAAATTATTATTTATAGACTATCTACTAAAAATTTTATGAAAGAAGAATTTTTATAATTTATTTTGGAACGACTTGTTATTTTGATTTTAGAGAAATTATGGTTTATATATGTACCCGATATTCCCAAATTATATAAAAAAAATTTATCTTCTAAGACTAATTAATATAGAAGTAGATCTAAAGTTTTTAATTTTGGAATCTATTGTAGGTTCTATAACTTTGCTTAACATCACTTAAACATGTTTTATAAGAATTTGTTATAGGTTTTGTCACGCTTCGAAAGGTACCATAAATGCGATAGTCCGCCGTACATAATATTAAAGCCTAAGAACAACTACCTTAATCACAAAAGGTTTTGATATCATGTATAAGGCGTACAACACATCAAAAGGGACGCATCGGAACAGTGCAATTTACTTTGCTAACAATTAAGAAATAAAGCAAGAGAAGCACTTAACATAAGATATAAATAAGGTCAATTACAATTCTTAGGGGCATACCTCTGTTAATATCTTCGAGTCTATATAAGTACATTTCCTAATAATCTCCAAAATATTAACATAACATATATTACTCATAAAGAAATTTCAAGATGGTAAATTCCTTCTATGCTCCTACTTCTTCCATAAAAGCTCAATAATTCACCAATGGCTTCTTTAATGTCCCACCCTCGATTTCAGTCTCAAGCTTACCTATTTCAACAAAATCTATGAGGTTACAAGTTTACAACGATCTTAGTGAAATATTTTCTCGTCATTCACACTGACAATGATATACAAACAAATTGATTAGTCAAACATATGCTATGCTTATGCAACAATCACATGAAGATCGCACACATATATAGTTATCTAGAACCTATATACAAAATGGATTTGAGTCGTCCATATCAAGGGTTAAGGAATTGTTGATGAAGGTCCTCTTGATCTTCTACTGCTAGTCCCCAAGCACTCACCTAAAGCATTCCATTGACATGGCTCCAAACATAGAGTCGCATTTCCCGAACGATGTGGATTCTCTAGGAAGGAGCATGACTTGTGTCCTAACACACTCATGGCCTATCAAACTCTACGCATAGGATTAGCAGCCTTCTGAAAAAGTGACTCGACGGATGTTATATGGGACCATTTTTCTGTTAATACCATTCCGTATCATGATTCATTGAGGGCGATAAATCAATCTAAACACACATAGCAATCAAGCATACAAACGAATAAACAAAATTAGACAAACATTCTAGTGTTAGGATATGCTTAGCATTCACTTAAATACACAAGCAAAAGAAACACATGCTTAACCCTTGATAATCCCTAATACATATTCGTTTTTATTTTTTTTTTTATCATGCTAGTAAAACTTCTTTACAAACACAAATAAGGTAACAAATTTAAGAGGATAAACCCACCCGTCCATTTCGCAATCTTTTTAGTCGTAATTGGTGGGTGTCGAATCCAACAAAATTAAATAACCTACTCTTAAAATTTTGTAAATAGTAGTGAGCAGGATCGTCTCCACAGGGACTAGGGAAAATCTATCTCTATTTCACTAATCAGCAAAAGAGAAGAAAAATTGAGGGTTTTGTATGAACGATTATTTAGAAAATAATTTATTTCTAAAACTAGCAAATACGTTTATTAATGTAAATTCAACAGCAACAAGTTCTAACCAAAGAATTATCACGGTTCAATTCATAGAGATGATCATTGATGCAAAAATTGTTATTCTAATTCATGAATAAATTGGTTATGACTTTCAACAAGCTCTGAAAATCTATCTCTCCTTAGAGTATTGATAATCAAGATACGATTTTTAATTATTCCCTTATTGATTAGACAACCCTAAATAAGCTCTTAAGATTTAATCTGTCAATAGCATTAATAATTAGAGAGACTACCAATTCTAATCAATAGATCAAAAGCATGAACTATTTAAATTAGATCATAAATCACCTTAACATAAATCAATCACTTATTCTGCAACCAATCATGTTATTGTATTACTTATATTGGAACAATCAAACAATTACGGATTTGACGTTCTAAACAACAATAATTGCTTTGTCAATCAAACAGATAGGCCTAATTCGTAATGACCAATCAAAACAATTTTAACAATTCAAATAGATGAAATATGAATACTCATAAATAGAATAAACTCAATAGATCAATTGGATCTCACAATCTTCGATGAATTGATCCCGTAATAATCCTTGGCTAGACTGAGTAATTAGTTACTCATGATCAAAGAAAACAAAAGCTAGGGTTTCTTGAGAGTAAAAAGAACAAGAACAATCAATAATGAATAATGAATGAATAAATCCCCCTTTTCTCTCTCCTACTTCTTTATATATATGAGATAAACATCAGATATAAAGAGTATTTTTCGCATAAAAGATGGCTGGAGACATGTCGCAACAAGGCTGGCAGCCATTAATCACGAAACAAGTGGTGCACGTGATGGCCGGCGGCCATGATTCTCCCAGTGCGGCCATTCTTCTAAAAAGATGGCTGGTATTGATTCTCCTCTTATGGCTGGCAGCTTTGGGTGTTCTGGACGAGTTTTGAACCTTGTATATCCTCCAAATGTGTTTGCTATTGCTATAGTTCATGAGAAAACTAATAGTAATGATAGCAAATCATCCCGAGTTTGGAATGAAATTGTGAGTACTTATGCATTCCATTGAAAGTGATATTGATCCATGAAGCTTGTTACAAACTCATGCCTAATTTGCCAAATCGTTCCATTTGCTTTATAAAACCTGAAACACGACATTAAACTTGATTAAGTATCAATTCTTTTGGATTTCTATAAAATCAATAATAGAATTAACATATTTTACTCAATAAAAATTGAGTATATTCCGTCTTAACAAATTCCCCCACACCTGAACCATTGCTTGTCCTCAAGCAAAATAATGAAAAACAGTAATGAAATCTGTCATAGGAAATGCAATTTTCCATTTTTTTCAATTTCAAGCATCTTCCTTTGATTTTGATTGATAACTTGCAATTTAAGCACCCATCGCTCTAACCATACCGATCACATGTAATCAGGTTACAAAGATCAAAATTCAATAGCTAATCTAAACAAAACAAACTTTAATCCACATATTTAGCAAAAGATTTTTCTGTTCAAAAGGAAACACTCAATCCTATAAAGAAAAACACCCATTTAAACTTCACTGGATATTTACCAAATATATACTCCCAACAACACAAAGTAAAAGCATGTGGTATCAACTCCTTGCTTAGATTTTCTCCATGTTTATTATAAGCCTTGTTTTTATTGGTGTTTCTGCATTCTTTTTCTTTTTGCCAATTCAAGCATATTTTGAGCCTTCAGAGTTGGTTCTCTGGACGGGTTTTTGTCCGCTTCTTTTCAGCTCTTTATTCCTTTTTTTTTTTTCAAAGCTCATATATTGAACTTTTGCCTTTCCTTCCTTATCGTTATAGTGAGTTCATTGAGTTGGTTCATCCCGGGCTCGTCACCCAAGTAACCAGGTTTTAAAGGGACCCCTAAGAACTCTCTCTCACTCTAACATTCAAGTTTGGATACTCATAACTCAATTGCTTAAGTTAGCGGAGTAGTGGCTATGCTTGTTTCTTTACTCTGAATGCAATACACATATAAGACTTTTTTATCACGGATCACTAAGTAAAAAGTATCATTTATCTCTTTTACTGAATGTTAAAGAAAATTCTTTAAAAAGAACTTAAAAAGAGTATACACATGCTAACTTTTTCCTAGAAGTGAACCTGTTTATTTTTCACAAAAAGGACTCGTCTTACTCTTAAATTTCCAAGTCTAAAGCTAAATACACAGTAAATTTGTTTGTTAAAGATTTTGCTACTTAATTTTTACCAAGTAATCCCATTACAACAGTTGGTGATTAGGGTGCCTTCACAATTCAATCTCCATTTTTTTTTAGATGCTATCAAAGAGAATATTTGGCATAACCTCTAGATTTCATAAGTTTTTTTTTTGAAAAATTTGCAAATATTTGGCCTGAAATTGCCATGTATATCTTAAGGACAACATTTCAACAATTTACAATGTGGGTACAAGCAATTCAGATCAATTCAGATATCCTCGATATGCAAATTATAGCCAGATTTCATATATCAACAGACAGTAATACTCAATTCTCCTCATATATCTCATCCCTTCCCCCCACACCTATTTTGAACAGTGTCCTCACTGTTCCTAATTCATCTCAGAGGAAAGAAAAGAAAATAGGTAAAGGAAAAGGATGAACGATACTTCCCTGGATTTTCGCACGATATAGGAGCAAATGTGAGTTCCATGGGCAATGCAGATCAGGTCATGTGAATCTGTGGTCAGTTGAATACAAAAGGAAAGAAATGACAAAGACAAGGTCAATCATTATTTACAAATCATCATAAGTCTACCCATAGGAATGGGTGCTTAATCGAATACACAGTAGCTGCAAAACAAAATTCACGGTAAGTAGCAGATAAAGTAGCTAGCAGGAACTCTAGCTATCAGCCTCAGGGTTGCTATCCTCTTCACTGGAGGTCTGGTACTGAAACTCCGGGATATCTGTGGAGGTACTGCATGTAAAAGCGGACTTGAGCATTTGGAACAAGGTGGTCCTGAACTTTTTGTTCTTTTTCCGCTCCGTCTTATTCCTTTCTCGCTCTTTTTTGTTCTCCTCTCTAAGATCCTTGATCTCTTTCAGTAGCTGGTCGTATGAACTCGCAGGAGGAGTAGTCCGGGATGTGGATGGCCTACTTGGGAGCCATCTCAAGGGCCTCGATCTCTTCAGCTTGATCAGTCCTGTTGGGCCCCTTGGATAATCCCCATAATCTGAAAGGGGCATCAGATATCATTTTGCAAGGGATGCCCTCATCTCCCTCAGGCTCTCGGAAGATACCCATCCCTTTCAGTAGAGCTGTGATATAGCCCCCACAAAGGATGACTTTGGTCCTTGTATCCGTGCTTTGTTTATCCAAATAATTGCACCTCCACGCCCAAGTCAATTCTGTGGCCAGTGGTCAAGCTATAAAGATAAAACATATCAGAGTTGGTGACCTTACTGTGGCTGGTCTTCTTACCACTGATGGTATGAGCTATAATGTGATGAAGTAATTTGTGTGCCGTAGCTGGGAATCGGTGGCGTGAGATTTGGACGGTTCAAATGGCTCGGTGCTTGGAGCTATAAGCTGAAGCCAGAATTTTGAAGGATTCATATCAGCGGGCCAGGAGTTGGGTAATGCCATGGCAGTTTGTGGATCATCATAGAATCCTAGCAGTATCCCACACGCTTCACATCAACCCTTGACTTCTCCATATACCTGGAATTGCATAAAAGTGGCGTGGTCCTCTTTCTCCATCGTCAGAGTTGACAGGAACTCTATGGTTATATCCCGGTAGGCTGGTTCTTTGATTGAGAAAAGTGTGAACCAAGTTCGATCCTGGACAGTTTGTGGTAGCAAATCTACCAGCCCATAAAGATCCAGTACAGTCCAGTCTAAATATTGATATTCATGAGTTCCATACCCCTCAACTTCTTCTTTCTCGCCTTGGCAAATTCCCTATTCGAAATGAGGTCTGGTTGTGGTGCTCTAGAGGAAGATGCTTCAGCGGTCTTAGACTTCTTTTTCTGGGGTGGAAGTTTTTTTGGCGGCATCCCTACATCAAATGTTTGAGTTTAGCATAAAGGGAATGCAAAGTGGATGCAAATATAGGTTACTGTTCGGTGTGTGATAGTGTCCTTTGTGAAAATAGATTAATAGAACAACTAAGAACCAGGACAGGAACAATGGATAGTTCATGGCAATTCATAATCACACACAACAATATCAATGATAACATGTGATCTCAAAGCAGGCCTTGCAATAGGTTTGCCTAAGTAATTCAGAACAAATTATCATCCATGAACAGTAACTGAAGGAACAATGATTTACACTGGCAATACAAACTCAAAGCTGGCAGCCTAGACTAAGCAGCTAGTATTTGACCGTTAGAGGAGAGTTTTTCAAATTTGCAAGTCCAAACTGTCACTTTCAAGATCATGAAATAAACATGGAAATGGTATTAACTAACAACATGGATCATAAATTTGAACTCAAAGTATTCCATAAATGATATGTAGACTCATCAACACCATTGAACACAATGGATCCCAACCACATATGATTCAAAACATGAATTTGTACAAGCCAATTGAATCCACACGCGATCCCCTATGTTGGAACCATTCAAAAACCATGTTTGTGTCTCAAAATCAGAAAACCCCCAATTTTCTCCACATTAGAACCCTAGAATTCTCAATCTACATTCAATAGAATCAAGATTCAAATTGTCACAAGTGAAAGAGATTCTAAGTGCATGCAAGTATATAGGGACTCTATCCAACTCAAATCACGCATGCAACTTATCATACACTCAAAAACCCAAGATTTCAGCAAATTTCGAATACTATTCATGCTTGCGAATTTGCTAGGATTTTCGAAAAAAATTTTCAGATTGGCTCTTGATCTCGCAAGTTACATGCAACAACTTTCAGATTGAGTTCATGATTCCAACATTCACCATCATTTCTAACCCATTCTTTCTAATCCCTCATCTTAAACCCATTCGCAAACAACCACCACTTCAAAATCAAACGCAGCAGCCACACACCGCCACATCAATGCGAAAATGAAGAACAAAACAATTTGAGGATGAAATGGAGTTAGGAGACTTACTTGCGATGACGATGGTGATCCACGAGTGGTGTGATTGATGCGTATGGGAGTAGCTTGGTTGTGAGTGTGTGAGAGGTGTGGAGTGGTAGTGTTTTTGAAAGAGAGAATAAGAATAGGATGTGGAAAAACTTACAGAGCTTGAAGATATATGTGTGCGTGACAGGGTGAGATTGGCCGGCACTTACATGTGATGGCCCGGCCATAATGCGTTTAACGAACAGGAGAATGATGGCTGCCGGCCTTGCGTAATCTGGGCGTTTTCCTCGCGTATTCACGGCTGGCAGCTTGGATTTTGGCCGTCGGCCATCACGTGAGGAGTCTCTACAGAAGCTTCATGGCCGGCGGCCATAATATGTTGGCTGGTGGCCGTCACGTGAGGAGTCTCTACAGAAGCTTCATGGCCGGCGGCCATTATATGTTGGCTGGCGGCCGTCACGTGATCTGGGAGTTTCCTTTAGTGAAGTCTCACAAAGGCTTGTGGATGGCAGCTTTGTGATATTGGCTGCCAGCTTTAATATTTTTATTTTTATTTATTTATTTATTTTTATTTTGGAAATAGAATAGACTTATTTGAAAATAAATACAATACATAGGTTGCCTCCTATGAAGCGCTTTCTTTAACGTCTTTTAGCTAGACGTATCAACTTCAATTTCAATTGTATACTGGTTGTTCCAAACTGATTTCCTCAATGTTGCACACCTGAAAACCTTCATAAATGGTTTCAAACGATGACCATTCACTTTAAAAATTTTTCCCGTTTCAAGACTTTGGATTTCAACTGCACCATGAGTAAATACGTTAGTAACAACAAAAGGTCCTACCCATCGAGATCTCAATTTACCAGGAAATAACTTTAATCTAGAGTGAAAAAGTAAAACTTTTTGACCAATGGAGAATTGTTTTCTTGAAATCGTCTGGTCATGAAAAGCTTTTGTTTTCTCTTTGTAAATCCTAGAGTTCTCATAGGCATCTTGGCGGATCTCCTCTAGTTCTTGCAATTGAAGTTTTCTAAGTTCACCTACTTCATTATATCTCATGTTGCATTGTTTTATAGCCCAATAGGCTCTATGCTCTAACTCAACAGGAAGGTGACAGGGCTTACTGAATACTAACCTGTATGGAGACATACCTATAGGTGTTTTGTAAGCTATACGATAGGCCCATAGTGCGTCATCAAGTCTCGTGCTCCAGTCTTTTCTGTTCACATTGACAGTCTTTTCCAGAATGGACTTGATTTCTCGATTTGAGACTTCGGCCAATCCATTCGTCTGTGGATGATATGCCGTGGAAGTACGGTGAGTGACGTTGTATTTCTTAAATAGAGCTTCCACCACTCTATTGCAAAAGTGTGTACCACGATCACTGATGAGAGCCCTTGGTGTCCCGAACCTGGCAAAGATATGAGATCTAACAAAATCTACAACAACTTTAGCATCGTTAGTTCGGGTAGCTTTAGCCTCCACCCACTTCGAGACATAGTCAACAGCCAAAAGGATATACACATTGCCAAAAGAAGGAGGAAAAGGACCCATAAAATCTATGCCCCATATATAAAAAATTTCACAAACAATAATGGGGGTAAGGGGCATTTGATCTCTATTTCCTAAATTTCCTACCTTTTAGCATCTTTCACAGGACTTCCAAAATAGATATGCATCCCGAAACAATGTGGGCCAAAATAAACCACATTCTAATACCTTGTGAGCGATTCTTTTAGGACCAAAGTGTCCTCCACATGCGTAAGTGTGACAAAATTGTAAAACAGAAGGAATCTCCTCTTGAGAAATACATCTCCTAATAATTTGATCGGAGCAGTGTTTCCATAAATAAGGATCATCCCATGCATAATATTTAGAGTCACTTTTGATTTTTTCCTTTTGAACCCTAGACAAATCACTTGGTAAAGTTCTAGTAACTAGATAGTTAACGATATCGGCATACCAAGGAGTTGTCTTTTGGACAGAAAATAAATGCTCATATGGAAAGTCGTCTTGTAGTGGAGCCAGGTCTTCATTACCAGGTATTCTACTGAGGTGGTCGGCCACCACATTTTCGGTGCCTTTTGTCACGCCCCGTAGGGTATTCTAAATGTAACAGCCCGCCACATACTAAGTAAGACTCTCGAGTTCCCTACCCGGGGCCTTCGGAAGTCTTAAGTAGATGTAAAGCGTTCCTTTACGACAATAGAATACTTCAACAAATGGAGTTAAACAGTTTAACGAGGCATTCATTAGCCATAGATAATAAATCAAAACGCATAATGTTATAGTTTACAAAATCTAAGGAGCATTCCCCCGCACAAGAATAACAGTCTATTACAGTCATCCAGAGTCTTTAGTTTCCAATGGAAGTCTATACAAAAAGGAATGGATTAAACTTCTATGGGAAACTCCTATCTCCGGTACCTGCGCTGTAGCTTGTCTTGGCCTAAGCCATATAAAGTCGTGCTGCAAAAGATAGAAACTATGGGGGCGTAAGCTAACTAGCTTAGTGAGCAATACCTCCAAAACGCAATTAAACATACTTCAGTCAAACAAGTAATTATTCAGGCAAGTGTATGCATCAAACAAATGAATTCAGCAAACATATGACCAACCGGAAATCATATGTGGATGGACTTACGCCCTCAATCCCGGGTTAGCAGATTAACGAATCCTGCGGTACGACGCCGTTTAAGCTCATGGTCAACTAATAATAATTCGTTTTATGGATCACGATTAACAAACAAGTCGTTTCATGGATCACGATTAACCAACAAGTCGTTTTATGGATCACGATTAACCAACAATGCGAATGCTCCAACCCCATCGTGACATGAATGAATTCAATTTATAGTCGGAGTCGAATAGTCATTAATTCAATTCTTTTAAGTGACCAACAAGTATTCGCAGACATCCATCATAAGATTCTAGTAAAGCAGTCAATATCTTAACACCCGATTTCGATATACCTTAAGCTCCATTTCACATATCAACAATCAACAACATAAATAATTCCCATATACCCCAACATGCTTATACAATTTCTTTTATCTTTGCCTACATCACTAGTGCCACTACATTACAATCACATGCATTAATTGAGAATGGAAGTAAACTCACTCGGCCATTGGACGCCAAACTTCTTAATAATAATAGTCGGGAGGTAGAGTGTCGTCCTGCTCGAGATCACCTACCAAGCAAGAATAATCCTAATGAGATTCTCATCATGTAACTAAATCAAACTATACATCTAGACTAGTTGAATTCGGATTTCTCGCTATTTGCGGAAGTTCTGACTTAAAACGGCCATAACTTGTCATTTTAACTCGGAATTTCGCAAATTTTATATCGATCTCTATCTACTTCGAAAGATCTATCTATTTCAAGTATTATTTCCAAGTTTTGAAAATAGTAAGGCCACGGAACAGTGGGATCAGTTCTGCTCCGCAATTGATCCGATCTCGAAAATTTGCTTTGCTTTTGATAAAAAGTATTCCTAGATGATGATTCATGCATGAATGATATGGGAATGAATTTCTAATATAAATGCCATGTGATAGACCTAATATATACATGGTCATAATAACTTTTGTGGTAATAACTCACATGAACTTTTAAGTATTGAGGAAATTCTCATAAAGACTAATTCTAGGAAGCTATCTTTCCACATTATACTCCTTAGGGTTTCTTTGGTTTTTAATCTTGTAATCTACCTATTATTCAACTAAAAATAGGTTCTCAAAGTCTATATTAACCATGGCCTCCATTCATGCATAAAAATTCCCATTTTTCATTTGGTAAACATGTCTTTGAATTAGCTTTTTGTAAAAATCCGAATTTTCTAAATTTCATTTTCTTGCATTTTTCTTAAGGAAAATCTTGTCTAATGTATTAAAAATTGAAGATCCAATGTATACATTATCTGAGGACTTCATTTAGATTATAAAACACCCATTTTAGACTTAAATACTAAGTGTCTATTTAGGCATTACCCAAAATTACGAATTTGACTACACATCCAAAGTCAACATTTTTCCTTCTAACTTCACTTCTTGTTTTCTTATTTTTATTATGCCTAAACTCATCTAAACTCATGAAAATAATTCCTTCAACATGTCTATTACACATACCCCCCATTTTCCTTATGAAATATAAGAAAAAAAATGATTTTGGTGGTTTTCAAGGTAGGGTTTCCATTTCATCCGAATTTTCAACTTTCCATATTGGACAAAGTTCTTCCTTTTTCAATGTTTTTGCCTTCTGTATATGAATATCCACCATCTAACTTCTCTATACATAAACAAGACTTCATTCTTATGGTCATCAAAGCATATAAAGCAAAATGAACCTATGATCATGCATGTACATGAAGTTGTGAATGTCTAAACCTTAGATCTACTACATATGATATATAAAGCATGGATCTCATGGCATGAACAACAATATATGTGCAAGATCACTACTTTACATGCATGAACAAGATGAGATCTTAACAAAAACATATCTAAACATTAGATCCATGTCTTGTGATGGCTTGACATTCTTGTTCATGTGTTTCCATGCCCCTAGCATTAGCTCATTGGGATTTAGTGAGGAAATACACAAGATATGGTCTTACCATTACAAGAACTAGGAAGAACAAGGCTTGAATCAACATACCAAAGGAGGATCTAAGGTAGAAATGGAGGAGTTTTGAGTTGAAAGTGCAAGAGGAGAGGGAGGGGTTCACGGCATGAAGAAGAGGAGAATGAGAGAGTTTTTCTCTTTTTTTCAAAATTAAAACAATGAGGAATGAAGAGAGAGAGAAAATTATGTATATATATATAAGGTATTAGGGTTTAGTAATGAATAAAAATTGTAAAATAAATCAAATGGGGGAAAAATAAAAGAAGGGGGGGGGGGGGGGGGGCGCCGCCATCATGCATGTGTGTGTGTGTGTGTGTGTGTTTTAAAAATTTGATATTTGTAATTTAGTAAATAAAATTGTAATAAATGTAATAATATTTAAGAGACAAATTTTCTTGGAAAAGAAAATTAAAATGAGTAGTTGTAAGGATGTAAGAATAGGATATGGGTAGTGTGTAGTGTAGGTTGTACTTGTGAATAGTAGACAAGACATCTACTTACCGGTTGTTCCGAAAACACGGAAAAGCTATAACTGTAATCTTTATAGCTCGGAAAATTATGAAATTGATATTTTTGGAATCCTTATAAAATTACGGTTCTAATGAATATTCCGGAACATTTTTGAATCCGTGGCCCGGGGCACGCTTTTCCGTAATTGGGCTCGGGAAGGCCCGGAATTGAAAAATTCCCGAATTTAAAACTTTCAAAGATTTGAAATGTACTTTGGAACAACAATTCAAATTCATTTACTTCATAATATTTATTTTACTATGAAACCGAAGGAAAGCCGGATTTAGGGTTCCTAGGCTTCATTCACTAAACTCAACCTGATCGGATTAGGGTTTCGCTTCCAATTCCCGGGGTTTTCTAGCTACTGAGAATTACCAGGGTTTACACCTTTCCTATCTCGTATCTCCAAGTCAAACTCTTGTAGTAAGAGTATCCATCTGATGAGCCTAGGCTTAGCTTCTTTCTTGGCAAGTAGATACTTTAAGGCTGCATGATCAGAAAAAACAATTACTTTAGTGCCTAGCAAATAAGAACGGAATTTTTCTAATGCAAAAACAACAGCTAAAAGTTCTTTTTCCGTTGTTGAATAATTGGCTTGGGCACTATCAAGTGTCTTTGAGGAGTAGCAGATGACATGTGGATCCCTTCCAACTCTTTGTCCAAGGATAGCACCGATAGCATAGTTGCTCGCATCACACATGATTTCGAAGGGAAGACTCCAGTCAGGTGGTTTTATGATCGGGGCAGAAGTTAACTTCTCCTTCAGTTTATCAAAAGCCTCCTTACAAGCATTATCAAATTCGAACGCCACATCCTTTTGCAATAATTTGCACAGGGGTTGAGTGATCTTGGAAAAATCCTTAATGAAGCGCCTGTAAAAACCTGCACTTCCAAGAAAAGAACGAATTTCCCGTACACTCACGGGGTAAGGTAAGGATTTAATCACTTCAATCTTGGCCTTATCAACCTCAAGGCCTTTAGAGGACACAATATGCCCTAGAATTAGACCTTGATCAACCATAAAATGGCATTTTTCATAATTTAACACAAGGTTCGTTTCTATGCATCTTTTAAGTACTTTTGTAAGGTTAGCAAGACATGTATCAAATGTATCACCATATACAGTAAAGTCATCCATGAAGACTTCTATGATGTTTTCTACATAATCTGAGAATATACTAACCATACACCTTTGGAATGTGGCGGGAGCATTGCAAAGTCCAACGGCATCCTCCTATAAGCAAACGTTCCAAATGGACATGTGAACGTGGTCTTCTCTTGATCTTCCGGTGCAACCGGGATTTGATGAAAACCTGAAAAACCATCAAGACAACAATAATGTGAATGTCCAGCTAAACGTTCAAGCATTTGGTCAATAAAAGGAAGTGGAAAGTGATCTTTTCTAGTAGATGCATTTAACTTCCTGTAATCAATACAAACCCTCCATCCATTCTGAATTCGAGTAGGTACCAACTCACCATCCGGATTTTCAATCACAGTTAAACCAGTCTTCTTGGGCACTACTTGAATTGGACTTACCCATTTACTATCAGAAATTGGATAGATCATACCTGCATCCAGAAGTTTCAGGATCTCTTTCTTTACCACTTCCATCATAGGTGGATTTAGCCGTCTTTGAACTTCTCTTGTGGGTTTGCAATTTTCCTCCAATAGGATTTTTGCATACAAGTGGAAGGACTCAATCCTTTGATGTCAGCAATTGTCCATCCAATAGCTTCCTTGTATTCCCTGAGCACCCTAATCAACTTCTCTTCTTCTAAGGCACTCAATTTATTGGATATGATTACCGCAAGAGTATCTTGTTCCCCCAAGAATATATACTTTAAATGTTCTGGCAGGGGTTTCAACTCTAGCTTTGGTGCCTGCACAATAGAAGGAAGGAGTTTCGGGTTAGATGAAGGTAACTCAATATAAGATACACCATACCTGAGGGGTTGCAACGACTCCAATTCATGTACGGTGTCTTCCAAATCAGAAGGAACTACTAACTTCCTTTCAATCTTCCTCAATTTCTCAATGGTGAGACTCTTTTCAAGTGCGACCTTCAACCTATTCTCATCACTTAAGTCAAACGTTTCCTGTGCTAATGGGTCAAAAACATCTATTACAAAAACAGAAGAAGTATCACTAGGGTATTTCATGGCATCATAAATATTAAATTTTATAATTTCCCCATCAAACTCCATAGTGAGTGTACCATCATGCACATCAATTTTTGTTCTAGATGTTTTCAAGAATGGTCTTCCTAACAAAATTAAGGATGAGTTTGCAGAATCATCATTTTCCATATTAAGAACATAAAAATCTGCAGGAAAAACCAACCCATTCACTTGCACCAAAACATCCTCTAATACACCTTCAGGATATACATTGGACCTATCAGCAAGTTGAACAATCACACCAGTTTCTTTTAATGGTCCAACATTCAAAGATTGATAGACTGACAAAGGCATCACATTAATAGAAGCACCTAAATCACACATGGCCTTAGCAATTCCAAAATTTCCTATCTTACAAGGGATTGTAAACATACCTGGATCCTTGCATTTAGGTGGGAGCTTTCTTTGTAGTATAGCAGAAACATTTTCTCCTACACTTATCTTTTCATTCCCCTTAAGCTTCTTCTTATTAGTGCACAATTCCTTCAAAAACTTAGCATATCGAGGTACTTGCTTGATAGCATCAAGTAAGGGAATATTTACCTCAACTTTGCGAAATGTATCAAGAATTTCCTTTTCCTCCTCTATTTTCTTGGACTTTGCTAATCTTGATGGAAAAGGGGGTGCTATCGCTTTGGGTGGTACAACCAAAGTTTCTCCCATTTGGTTGCCTTGATTGTGTGGTGGCTCTACTTCTTTTTCAGTCTCTTCTCTATCTCTCTTTCGAGTTGCCTTGCTTGTGGATTCCTGTAGTTCCTTGCCACTTCTCAAAGTAATTGCATTAGCACTTTGTTTAGGATTTGTGACAGTTTGAGAAGGCAACTTACCTTGAGATTCCAACCTACTTACAGATGATGCGAGTTGGCTCATCTGTGTCTCCAAGTTCTGGATACTTTGCTTCGTCTCATCCTGAAATTGTTTTGTGTTAACAACTAAAGATTTAACAATTTCCTCTAGAGACATACCTGAACTTGAGGAAGAAGGTTGTGGTGCTTGGTTCTGTGGCCTTGGTCGGTATTGTTGATAGTTATGCGATTTAGGCCCATAGCTAAGGTTAGGATGATCCCTCCATCCCGGATTATATGTATTTGAATAGGGATCATACTTCCTTTGTGGTTGTCCCGGGAAACCTCCAATTGCATTGGCTTGCTCTAAAGGTTCCTCTTGGAGTGTGGGACACATATCCGTGGGATGATTTGGAGCAGCGCAAATCCCACAAGCCTTAACCTGTTGTTGGTTTCCAAGAGCCAACTGCTGCACAAGAGAGGTTAAATCAGAAATTTGATGCTCAAGATGAGAAACACTTACCTCATTAACCTTTCTTGTCGATGGATCGTGTCTATAGCCAAATTGCTGGGAATTTGCAGCCATAAGAGATATCAATTCCCTGGCTTGACCAGGAGTTTTATCGACTATTGCTCCTCCACTAGCGGCATCCATCATTTTCCTTTCTATGGGTATCAATCCTTCATAGAAGTACTGGATAAGAAGTTGTTCTGAAATCCCGTGTTGTGGACAACTGGCACACAACTGTTTGAATCTCTCCCAATACTCGTGAAGATTCTCGGTATCCCTTTGCTTGATCCCACATATATCCCTTCTGATACTAGCAGCTCTAGTAGCAGGGAAAAATTTATCCAAAAACAATCTGACCATATCTGTCCAGGTGTTGATGGAACCAGGCGGTAGGTAAAATAGCCAGTCTTTAGCCCTATCCCTCAAGGAAAATGGAAAGCTCTCAACTTGACCTGCTCCTCGGGAACTCCTTGAGGTCTCATGCTCGAACACACAATGTGGAATTCTTTTAGATGCTTATGAGGGTCCTCATTTTCCAACCCATGGAAGGTAGGAAGCAAATGTATCAATCCAGATTTTAATTCAAAAGCTACGTTCAGTTCTGGATATTGGATACATAAGGGCTGCTGATTCACGTCTGGTGCAGCTAATTGTCGCAAAGTTCTATCTTGATTGGCCATGTCGTCTTGCTTATAATCGTCTCTTTCGGAATCACTGGATGTATCGAGTTCCAGCCTGGTTTCGTCCAGGAGATGAGGAAGAAGATATTTTGTCCTTGGCACGTGATTTAGCTTCTTTGCGCAATTCCCTGACTGTCTTCTCGATTTCTTGGTCAAATTCCAGGTCACCTGTACAAGAAGAACGAGTCATAAAGAAAATAGAAATAAATATTCGACACCAGTCCCCGGCAACGGCGCCAAAATTTGGTGGGTGTCGAATCCAACAAAATTAAATAACCTACTCTTAAAATTTTGTAAATAGTAGTGAGCAGGATCGTCTCCACAGGGACTGGGGAAAATCTATCTCTATTTCAATAATCAGCAAAAGAAGAAAAATTGGGGGTTTTGTATAAACGATTATTTAGAAAATAATTTATTTCTAAAACTAGCAAATACGTTTATTAATGTAAATTCAACAGCAACAAGTTCTAACCAAAGAATTATCACGGTTCAATTCATAGAGATGATCATTGATGCAAAGATTGTTATTCTAATTCATGAATAAATTGGTTATGACTTTCAACAAGCTCTGAAAATCTATCTCTCCTTAGAGTATTGATAATCAAGATACGATCTTTAATTATTCCCTTATTGATTAGACAACCCTAAATAAGCTCTTAAGATTTAATCTATCAATAGCATTAATAATTAGAGAGACTACCAATTCTAATCAATAGATCAAAAGCATGAACTATTTAAATTAGATCATAAATCACCATAACATAAATCAATCACTTATTCTGCAACCAATCATGTTATTGTATTACTTATATTGGAACAATCAAACAATTACGGATTTGACGTTCTAAATAACAATAATCGCTTTGTCAATCAAACAAATAGGCCTAATTCGTAATGACCAATCAAAACAATTTTAACAATTCAAATAGATGAAATATGAATACTCATAAATAGAATAAACTCAATAGATCAATTGGATCTCACAATCTTGATGAATTGATCCCGTAATAATCCTTGGCTAGACTGAGTAATTAGTTACTCATGATCAAGAAAACAAAAGCTAGGGTTTCTTGAGAGTAAAAAGAACAAGAACAATCAATAATGAAATAATGAATAATCCCTTTTCTCTCTCCTACTTCTTTATATATATGAGATAAACATCAGATATAAAGAGTATTTTTCGCATAAAAGATGGCTGGAGACATGTCGCAACAAGGCTGGCAGCCATTAATCACGAAACAAGTGGTGCACGCGTGATGGCCGGCGGCCATGATTCTCCCAGTGCCGGCCATTCTTCTAAAAAGATGGCTGGTATTGATTCTCCTCTTATGGCTGGCAGCTTTGGGTGTTCTGGACGAGTTTTGAACCTTGTATATCCTCCAAATGTGTTTGCTATTGCTATAGTTCATGAGAAAACTAATAGTAATGATAGCAAATCATCCCGAGTTTGGAATGAAATTGTGAGTACTTATGCATTCCATTGAAAGTGATATTGATCCATGAAGCTTGTTACAAACTCATGCCTAATTTCGCCAAATCGTTCCATTTGCTTTATAAAACCTGAAACACGACATTAAACTTGATTAAGTATCAATTCTTTTGGATTTCTATAAAATCAATAATAGAATTAACATATTTTACTCAATAAAAATTGAGTATATTCCATCTTAACAGTAATGATCTTCATGAAGGAGAGTCTCATATTCCTCATCACCTGCATAAAAAAATACCTGGAACGAGTATTTCATAGAAGTTTTATTTAAACTTTCTAGTTCTATCTTATTATTTTTGTCAACATTCAGGTGAAGAGAAATTCCAACTTAAAATGGCCATAACTTGTTCATTTTAACTCGGAATTTCACATATTAGATGTCGTTTTCTACCTGCTTGAAATTATATATCTATTTCTAAGGTTATTTTTTATCATGCTAGTGCAACTTCTTTACTAAACAGGAATTTCTATTAGTATTTAAGTATCCTAACTTCATATTATCATTTTTTTAGCTCATTGGTCTTTAAGATACTATAAAGTGCTATACTCAACTATACACACTTAACTAACTAATTAAGTCTAAGTATTATAACACTTAACATATCGTCCTTTTATAATTCTATGATTCAACTTGATTGAGCTTCTACAGAAGATCTTAAACTAGTATATATAATATACATATTATTATTGTAATGGTTGTGCTATGGGTGTATTGGAGAGGCTTATATGCATGTAAAAAGGGTTGAGCCAAACCCATGTGGGACAATCCTTCACGCCATGCGTAGCAGTGGTCCCCAAAAGGCTGTGCGCGAGAGAGTCTTCCCGGTAAAGACTCCGGGGCCCACAGATGAGGGCGATGCTACTGTGAAGTGGTAACGCTGGGGAAGCCCACATTACTTACACCCAACCCTTTTTACATGCATATAAGCCTCTCCAATACACCCATAGCACAACCATTACAATTATTATTTTAAAACAGGGCAAAATAAGGGATTACAAGATCACGTCCGTGGTTATAAGTACACCTGTGATTGTGCAAAAATTCAACATCTGAGACTACCATGTCCTTTATTACGCCGTGATCAACGAAGTTCAAACATCCAAGGCTACCACACCTTTGATCATGCCCATGATCAACCAAAATAACTTGATTCGGGACTATTATACCCTATATCACGCCCGAGGTCCACTAAACCCTAATTTATATTTCCAAACTTTGAAATTTTTACACTTTTCAACCAAGTATCACAATCTTATTCTCATAAAAAGACACTTCCACATTAATATATAAGGCTTATATGTTTCTCTTACAGCTTTAAGTTGGCATTAGACATATATACTTATACTACACTTATCCATCCGTAACATCAACTCTATCCATCATCAAAAGTCTATTATATCTTTGAGTTGGGTTTTAAACGATCAATTTCATTACCTAGTTTTTACCTATCTAACTTAACACATTAGCTTTAAATAAACTTATCTCGTTTACAAGATTAACAAAGCAAAGTGAGTAATAGCTTACCTAATTTGATCTTGACTTGTATATAGAGACTTGACTTGGATTTTAGAAGAAGTAAAGAGAGAAATTTGACGAAGAAAATGTGAAGTTTTGTTTGGGGAAATGACACCTGCTATAACTTGTTTTACGAATAGATTTTTGTCAAATTTCATTTGATAATTATCTATTAATATTTGATAAAGTAAGTTTGACTTTTTGCACACTAAGGGTTTATTATGCGTATGCAAGTTTATGGTAAGTATAGTGAGGAAAGGGTAATATGGGCTTGGGTTTTCACAAGAAAATTTGGCTTCTTTATGCATCAAGAATTAAGAAACAAGACATTAGAATTAAAGAAAAGTTCGATCAATTTAAATTACAAATTTAATTAAATAGAATTTTCTTAAAATAATTTATAACAAAATTCTTATAACTTAAGAGTTGAGGTTAAGGAACACAAGTTCATAAGAAAATTTGAAAGTAAATAACTGATAGACAATTTTGAAATAAATCATTTGAAATTTTTAAGTATCTATTCTCATCTAACTCATTCTGCACATGCTACTATAAATAAATTTACTAATTATATTATTCATTCTGACTTTTATATTATATCTATATTGATTTTTAATTTTTAATCTCTAACTTAATTTAAGTAAAAAAAACCTGGGAATTACAAAATAGACTATTATTGGAATCTTTATCTCAATTTATATTAGTAGGGCAGATATTTACTTATTGGATTATCTTTCCCTTTTTAAACTTCTTAATATCTAATCTCACATATACATGTCTTTTTTCCTTTATATAAATCAATTATTCGTATCTTAAATTCAATTGAATCCCAAAATAATTTTGAAAATATTTAGGAGTTGAATTCTAGCCATTAGATTCATATACCTAATTTTTAACCATCTCAACTAGCAATTTTTTTATGAATTTTAATTATTCTTTTATTTTTTATTACTTGGCATAAGTACAATCTATATGATCGAATTTAGTATTAATATAAGGATTGACATTAAAGTGTTGTTTGACATCACTAGAAGCAATCTTTGGAGTGAGTGCTCTTTACTTGGATTAAAAGAATGGAAAATTCTATAATATTATGGCGGTTATAATGAGATCAATCCTGTTACATCATTTAATGGTTTAGGTCTATTCTAACTGAAATCGAAGTCCACAAATATTTTTATATTTTTTTATGATTTATTAATTTAATTATAATATTAGGCCCGTTTGTTTCAAGGAAAATTTCTTGTATTTAGAAAAATGTTTTACGTAAAAATATTTTCCTGAAAATAATATACTTTCATGTTGTTTGCTTTTTATGGAAACATGTTGAAAGAATTTTTTGGTATTTGGCATACCAATATTATGTAACACATCGTCATATGTAAATACTTTATTATTAGCAAGTTACTATATGAGTACATTATACCAAAAGATTTTATCTAAATTAAAAGTATAGAATATAAGTTATTTATAATATTTATTTACAAATCATCAGTTGATATTTGCAAATTGTTAAGGAGTATTCACATTTTTCTTTTCTCCATTAAATTATTTTCATGCTTAAAATATAATTTATTTGTTAATTACGATAAAAATCAAATAAATATAAACTTTTAAGGTTAAAATACTTGCAAAGATTGATCTAAAAAATGAATTTTCGTTTTGAAAAGAGTAAGTTATTTTTCTTAAAAGGAATAGGATTTTTTTTTACTGTAAATTATTTTCTCTTATAGGGAAATTATTTTATACTTAAAGTATCTTTTTCGTGTAACAAACAAAAAAAAAAATAAAAAAATTGTTTTCTGAAAAGTGTTTGCCTTGAAACAAACAGGATCTTAATGATGATAAAGTTTCATGACAAGATTGCAAAAGTTGTCTTAAAAAGAATTTTGGGTCAACGGATGAAGTGTGGTTAAAAGCAAGTCCAATACCTTTTCAAACAATAGTAGCTCAGTTTCATTGTTTTAGTTAAATATTGATATGATAAGACAATAGCATTATTATAATATTTCATATGTAATAGATTTAGTTTTGCTTTTATATAGAAATAGAATAGTCAATAATAGACTGGAGACCACGCGCACTATTGCTAAGGTGTACACAGGCAGTTAGGTATTTTAGAGGAAATGTTACACAATTATTTTATTGAATTCTCACACTATACATGCACCTTAGACAAGCCAATTTTCTCGTGACCTTATATACCATAACCTACATCTCGACTCCTTCAAAATGATGATCACAGCATCCGATTATAAAAAATATCCACTTATAATGCAGAACAATATTCTATCATTTATTACATTCCTCTGGCAACTTTAATTACCATGCTTTACCGGAGAAGTTGCTATTTTATTTATTTTTTTTTCTTTTGGTCCCTCCGACTGCCTTAAGCCACATTTAAATCCCGCTGTGGACTATATTAGTATATCGAATGTTAACGAAGGAAAAGAAAAAAGAAAGAAAAGAAATTAATGGTCCAAGCATACATGCAATGGAAGGAGTTATTGTGCTTTTGAAATAACGTTTTTGCAATAAAATAGAGTTTGACAAATCTTTATGATTACGATATAGGTCTATACAACAATTATAAGATGCAATAAATGCAACTAATTTTTTTTTTATATCAAGCATTAAAAGTGTGATATATATATATGATTTATAATTAATAATTATTTTTATTTTGACTTTGTTTAGGGGATTAATTTCAATTAATATCTCCTAAACAAGACATAATTTCTAACAAGATAAATGTAAATTCATACTTGTCACAAGTATTTTGATTCATAATTTGAAATCAAACTATGGTGCAACTCAACAAATGCTTAGGACCTGTTTGTTTCATCTTATTTAAATCGTTTTTACATCTTATTTTTAAAAAAATATTTGTTAAGAAATAGATACAAATAAAAATAAATATATTTATTTATAAATTAATCAAATAAATAAATTATAAATACAAATCAGATTTAAATAAAATCCTCGTTAAAATGTGATGATTCAAAGAAAAACGCATGCAGAAAAAGCAGCAAGACAAGCAAAGCAAGAGTACAAAACAAGGCATATCAGAGATGTGCAATTTGAAACACTCTAGTCTAAGTCCAAGATGGTAGGTTGTCACATGTGTCCACGAGACTCCATTCCAACCAATCACGATCCAATTATTTTAATGCCACAAGACAGACCACACACACAGTCCTCCTAACTCAAACCAGCCCCCCTCACTTCCAATTGTCCAAGCCAACTACCCTCTCAAATAATTCATAATTTTCATCTATTCCTATATATAGTGACCCCTCTTACCACCAAAGATCCCATCTTTCTTCTCTCTCTGGTGTTATCCCCCTGATTTGTATTTTATTGTCTTTGGCATTTACCCTCCAAGTTCTTCAACGGTAAGTTCTGCTTTCTCAGATTTGTGTTTATTTGAACATTTTTGAGATCAATATTTTCTATGTTATTTATAATGGGTTGTGATTGGAATTTAAGTATATTAACGTTAGATCTTGATTGGTGGCACATAAAAGCAAGCAGGTCAATTTTAATGGCGCGAAAGAAGATCAGAGAGTATGATTCCAAGAGACTGTTGAAGGAGCACTTCAAGAGGCTTTCTGGGAGGGATTTACCAATCAAATCTGCCCAAGTAAGAGACTGTTGCCTTTCATTTTATCTTAATTTTGGTTCGTGTTTTTGTTTATTTCTCTGGGTGCTTCTAGTTCTACTATCATGATCTGGCGTGAAGAATGCTTGTCTGGTGCACCTTTGATCTATACTTAATTCTGTCTTGTAAAAAAGTCGTTTTCTATTGGAAATCCGCCGTTGCCGATGGGTCCATTTTTAAATGTCAATTCTTGGACCAAATTCACGTGTTTGTTAAAAATATAACATGGATGATTCATTAGAGATAGTAAATTAATTTTATATTTGCGCTGGTTTGTATCACATTTGGATCATATTTGGTGAAGATGGATTGTACCTGGGGATTTTTCTTTTGGATCTTATCTGGCATTGCCTCCTTTCTGAAGTCTTTTTTGCTCATTCCTCTTGTGTATTTGAAAGGATTGCTTAATCGTTGCTTGGATTTTTGGAATGAATGATATTGAATATATGGCCAAAAAAAAAACATGATATTGAATAGCTACTATGCTTATGGAATTGTAATTCACATCTAGACATATTCGTTCCTATTGAAACGAAGTAAGGTATGTAATAGTCAGGATAAATAAATCTAGTCATAATTAATACTATCGCATTATTTGAACCATAATCCCTTTAAGGAATTACTAGGTGAGATTTATGTTCATTTAGATTTAGAATATCTCCATATCTCTTTGCTATGCCATCACTCATCCATGAATTTCATTGGGTTGATGATGGACATTTTTTTGTTTGTGCACAGGTTACTGAATCAACAGACTTCACTGAGCTGGTGGAGAAGGAGCCATGGCTCTCTACTGAGAAATTGGTAGTGAAGCCTGACATGCTGTTTGGCAAGAGAGGAAAGAGTGGACTAGTTGCCTTGAATCTTGATATTGCTCAAGTTGCTTCATTTGTGAAGGAACGCCTCGGCAAAGAGGTATCTCAATCGCAGCTGTGCCCTTTATCCTTAAAAGAAAGCTTATAAATGGGATAGTGTCATGCGTTATAGCATACAATATTTGTTTGGAAATTCTGTTTGAATTATACATTTTTATTTATTTCTGCAGGTTGAGATGGGTGGCTGTAAAGGACCCATTACAACTTTTATTGTAGAGCCCTTCGTTCCTCACAATGAGGAGTTTTACCTTAACATGGTCTCTGAGCGTCTTGGGTGCAGCGTAAGTTTCTCCGAATGTGGAGGAATTGAGATTGAAGAAAATTGGGATAAGGTAATCTTATGAATCTATTTCCATTTCCATTTTTTCACCATGCCATTCAATTTGTATGAATTTTTGCTATAATATCTTGTAAGTGATACCTGCTATTGGTTCATCTAGGTGAAAACCATTTTTGTTCCAACTGGAGCTTCTTTCACATCTGAAGTTTGTGCTCCACTTGTTGCAACCCTGCCTTTGGAGGTACCATTCTTGATTCCAAAACTAAACTGAAATTTTCACTTCCCTCCACCAGCCACCAGCTTGTCCACCCTGTGGGTGTTACATTGGTCGACATCCAGTAATTCATTTTTAACGTCCATTTGTCTCTTGATTTAAGTGTTATATGAACAGCATTTGGGAAATTTGCTTATGAAATAAGTCATAATACGCCTGTCAGAAATTTCTGTTGTCTCCAAGCTTACTATTCTTGCAATAACTTTTTCCTCTTATGTGGACTTCTTCACCTTTTCAGATTAAAGGAGAAATTGAGGAGTTCCTCAGGGTGGTTTTCAATTTATTTCAAGGTACCTTAGTAGTATCGCTGACAGTGTATTGGTCATAATATGAAATCCTGAAAACCTGACCACTTTCTTGTTTTATTCAATATTTTCCATCTTCCAGATCTTGACTTCACATTTCTGGAAATGAATCCATTTACCTTGGTTGATGGCAAGCCTTATCCTCTAGATATGAGAGGCGAGTTGGACGACACCGCTGCTTTCAAGAACTTTAAGAAGTATAGAACATCTCTCTCTTCCTTTCACTACTCTACTCTGGCTTTTTCGTTTCATGATGATACTGTATCTAGGTGGCTACACTATATATCTAACATGACTTATTTCTTGCAGGTGGGGTAATATTGAATTTCCAATGCCTTTTGGAAGGGTGATGAGTGCTACAGAAAGCTTCATTCATGGTCTGGATGAAAAGGTATTTAAATTAACTGGTTAAGACTTGGATACTGATAACTATACCACAAAGTTACTTTACTTCATTTGAGCCTTGCAGTTTAACTTTGGTATTGGTATAAAATATGCAATTTTTTTTTTTTTTTAACGCTGTTATGAAGAACTAATAACTTTAGAGTTAACCTTTTTGTGAATGTAGCATCTTCATCCACATTTGATGCCAGATATGATGCATCTTTGTCTTGGCAGTTTCTAATCACCCAGTCCGTACTACACAAGTTTTCAACTTTGCACAATATTTTTGCATTCTATATTGAAAGTTAATATATGACCTTTTGGCCATCCGCCTAACTTGAAAGGATAATATTTTTCTCACTTAAATGTTTGCAGACTAGTGCTTCTTTGAAGTTTACTGTTTTGAATCCAAAGGGAAGAATTTGGACCATGGTAGCTGGAGGTGGTGCAAGTGTCATTTATGCAGATACAGTACGCTTCTTTTTTTTTTTTTTGGGGGTCTTTGGGCATTGACTTAATGCATACCTGTTCCTTGTGTTGAATGGTACTTTTGAATTGTTTATCAGGTTGGTGATCTTGGCTTTGCTGAAGAGCTTGGTAACTATGCAGAATACAGTGGCGCACCAAATGAAGAGGAGGTCTTGCAATATGCCAGAGTTGTCATTGATGTAAACACTTTTTCTTGTGTCCTTAGTTCCTTCTCTCTGTCTTTCTTAGATATCTGAGAATCAATCAGAAAATTTTGCTTGATTATCACTCACTCCTCGTACTTGGTATTTTTTGATCTTTTCCCAAGAGTGAACCACATAGATCAATCATCTTAATAATTTCATCTGCATGAATTATTGCCATTCTCTGCAGTGTGCAACTGCTGATCCTGATGGTCGGAAGAGGGCCCTTGTCATTGGAGGAGGTATAGCTAACTTTACTGATGTTGCTGCTACATTTAATGGCATAATTCGTGCCTTGAAGGAGAAGGTACTTTCTAAATACAATAAGAAAATCTGCTGTTTCCTGTTTTCAAGCTGGATGATGAATGGCATGTGAAATCTCTTTATTTTCCGTTAATAGGAATCTAAACTTAAAGCTGCAAGGATGCACATTTATGTAAGAAGAGGAGGTCCAAATTATCAGAAGGGTCTTGCAAGGATGAGATCTCTTGGCAAGGAGATCGGCCTTCCTATTGAGGTAACTGATTGATTTTATTCAGCACAATACAGCTCAACTAATTGAATATTGTGAAAGCAGCTTTCATGGGTAATTACCAATGCAATTTTTTTCATTTTCAGGTATATGGGCCTGAGGCTACCATGACTGGAATATGCAAAGAGGCGATTGAGTGCATTCATGCCGCTGCATAAAACAATCGAACCAGTTCAGTCTAGATGAATTTTCTGTTCATTCCTAATTCATTGTCATCATATTTGTCAGCTAGGATAAAGAATTGAATTTTCTGGATTGTGTTTTAGCATTAACTGCAGTCCTCAGAATGCTGTGATGTTGATGCTGACATTTGATGGATTGTTGTCTTTTTATCATAATTTACAAATAATTTTGAAAATTTTAAACTAAATGTGTAGTAAGATTCATTGGATGATTGTTGCCATGCTGCTGATAGTTATACACGCCCTCTTAGAAGGAAAGAGTTGTTGGAAAAATTTCATGGATGAGCATTCATGGAAACTAAAATTTCTCATTACAGCTTATTATGCCTTCAAGAGAATCGCATTTCATTTTAGCAAGCAACGAATGTCTCACTGATTTCCTCTACTTGTATAGTACTTAATTATTTCCTCTACTTGTATAATACTTAATTGAGCATTTACCAGAGATATTTGTTAGTTTACAATGGTAAGTTTGTTTATGTAATACTAATCATATAATAATTACATAAATGCCATTGCAAAATCGAATGTTAAAATATAATGAAAATATGATTTTCATCATGTTAATTAAAAGATTGCAATTAATAAGTGTGATTTAAGGATGATGTATATTTTTTGGAAATCATGGGTTATAAATATGATTTTTGTACCTATTAAAAATTTGCTTTTAGAAATCACATAAAAGTGATTTTTGTATTTTATTCTTTTGGAAATAGCAAGTTATAAATGTAATTTTTCTTTTTTAGAAATCACATCTTCAAAATGTGATTTTGCATTGGTAAAATGGTAATTAATTTTTAATAAGTTAATTTTGATATTTTTTTTTGTGATATTGGTAAATATACATTATCTCCCATTCTTTTTTTTTCAATGCAATCAAGGAGGTAAATTTGGCGATTAAAAAATTCAATAAGGTAAGATATTTAACAATCTCTAATTTTAATGTAAACCTTGACTAGCAAAAGTCTGATTTGTTATAAGATTTAGCAACTTTAAATTTAAAGGATTAAAATTAAAAAAAAGTCTTTTGATATTTCCTCTCTTATTAGAAGAAAAGCTCATTGCTCTGTTCATTTCTCTTGATAGAAGGGAGGATACCAACATCTTACTTGCCCCCATTTTGCGAATCGGGTCCACCTTCTTAGCAGGGCAAAAGAAAAAAGAAGGAAAAAGAAAAAAAAAAAACGGACAGTCTGGTGAAGTAGGTACTCATACCTCAGATATCATAATATGAACCTTTTTTTTTTTTCTCCACCAGCAACTGAATATGAACTTGTTATTATCGTTCACCGCGCAGGCGCAAACCATCAACACAATCACAATTCAAGAAGAAAATACACCGTACTCAATCTTTTTAGTGGACTTCTTGCCAAGAAAGAAATAAGTGGGGTAAATAGATACTATGTAATTGATTTAAGTTTCTTTGTTTGAAATTAGATTAAAGCATTAGATAATGACATACCAAGTGCTTATACTTTCATTTTTGGTAGTTTGGTGCCACTTTTTAGATTTTAAAAATGGTTCTCGTATATTCAAGTATGCAATTTAGTTTTTGTTAAGTAATAATTTGAAAGATGTTTATTTCAATAACAGGTCCATACTTCCATCTTTTTGCTATAGTTTGCCAAAATCTAGAGATATGATACTAAATTGTCAAAGTTGATAGACAAATACTTTATACCATTATCTCATTATCAAAATAAATGTTTGTTAAATTATCACTTAATATAGGCAATAAATCACATGTATTTTGAATGTAAAAGTACCAATTTACCAAAAATCTAAAGATGTGGTACAAGATTGCCAAAAGTTGAAAATATAGACACTTGGTCTACAATTATCCCCAGCGTTCTTGTCTTTTTTTCCCTTCCCAAGCTTTTCACCATGAATAACCTCTGCCTCAGGAAGAGCAGGGAATGACAAACCGCTATGATGGTAATTATATTAAAATTATTGAACATGAGAATTCTGCAGATTATGTTTTTTTTCGCCATAAATGCAAACTTTAACTAAGACATATCAAATGACAATTAAATTAATGAGGGTTGTAAAGAATGTTTAGGGATTTACTTTGTGACCTTCTACTCTAATATCATTTAATCTAAAAACTTTAACTTGCAAATATAAATATAATTTATTATATAATGGCATGAACGCCAATAAATTTGGTATACATTTATATCTTCTTTTAAGAGTCCCTTGAACCCAGATAGCTAAATCATGCCATCAAAACCTATGTGTACACTCTTTCTCACAGCCAATGCCCTATAATTTTTGTTCATTAGAAAAGCTTTAGATCATAGATGAAGATTTTTGTGGACAAATGATGGAAATCTCTCAATTATACAATCAAGCTTGGCAGGGCTCAAAGCATCAAAAGCATTCTGTATTGGGAACATGAGTTTTGAATCTTAAACCTATTACTCTATAAGGTAATTGGTTCCATGATGTAAGCTCATATGCTGAAACAAACAAACTAATGCATAACTGGCAAAAAGCAAATCACCTCATATTAAATTCAATTGACAATAACTTAAAGAGGTCTTGGCCATCTATCGTTTGAATGATTGAAGGCAATTATGTTAGTTTGTGGTAATGGAAAATTGGACACACATATAAGCAAACTAAACGTTAATGTACCACATATAAAGTGCTAGAACCTTGATGATAGCAATATGTTTTTGTAAACATTTTTTTTTTGTATATATGCCATCATCTTTTGATATTTGACTATTTTTAACTATTGATAAGTATCTAAAGACCCTTATTATATGTGTTAATTTGCTATTATATTATGAAAATTTTATATGATTTGTTAAAAAAAGGACAGTTATTCGATCAAAATGTTAATTTCAGAATAAAAGAAGATAATGAACTTACTATAGACATTTTGATGAGTTTAAGGAGATTTTAATGAATAATTGGGCAAAGTGAAGATTTATAATATACATGACTATTTTACACAAGCTATACAAAATACTGGTGTAAGAAGCAAAATTTGATCATCAAACGATTTTGAAGTGCATAAGGAGCTACACAAGCCATGTATCATGCATGTGTAGAAGCTATGATTGAGGCCGTGTAGAGTCATATTGGATGAAATCATGAGTTTTCATCGTACATAACCATCCTCTACGCCGTGCAAGATAGTTGTGCAAAACTATTTTCATCCTTATCTATAAATGGTCGCCTTTACTCGTCATTTATGATATGTATCTTAATTCCTATAAACATTAGAGAGAAAAATAAGTACTTCAGAATGGAGAAATGCAAGAGCTCATCCAAGATCAAAAGACATCGATTCAAGGAGGTTTTCATCATGATTTCTTCCTTTTTTTTCTATATATCATTATTGCAAATCTTTATCTATGGAAAAATAGATTTCTATATCTTAGGTCTTGAGAAACCCTAACCTTAATGTACAGATTTGGTTGTTTTGTTAATGGAAGTTTATGTATTCTTGAACCTATTCATGTGTGTTTATTGTTCTTTGATTTGATATGTGCATAGTATTAGATCAATGCATGGTTTTTGTTAATTAGGTTGAAAGATTGATAGATGAGACGGATCTAGCATGAATAGAGAAGTTTCCATATGCGACATAGACTGCATGAACTTTTTGCATAAAGATTTAATCTTTGTTAGGAATCTTAAACTATAATGCAATCTTATGTGTAATTAATGATTAAAGAGATTTCTATCAATCATGCAAGGTTAAAAATTAATATTCTTGAAAGAGATGTTAATTAAATATAGAGTTTTTTCAGTTCAAGAATCTAAATATCCATTAATGAATATCTTATAAAGATTGAAATGTAGGGTCAGTAGTAAATCAAGATTAGGGTTAGTTTTGTGATTGATACTTTTAAAAGTGTAAAGCTCATTTTGCTAGGATTAGTTAATCAATTAATTAGTTTCTTAGATATATTAATTTCACTTGAGTTATATTAGCTAGATTACAGAATAAGGGTAAGTACTGATAATTATAGGTTCAGGTAGAATGACCCTTGTGCTTATACCGATACTCTGATTGATAGTTACACTTGCCCTAAAGATTAGTTGTAAAGTAATAATAGGGTTTTAAATTTAATTTGAAATTGGTCAAACATCACTATGAGTTATGTTGAAG
This sequence comes from Combretum micranthum, assembly GCA_024138025.1. Taxonomy (NCBI): domain Eukaryota; kingdom Viridiplantae; phylum Streptophyta; class Magnoliopsida; order Myrtales; family Combretaceae; genus Combretum; species Combretum micranthum. The sequence continues at coordinate 336,281 of JAMXBD010001386.1, forward strand.
TCATTAACACTTTCTAAGATAGAGCTACATAAAGCTAATCATGGCTATTGTTAGAGTGAAACTCAAGTACATAAGATATTGTTTTTATATAAGCTCAAAGGATAGGCATAGGTTGTCATGGTTTTAAGGAGATTCTTGTAATAAATATAATTAATCCTCTTGATAGACCAGTAAAAACCTCGACATAGATAAGATGCTGCAAGAAGTCTACACAAAACAACATGGTGCAATTACAAAGACATTCTTTTGGGTCTAAATTTCATAAAAGCATGATAAACATTTCTTTTTTAAGTGTTAATATGTAAAGTGGCATTACTCTAAGCAAAATAGAGTTTAAATATTCCTGCTAGTACAAATGTCAAAGTTCATTTGTAACCAAGTCAAATGAATAGTATGTATGATTCTCACCTGAGAACTTTGCTTATTTATATCATAATCCTTCAACTTATGCATTACTTAGTGCTATAATTGCTTGACTTTCAAAAGAATATTTTTCTTCTATAGATAAGGTATGGGAAAGTTGCATCTCTTAAATTGTCAATTGAATGTTCAATTTCCCATGGAATTCTTTGTCACGCCCCAAAGGGTACCCTAAACGCGACAGTCCACCACACTCGATATTAAAGCTTAAGCATGACAAACTTAGTCATCCCATAAGCTTCGATACCAAGTGTAAGGCGTACATTCATGATCATAGAGGACTAACTTTAAAACAAGTTGTTTAAAAAAACATTCATATAGCAATTAAGAATGGAAATCATAACATAACATCTTCAATATGGAAATATAAAGGTCTTACAAAATATCAAAGGGGCATTCTCCTATCAAAAGATATGGACTATCAAAGTCTATTCAAAATAAATACATGAAGATTTACTTAGAAGTCTAAGTCTACATCTAGTCTTTGACTTCTTCCAAAAACTCTTTAGTCCAAAACGTAATACTTGAGAGAAATAACCCCGGGGCGTCAACAATAGATAGGGGTGCTACAAAAGATATCTATAAGGGGGTAATCTTCTTGCTTAGTGAGAATTAATTTCATAAATAAAGTACTCAGACAATCCATATTCAAACAAATTATTCAAACAAGTATATAAGATGCAATCAAACACGTAAGCAAACAATACATAAGATTTTTTGGAAAACATATGTTTGAATGGATTTACCCTCCATTAGGTGGTTAGGTGTTTCGGGCAACAAGACATAGTTCGCAAATAAGTTTTCTAATTTTTTATGTGCCACTATTTTGCTAAATTGTTTATTTCGGATGTCCACCCACCATTTTATTACGGGGGATCAAAGCCATAGAGTAGATTTTTTGGTTCTACGGGCCTCATTACTATGCCGTTGTCTCACCAAGGGTATACTAATGAATGCAACGTGACTCACTACGTGTCATGCATGAATCATTTTCTTTAAGTAGTCATGACTTAATATTAGACATTTTATAATTGATAATAGAATTTGCAGACAAATCATTTCTATATTAAATCATACAATGATTAATTAACAATTTCCGCCACGATATACTTAAAATAATTTCAATCATATAAGTAAAGCACATGCGTTATCACGTTTTTATTTTTTCCTAATTCTAGTGCTGTTAAACTACAAGAAAAAATATAAGTACAAAATGTAAGAATTTAAACTCACTTGGCCATAGTAGAAGAAGCTTCTAGTCAAAGTAATCCTTCGGGTAAGGAAGCTCGGACTCCACGTCACCTAAATAAGAGAAATACCAAAAATGAGTATTTCTTGGAAGTTCTACTTAAAGTTGCAATTCTATTCCACTAAGTTCATAAAAATTCGTATGCGGTGAAATTCCAACTTGAAATGGTCATAACTTGCTGATTTTAACTCGGAATTTCGCATATTACATATTGTTTTCTGCCTATTCGAAAAGATCTATCCATTTATAAGGTTACTTACTTCATAAAAAGTCTTTTGGGTGACTAAAAGATACAGTATAGAATCAATACGAAAATTCTTACTTTTAAAACATGATTTTTCTAACTTTGTCTCAACAAAAAATTCCATAGAAAACATATAAAAATATATATATATGTATATATTGTTGAAATATCCTTTTATACATATGCAACTCATAATATACTCATGATTCTAATGATGTTCTCTTAACCAATGATTTTTTTTTTCAAAAAACAATCTTGTTTTGGTAGTCGAAAAAGTGAAGTTCGACAAAATTATGTTAAGTTGTTTGGAAATCAAACTAAGGAATTTTAAGTCATTAAATATGTGATATAATTTATTTTCTTAAATTCTTAAAAGATAAAATTTGATTCAAAAACTTTAGTCTTTCTAAGTTATTCTCAAATTTTATTTTCTAAGTATATTTTACTTGGTGAGTTGATTCTTGACTTATTTTGGAAAACTTGAGTTGATCCTTGTTTTTATTAAAAATGTTGGTAAGAATTTTATAATCAAGTTTTAAAAAAATTCCTTATAGAAAAGTATTATCAATCTTAAGATCTTTTAATAGTAGTTTGAAAATAAAATAGAGAGTTCCTTAGTTATATTTATAAATGCTTTGTATATCAACAACACTAGAATATATGGTGATTTTGTAAAAATCCTTTGTAAAGTATTTAGTTGAAATAAAATTCTAAGTCTTAAAAATTTTTTTCTTAAGTGATAAAACTATGGTTTTAAAGTAAGTTGAGCTTATTTTCTTTTACTTAGGAAAGAATCTTTTTATTTTTATTAAGACAGCTATCAAGATGATCATACATGAAGTATGAGTATGTTGCAAGTAACATGAAAAAAATATAATAATAATAAGATGGAAAAATATAAGAATAAGTAAGAAATAAATATCAAGTATTGGAAATTTGAGCTTAATTTTAAGGCTTCCGAACTTAGTCATGGGCAAGTCTAAAGAAAGAAAAACAAAAGAAATAAGAAAATCGTTTTGACTTGATAAGGACAAGTCTAAGACTAGTTAATAAATAAATTGTAAGCATAAATAAATAAATAAATAACGGTTATATTAGTTTGCTTATATGCTCTAAGAAATATATATAGATACATAAATATAGATAATATGATATAGAAGTTAGGTTAAAATAATAATAATAACTTGTACATAAATAAAACAACAAAAATTATAATTTATTCATGAACAAGAACAAAACATGAACATAGTATTGCTTCTATAACATTTAAATGTTTAAGAAACATATACCATGGTCATGTTAAGTTACATGACATGGTAAGAATATATGGGTAAGAATATATGGGTAAGAAATTTACCTAAGATAGAAATATAAGAACGGTAGTTTAAGAGATGTTTGTAGTATGTGCTGTAGAAGAAATGTGGGGAAAATTGGAGAAGTGAAAGAGAGTTTCAGGAGAGAGGAATTGAGGAGAGATTTTGAGAGAGTTTTATTAATGTAAATGAGTGTGTGAAAGAAATGGAGGGAGATATGGTATTTATAGAGTTTTGAGGAGGGAAAATTGTGTAATTAAAATAAATTGAAAAAGAAAAAAAAATTCTGTATGTATGTTATGTGTCACGCCTCATAGGGTATCTTAAACATAACAGTCCACTGCATGCTATATAAGACTTAGGAATTGCTACCATAACCGTTCCAAAGTCTCATACAGATGCAAGGCGTACCTTTACGATAATAGAATACATGAACCAATGGAGATAAATAGTTTAATTTGACATACTATAAGCATCATAATATAAACCATGAGTCCACATAATTAATTACAAAAGTTATAGGGGCATTCCCCCATAAAAGAATATTAAGTTTAAACGTGATCTTTTATAGTCATCCAATAAATATTAGGGTTTCTTATGAAAGTCTATACAAAATTGAATACAAACTTCTAATGGAAACTCCTAATTCCTATACCTGCTCGGTAGGATGCCTTGGCTTTAACCATACACATGAATACTACAATGAGAAAAAGCTGTGGGGGCGTAAGCTATACTAGCTTAGTGAGTGAATACTTCCATAAAGACATCTATAACTGTAAATCCTCGAAATTTTTGGATCCGAACTATAGTTTAAACCCTAATTGGAAGTCAAACGGATTCTTAGGTCAAACAAAACCCTAGTTTACCGTAACAGTTTAACTCCGGCATTGCCGTTTTCTCAAGCCCTAGGAAATGAAGTTGGAAAAATTAGCTCGAATGATTCGTAATAACCATAGGTTTTATAAAAGTTTCTGTTTCGCGAATTCGGATATCCTTCGAACTCGAACAGACACAGTTCTTGAAAAATGTGTCCGGGAGCCCGGACTAGGAAAAATATTCCGAATATACTATTAGACTCGTAAAAATATAAGATTTCCAAAAATATCAATTTCGTAAATTTTCGGTAGCTAAAAATATCAGATATCGCTTTTATACGCGTACTTTCTTACTACGGTATTTAATTGTCATGTCTACTTTTACATTACACTATTTTCTACTATTCTACACTATTCATTATCTCTACTTTTTTTACAACCTATTCTTACAAGCCATACACCTATTTCTTACACATTTTCATTTCCAATACAATTTCACATCTTTCACTTTTACTTTAATTAATCAAAAGAAAAAAAAATTAATTTTTTCTTCCCCATACCCCAAAATAGCGCCGGCCTCTCTCTCTCTATGCTCAAATTGTTTTACTTTTCAATTATTTAATTAACACAAATTATCTCCCACATTTTCCTATAAATACCCCCTCATACCTTCACTTCTTTCACACCACTTCTATACTAAAGTTACTCTCTCAAAATCTCTCTCAATTTTCAAGAGTTCTTACAAGAAGTTCTCTTAGTTTAAGTTTCCTTTAGGTAAGAAAATTCTCAAGAATTCTTCATGTTCATCTACTTAGTATGAGCTTAGTGTGTGTTTTCTAAAACCATGAAGGTTAAGAAAGCAACATTAGATTCATACTTTGTTTTTGTCATAATATCAATCTTTATGTTCTTTATGTTCTTTATATTTCCTTATGTCTTTATATTTCCTTTATGTTACTACTATCTAATATATCTATATAACTATATATACTATTTAGAGCATATAAGCTCATTGTCTTACAATTTTATTTATCTTTTATGCAATTTACTTCATTTCAAGTTATCTAATTTCAAGTTGATTTAGGACTAGTCATTCTAGTCTTAGACTTGTCCTATCAAGTCAAAACAATTTTTTCTTTTTCGGGACTAGTCTTTTCTTAGTCCGGGGGTACCTTGATGAAGCTAAGGTCCCGATACTTGATTATTATTTAAGCTTTCAAGTTATTATGTTTCTTTATTATTTCTATAGTTATGATTCATATTCATGCATGAACATAATGTTTTTGTCTCAACAAAAAATAAATGAGAAAGTGTTTTCTTGAATTAAAGATTCTTTCTAAAAGAAAGAATTTCTTAAAAACCCATGACCATGTAGGGAATGGTTTTTTCTTACATAACAAAAGATTTTATGAAAACTTATCTTTTATCAAGAAGTAGAGATCTTTTAGAATCATACAAGAAATAAAAAATGCCATTTTGTACTTTTGAAATCCAAGTTTAGAAATAAGACCACACTTTAAGAATCAAAATAATTACAAAGATTTCATTTAGAAATAGAATATTCATCTTAAATAAAAGATCTTTCAAAAGTAAAATAATTCAATAGAATCTCAATTCAAAATCTTTTAAAACCTTACTTTTACAAGTTGAGACAACTTCATTTACTTCATACATATGTGATAAGTCATTACAAATATATATATACATTTCAAAAGTTTACAAAATAATTGAAATATTTATCTTTTCAAATGAGCTTTGTGTACGAGAAGAAAATAAGTGTTTGCAAAATTCGTGGCAAATCTGGTCGCCGTCTTTTCGGAACCCAAACGACTTAGTTTTATGGAAATAAGCTTAGAAATACGTAGATCTTTTCGAGTAGGTAGAAAACGATATATAATACGCGAAATTCCGAGTTAAAATGAGCAAGTTATGGCCATTTTAAGTTGGAATTTCCCCTTATATGATTTACTACGATTTTAAGAAAAGATTAGAATCTTCAAAGATAGAATTTTGTGAAATACTCATTTTGGGTATTTTTCTTGATTAGATAACCACGAAGAGGATTGTGCGTGTCCCGAGGATTACTACGATTAAGTGGAAGTACCGAACGACCCATCCAATTCAAGAAAGGTGTCACCATGGCCAAGTGAGTTACTTCCCGATAATTTTTCTCATACTCTTGATTGTGCTTGTAAAATTAGTTGCACTAGAATCTAAGCCAAAAATCAAAAAGAGGTGTATGATAATATGTTGAAAGGATACTAAGTATATCGAAACCCGATTTGATTGAAATAAAGTTGTATGTATATTAATGTCTTGAATTGTTTGGAATTGGTTGATCACCTGAAAGAAGTTAAATGTAACTACTAGACTTTAATTAAAGAAATTATTCATGCACCTCATATGTTGAGTCACATTGCATTCACTACTATACAATTGGTGGGACAAGTGTATAATAGTGGTGGTAGACATAACCCGTATATCATGTAAGTGGCTAGTAGGAGCCTGTAATAACTACAAGTTTTTGATGGCTAGTAGGAGCCTGTAATAACTACAAGTTTTTTGATGGCTAGTAGGAGCCTGTAATAACTACAAGTTTTTGATGGCGTATAGGAGCCGGTAAGATCTATAAAAGTATTTTTTAAAGAGTTGTGGCTGTAATTGGCCTGAATACCCAACCCCGAATGAAGGGTGTAAATTCATTCAACATATGATTCTTGGAAAGTCATATGTCTTGTATGCTCACGTGGTTGTTGCATTTCATACGTTTGAATAATAAACTTGATTGATAATTTACTTCGAGTATGAATTTTGGGATTTACTCACTAAGCCCATAAGCTTACACCCCTATAGATATTTGTATTCTCAGGAACACCTATTTTTGAGCCCGAGGCCATCCCGTATCCGTATACATTTTATGTTGAAGCTTTTGGAGGAAATCTACTCGAAGACTTAGATTAGACTTCCTTTGAAATCTTTAAATTTTGGATATTATGAAGTTACCTCGATCCTTGGAATTAGCGGGGTTATGCCCCTAAGAAATTATGTAACAGACCTTTGGTTATTTATGATATGATACATTTATTTCTGGATTCTTGTATGTTTATCCTTACTTGCTTAAACTATGCTTCCCAAAAGCGTCTCCTATTACCGTGTTAGACGCCTTACATATAATACTAAGGCTTTCGCGTGACTAAGGTAGCCATTCTTAAGCCTTGATATTATATGTGGCGGACTGCCACGTTTAGGGTACCCTTCGGGGCGTGACAATAACAAATCATTCAATCAAGTTAATTATTCAATCATATAGAATGCATCAACAACATGGATAAACAATCATATGATCAGCTGGAAATCATATGTGAATGGATTTACGCCCTCCATTCGGGGTTAGCAGATTAACGAATACTATGGTACTACCGTTGAATTAATGTGCCGTTTCTGGATCACAAATAACCAACTTATGTCGTTTATGGATCATGATAAACCAACTTATGTCATTTATGGATCATGATCAACCAACTCATTTATGTCGTTATGGATCATGATCTGTAAGCCCCAGAAATTTTTAGTAAATAATTCTACGATGAACATTGAAAATAAACCCTAAAAATCACTCCAAATTAAAACCGAACTTCAACCAGTCCAAAAATACGAGTGAATCTAGAAATTTTCGAATCTTGAGAAAAATAAGAATTCTTAAAAACAAAGTAAGAACTCAACATACTTCAATTCCAAAACTACTACATACGACAAATTCCATACGTAACTCTAACTTATAAAATCGAATAATATAGATCCCAAAAACGAATTATTAAAAAATAAATAATGATTAACTTTCGGAAATGAAACCCAATTCAAAATTTTTTTTCCAAAAACGTTAAAAGATATTAAATACTTACAAAAATGAAATGTTAAATAAATTTCTCAAATTAAATATGTTGTATAAATATAAAATATCAGTTTCCAAATTGACAAGGATCTAAACCGGAAAAATCACCCGGAAACCCTAACCGGAATACAATAGCTTAAGTCCGGCAATCTAGCGCCCTTAACCCTAGAGGCCGAGGTGTAGTTTTAAATATGTAGAATAACTCATAGTAATATAAGTTTTTTAAAAATATCAGATTGGTAAATTTTTGACCTATTTCGAACTCATTCCGATACAGACTTCGAAAAGCGTGTCCTAGGACTCGAGATATCAAAAATATACCAATAGTACCGTTAGACTCGTAATTTCATAAGATTTCAAAATATATTAGTTATATAATTTTTTGGGTTATAAAAGTTACAGCTATAACCTTTTTATCGTATTTTCATTACTACCGGTAATTGATTAGTCTTTTGTACTATTCACTTTTATTTCATTACACAATTTTATTATTCTCATAAAGCCTTATATTTTTAGATAAATATTTTATACAATATATAAAATTTTGTTTTTCTAAAATTTAGTTAGTTTCGGACTTTTATGGGATTAGATTCTGTTTAAGACCCGATACTAAAAAAAAATTATAATAATTGAAAAATATTTTAAAAATATTTTTATTTTCATAAAATAATTTTTTAGAATTTTTCGGGTTATAAAAATATCTTTTATAGCCCATATTCGCGTATTTTGATCATACCGGTAACATATTTGTTAAAATACTAAAATAATTCAAATAATTATTTAATTTTAATTATGAAAAATCTGATACAAATATTTGGAATAAATATTCTAATTTTATTTTATTAAGAAAGTACTCTTACAACCCATACTTTTAAGTACACTTTTCACATATCACTTCCTTTTCACTTTAATCTTTTTACACTTTATTATATCACTTCATGGCAGATTTTTCTTTCTTTTGGCTGCCATTGTCCTTTAATTACTCCTGTTTTGACTAAAATAAATATATTCTACTCCTTTTTAAAGAAGCTACACATACCATTAATTACACAATTTAATTTCAAGTCAAATTTCAACAAATTCCTCTCTCTCTCCTCTTCATATTTCATGTGCAGCTCCTCCACATCTTGCTGCCCTTGTTTTATTTTTTTTTCTCTCTTTCATTCATTAATACACTCATTTCTCTCTCTCTTTCATTTACTCCTTCTTTCCTTTTTCATTCCTTAGCTTTTTCTCTCTCTTTTTCCTCTCTTTCCTTCTTCATTTTGTTCTTGTTTCTTCAAGGAACAAGCTGCCCCCTTCTTCTTCTATAAGCTTCCACACCTATTTCTTCAAGAATCTTGAATAAAACTCTTGTCCAAGCTTCCATAGGTGATATAGGTAAAGTATAATGAGAGTTTCATGCATCAAATGACATTCCATAAGCTTAAAGCTTAGGATATGATGCCAAAAATGAAACACTCATTTTCTCTATGATTTTTCTCTTGTATCATTCTTATTTTCTTATTTAAAGTAGTTATATTTTATAGATCTAACTTTTTGTAGCTTTGATTTTTGTTTATACCTTAGATCTTGTTATTGAAGTTAGTATTTTTTTTTATTTCTTATGATTTATACATAGATCCATCATCCACATATCTATCTTAGTGATTCATGCATTTAAAACTAGTGTAGTAAACTAGATCTAGTGTTTTGAGTTCATAAAATGTATTAGACTTTTGATTCATGTTCATGAACAACTTGTAGTAGCATAATGATAGTAGAAATGTTTTAGAAAACTCAAGATCTATTTTATTTTCAACAAAAATCATTTTTGAAAATTCGGATGAAAATGGAACCATATTTAGAAAAGTTATTTATCAACTTCAAAATGTGTATTTTTTATTTAAAATGAAGGGCTTAGGGTATATATAACATAAATGAAAGATTTTGATGAGTAAAGTTTAGATCTATGAGTTTATAGTGCACTACTATGGGTTTCATTTGGATGTATGTTCATATTAAGTGTAGATCTTGGTTTTGAGCTCAAACAAAAATTATGAAATTCGTATTTTGGCAAGACCCCTATTTAAAAACCACTTTCCAAGTGTCAAAATGAAATTTTTACTTGAGATAATGAAGGCTTAATATATGTATATCATCAAGACTTCTTTTTACAAGAATCAAAGGTGATTTTCAAAATTAAAATCTCATTTTTGGATTTTGGTCAAGACATATTTTAAAAACATGTTTTCCAACTCAAAAATGAAGTTTTTATTTAAGAAATGAGAGGCTCTTAAGATAGGATATGTAAGGAATGGATTTTCATAAGTTTAGATAGATTTTATCAAAAGATATGTCCAAAAATGAATTTTGTAAATTCGGATCTCAACCAAGACCAATTTTTAAAACCCATTTATCAACTCCAAAACTCATGTTTTATATGAAAAATGAAGTATATAGGTAATATGTATCATTAAGTAGTGATTTTTATAAGTTGAAATGAGTTTTGATGAGATTAATGTATAAAACAAGAAATGGAATCAAGATAGGAAATTTTGAGTTAGTAGTCAATTTGTGAAATTCGTAATTTTGAATGAAGGCCATAAGAACACCTATTATCCAGTTTTATATAATGAATGGAGTCCTTAAGTAATAGGTACCATAAAGTCTTAAATTTTAAATCATTGAACAAGTTTTTCCCAAAGGAATCATTCAAAAAGTGGATTTTCTAAAATTCGGATTTTTGAGTAAATCCTATTTGAAAACATAATTACAAAGTATAAAATGCAAATTTTTGTGTAAAAATGAAGTCCTTAGTGGTTATGTATGATTGAGCTTTAATTTTCAAAGTATCAAATGATTTTTACTTAAAGGAATCACCACAAAAACAATTTTTACAAAATTCGGATTTTGGAATCAACGCTACTTGAAAACATATTTACAAAATGTAAAATGAAAATTTTTATGTAGAAATGAAGGTCATAAGTAATATATATAATGAAGACTCAGTTTAACAAAAATACTTATATTTTCTTAAGTAATAAATCCAAAACAAATGGAAATGATCAAAGTTAAAAAACTAGATTTTTCATAAGTAGTTGTTATTATGGTCTTGCAAAATAAAAAGTTATAAAATTTCCTTTTAGCAAAAATCATTAAGATCATGCATACATTAAGCTCATCTCATGTCATTCATGTTAGGAAATCACTCATATTGCATGTATAGCGAATCTATATAATAGGAACATTACAAACATTTACAAAACTATTTTTCGAAATTAAAATTTGCTACTATTCTAATATGATCCGACCTTTTCGAAGCTTCAAAGTTTTTAAAACTTAAATATAATATTAGAATTAGGTAGATCTTTCGACGAAGTAGATAGAAATCGATATATAATTTGCGAGATTCCGAGTTAAAATGACCAAGTTATGGCCGTTTTAAGTTGGAATTTCCGCTTAGGACGAGAATTGCGAATTTGATAGTTGTATAAGATCGTTTGGATTAGTTCGAGTTGAAATACTTATTAGAGTATTTCTTCCTTTTTAGGTGATCCCAAAATCGACGATTCTCTACCACCAAATTACTATTACTAAGAGACCGGTGATCCAATGGCTGAGTGAGTCTTCTTATTTTGTTACCTTGTTTGTGCTTGTAGCTAGTTGCATTAGAATTATAGGAATAAGATAAAAATCGATATGAATAGGGATGAGACATATGATGAGACTGTAATGAATGTAGGCCAAAGAATACTAAAGCATATCAAAACCACGATTCTATTGGATAACTGCACTGTTTATATTATTTCTGTTATGTGTATGATATTGGTTGGTCACTCTAAAGAATGAATGAATATTTTGACCTAAGCAAAAATTAAATTGGTTATGCATTATGTAAAACCCCGATTTTTATAGCATACGAAAAGTAAACCTAAAGTAATGTAAGAATATTTATATGAACTAAAGTAAGGTAATCATTAGAATTGAATAAATAATAATGATATGATCCTCCTAAAAATCAAAAGAAATTATCTAGAGATATAAGAATTTAAAATCCAAATGAAAATAAATGAACAAAATTCCTTGATTATGTAAATAATAACAAAGGTAGATAGTGAATAATCAAGGTTAATAGTAAAATGAATAGTAAATAAGTAAATTATGAAATTAACTACGTAATAGTAAGAATGAAAAGTAAATTAAGGTAAAATTATATATAGTCAAATCAATGAATAGTGTAAAAGTTAGCTGAATTAGTCAAATAAAACCAAAATTAAGTAGTAAAAAGACTAAAATACCCTCAAATTAACCTAAAAATCTCTAAAAACCCCTATAAAACCCCAAAAAATGGGAGACAAGAATTGTTCAGCTTCTAAGAATGTCATAATCATTCTGAAACCATAAGAACTCTAAATTTTGGAAAAATTGAAGGAAAATTCCTAAAAAGCAACAATTTACTCAAAAGTAACAAATTAACCAAACAAATTATCAAATGGAGACATAAACATCAATCAAGACTCTGAAAAAATCAGAAAAATTAGGAAAATTCGTGGGAACAGATGACAAATTTTTTTTTCATTAAAATAAAAACAAAATAATTATGCATGTACTTAAATTAGGTGTCAAAAATTACTGTAGCTGACAGAATGGACGTGTAAAATATAGGGATTACGTGGTAATTTTTGCATGAAAATTTTTTGACATCTGGTAATTTTTACCGATTTTACAAAATCGAAAAATCCGCTATAAATACCGCCCAGAAGTTGTAAAATTCACCAAACTCACACCCGAAATCAGAAAATCACCAAACTTCACAGTTAGGAGCCCAAAATCCCCACAAGGCCGTCCGACAACCACAGGAGGCGCAACTCCGTCGTTTGGTAGTGGTGCCGACGAACCCTAGCCAATCTCCGACGAGAAATAATTGCCACATCAAAACTTGTTCGTTCGACTCCAAACTTTTACAGTAAGTACAATATAATATCAGCTACAACATATAAAATTTTCAGAATTTTTCCTGAAGTTTTGATATTTTTAAAAATTACATGATTATCACTGCGAATATACTAGAAATAGTACAATCCGACCTTTTAATATAAAATACCTAAAACGATTTCTAAAAATAAATAAATATTATATTATTACTCCAAGATATTTATACTAACATTTTTGATACTTACAAATTTTTTCACATTTATTTGAATATATGGACTAATTTATCCATTATAGCTAGTAAATAAAGAAATTATGAAAATTTTATTAAATCATTCATAACCACCTTAACACCTTATTTTATTTATACTAGTTCTAATAATGACATGCATACCCTAATAAAGGAATTACTAAATATTTATGTAATAATTAAATATAAAAGTTTAAAGCTTAGCAACTAATAACCTTGAAATTATAAACTATAATCATATACCACATAAATTAGAATAACTTTTCTAAACAAAGTAAGCTCATTAATTCCTTTTACTAACTTACAACCTTTTAATAAAGTGATTTCATTCCTTAAACAAACCTTATCATCATACTACAACTAAAACAAAATTTAGTATCATAACACTAATTCATTTTTTTATCAAAATCATTCTTATAGGTGAACTCCACAGCAATCTATTCCACACACAAAACCCATTTTGGTAAGTGGTTCATTTATATGGTAATTGTAAAAAAGGATATTATTTACATTATAATTGTTTGTGCTTGTAACTTAGCTGTAAAACTTGTGTGGTTGATTGATTTTGTTTGATATTGGATGTTTACTTATCCTATTGTTTTGGTATGAGATACTTGTTTGATCACCTAAGAATGTATTATTAAGAATATAGTGAAAATAATAACCGATCATGCATAGCATAACGCATTTTGCATCCTTGCATCCACAAAACCGACCGTTCAGGTGAGAATGGATTTCTTCTTTTAACCTTTATTGAACTAAGTGACAAGAGAGGAGGTCGCAGTAAAGGTTGCAAGCTATCTGAGGGATAGTCCTAAACGGTTTTTGGGAGGACAGGGGGTCCATTGCACATTCCCGGTTTTATGGAAAATGAATCTGTGTTAAACTCCTCGAAACCCAGATTAGAGTGGGGTTAATTTCGCCAATCTCGTAATGAACCGGTCAACATTACGCGGATGACATCCCGATTGACTGCACAATTCACTCTAATAAAACAATGATTGTGATTTGTTTTATAATGTTTATAATTACCCTTTTATATCCACTTACTGAGCACATGGAATTATGCTCACCACCCTACAGCTTCTTTTGCAGGAAATCCATAAAAAATTAAAGAAAATGCCTGGAATAATACTTGTAAGTACCAAAGACTTAATTTTCATTTCTGTAAATATCTTTTAAGTGTGGTATCATTTAGTGAGCCTAGTAATTATCAGATGTTTATGGACCATGAGTTGATCATAAACCTTTGATAATTACGGCGGGACTGTACGGGATGTGACACATTACATCGAACATATTGCATTTGGTAGAGTGCTACTCCTACGCAGTGATCCGATGATGACTCGTTTGGATAACGAGACCGGTGCCAGAACTCATTCATGGGAACTAAGGCGCATGGGGATGCATTCCATGGGTGAGCCTAGCCGAGTTGAGTGCTATGAGCCAAGGGCTTGGGGACTAGCAGCGGTCGTGTAGACTTCAATACCATTCCTAACCCAAGATACGGAGGGTGTAAATCCGTTCTGTGTGTGGATTCCAGATACCCATACATAATTGTTTGCTCATGTGTTTGTTCATGCATAGCATATGGTTGATTATGACTTGGTTGTTATGGTACGGAATTAAGGGAATTCTCACTAAGTTAGTGTAGCTTATACCCCAATAGTTGTTTAAATGAACAAGTTATCTCAAGAATGCAAAGTGAGGACCGAAATGTTTAGAGCCGAGAATGACTTCGAGATTTCAGCAATGAATGAGAATGTTTGAAGTTATTAGTTAGGTTTTATGATTTGCTTTGTAATAGTTTATGTAGGGAAGTCTGTGGATGAATGTAATTGAAGTTCAATGATTTGTATTATGAAGTCTAGTGTTTTGTATTTGGAGTATAGTAAATTGAAATTCCTTTACATTGTTACTCAAGTTATATCAACGTAAAATGTATTACTCCAATAAGTCTCCTCCATGTGTTAGACGCCTTGTACATAGTATGGAAGCCTTCGCGTAACTGAGGTGGTCATTCTTAGGCTTTAATATTATGTAAGGCGGACTGCCACGTTTAGGATACCCTTCGGGGCGTGACACGATCAACCAACTCATTTATGTCGTTTATAGATCACGATCAACCAACTCATTTATGTCGTTCATGGATCACGATCAACCAACTTTTAGCTGTTTAAGGATCATGGGTAACCAACATATGCTAATGCTCCATCCCCATCGTGAAGTGATTATGTCCATATTAATTTATCAATCTGAATAATTGTTAATACAAATTTCTAGGTGATCAACCAATCTCGCAGACAATCAATCCTAAAATACTTTAAACAAACATAAGTTAATCACCCGGTTCCGATATTCTTAACACAATTTCTCAACTCATCAACAGGTATACATAATCCCCCATAATTCCTATCATGCAATTCCATTTTATCTTTTGTCTCATAATCTAGTGCAACTAATTGCTACAAACATAAGCAAGAAATGAATTTAGGAAGTAATACTCACTCGGTCATTGGTCGTCGGTCTCTTAGTAATAATAATCCGGTGGTAATGAATCCTCGGGATCCAAGCCACCTAACAAAAGAAATACCCAAATGAGTATTTCAACTCATATCTAATCCATTTTATTTCATAAAAACTATTAAGTTCTTCATTCTCGTCATTATTGCAAATTCTAACTTAAAATAGCCATAACTTGGTCATTTTAACTCGTAATTTCGTAAATTATATACTAATTCCTATCTACTTGGAAAGATCTATCTAATTCTAATATAATATATCAATTTTGAAAACTTTTAAGTCTTGATAATTTCGGCTCAGTTTTGTTCGGTAATCAAACATCCATTTTTGAAATTGTTTTTGTGAGGAATTATGATATTTCTACTATCCATGCCAAATATGCATGCAATATTAACAAATTACTATCATGAATGGTATGTTATGAGCTGCCTATATGTATGTTCTTGATGATATTCTATTAGGGAACATTTTTAGAAAGCTTCTACTCTTCTAGATGCCATGAATACATAACTTAGCAAGTCTAATTTTGTGTTCTTGACAAACCACACTTGTTTTAGAGATTTTCCTTAATAAAATTTATTTATTCTTGCTAAAATTAAGTCTTTACCATACCTATTCCTTAAGGTCTTCATTTTTCAACAAAAATCCTCATTTATCACTTTGTAAACAAGTGTTTGAATATTGGCTATTCCTAGATCCGAATTTTGTAGAAATGGTTCTTAAGTGATTTCTTTAAGAAAAACTTGTTTGACACTAAAATTTAAGGCTCCATTATTCCTATCCCCTAAGGACTTCATTTCCTTTATAAAACTTCCATTTTGAGTTTGAAAAATAAGTGTTTACATATCCTCTTTTACTAGTTACGAATTTCATATAACTATCCTAAGATTCCAAATTTCTATTTTGTAAATATTTATTGTTAGACAAATTTCTCTTAGTAGATCTACCACTAATTTATTAAAATCATCTCTTATTGATACCTATTTCATAAGCTCTTCATTTTTCACATAAAAATCATGTTTTGGAGTTGAAAAATAGGTTTTCAAAATACTATTCTTTTTCCAGCAGAAATTACAAAAGTTCGTTTTGATGAAAAAAAAAATTGTTCTTGAGCTCTTTGGCTCATCTTCATAAATATCCTAACTTTCAGAAATAACAAATCATTCATTTACATAAGACAAAAATCTTTCTGACCATTTATTCGTCTTAAACACAATAAATGCATGAGATCTCCAATATTATGTAAAAGAATGGATATTTAAAAGCTAGATCTAAGTGTAATGATCATGTTAGATGCATGAAATGAAGTATACTACTATGACAATAATGTAGTAGAAAGATTCCTACATGAAATCATTACTATATGAACATACGTCATGATTATGACAAAAATATGAGCTGTAAACATAAGATCCACAACTTGTGATGGCTTGGTCATCATGGTCTAGTGGTATTATATCTCTGCGTGAAGCTCATGAGGACTTTTATGAATCCACACATGAATGATCTTGCCATTACATGTTTTTGTGGTGGTAAAGTTTAGATCTATACCTATTAAGCTTTGTAAGCAAGAGGAGTTGAAGAAAAAAAATGTGTTTGAGTGTATATGGGGGAGGGGGAATTCACGACAAGAAGAGAGAAAGAGGGAGAGTGTTTTGCAAAATTTTCCAAAAGTGAAAATGAAGAAAGAAAGAAATAAAATGCTGAAGGCATAAAGGAATTTATATAAGGAATTGGATTAGGGTTTTGTATGATTAAATAAAAGAAGAAAAATAAGACAAATGAGAGGGAAATAGGAGGGGATATGCGTCGACTAAGGGAGAGAGGAAGGGAGAGAGTTTTGTAATTTTTCAAAATCAATTTTGTGTAATAAAATGTGATAATTTGCATGGGAAAGGAAAATGGTAATGAGTGAAGTGTAAGGATGTAAGAGTATGGGTATAGCTTGTGAGTGTGAGTACGGTATGAGCTTGTACTTGTAAATAGTAATAAATAATAGATTAGACAATTAAATTATCGCTTAGTAAAGAAAATACGGTAAAAAGGCTATAATTGTAATTTTTATAAATCGAAAAATTTAATAAATTATATTTTGAATTCCTTATTAAATTCCGGTTTTAAAGAGTATTCAAGAATATTTTTCTAATTTTGAGTCCCAGGGCCCAGTTTTCCGGAATGGATCATGGTCGGGTTCGAAACAGATAATTTCCCGAAAACTGATCTTTTTATGTTTCGATATATTCTTTAGAACTATAATCTATATTATTTAACTCTCAAAGTTTCTACGTTTTAATTCTCGATGAAGCCGGACTTAGGGTTTTTAGGCTCCTTTCTAACCATAACTATTCCAGTTTAGGGTTTTGGTTCTCGATTTGGTTTTCAAAGTCAAGCTTGGTTTACAAAGGAAGTCGGGACTTATAGTATGTGTGTATAGGGAGCGCCGTCTATAAGAGAGAGAGGGAGAGAGTTAATTTTTAATTTGTTTTGTATTTTTGTTAATTAAAAATAATGAGTTATAAGATATGACGTGATTAAAGGTGTTTGGGAAAATTAAAAAGTAGAAAATAGATATATAGAGTGTAAGAATAGGTATAGAAAAAGTAGAGATAGATGAATAGTACTATGAGTAGTAGATGAGACAAATTAATATCAGTAGTAAAGAAAATATGCATAATTAAGCTATATCTGATATTTTTAGATACCGATAAATTATAAAGCTGATATTTTTGAAATCCTTGTATTTTTACGAATCTAATGGTATTATCGAAATATTTTTACGGTTAGGTGTACTAAGGCAGAGTTTTCAAAATTTGATCCTGTTCGGATCTAAAATACACAAAAAATTAATGAATATGATATTTTTAAGTTTTCTTATATTATTATGAACTATTTTTCACCATTATTTCAATTATGTTGTTTAGGGGTTAAGAGCACGGGATTGCCATATCTAAAACTACTAGGTTTAGTTATAAATTTATTGACTTTAGGTTTCCGGTTGACCTCCGGTTTAGGGTTTAAGCATAAACCGTGACTTAAAATCTAAGGGCTAACAGCGTAACCCCCTTAAAGAAAGTTTTGTCCTCAAAACTTGGCTTTCGTACCTGATTCTTCAAATAAGCTCGGGTATCTCCTTTGAATTTCATCCTCGACTCCCAAGTGGCCTCCTTATAAGAATAGTTTTTGACCGAATTTCTTTGTTCCTGAGCTTCTGAACTTTGCGATCCAAGATTTGAACAGGATGCTCCTTATATGTAAGGTTTTCCTTCAACTGTATCGGTTCTAGCTGTCACGCCCCGAAGGGTATCCTAAACTTGGCAGTCTACCGTACACAATATTAAAGCCTAAGAATGACCACCTCAGTCACGTGAAGGCTTCCATACCATGTACAAGGCGTCTAGCACATGGAGGAGACTCATCGGAGTAACGCATTTTATGTTGATACAACTTGAGAACAATTTAAAGGAATTTCAATTCACTATTCTTCAAAATACAACTCATTAAACTTCAATTACAATTCATCAAAAGATTCTACTACATAAAACTATTACAAGGCAAATAATAAAACCTAGCTAATAACTTCAAGCATTCTCATTTCTTGCCGGAATCCCAAAGTCATTCTCGGCTCCAACCATCTCGGTCCTCACTTAGCATTCTTGAGATGACCTGTTCATTCAAACATCTATTGGGGTATAAGCTACACTAGCTTAGTGAGAATTCTCTTAATTCTATTCCATAACAAGCAAGTTATAAATCATCCATATGCTATGCATGAACAAACACGTGAGTAAGCAATTATGCATGGGTATCCGAAACCCACACACAGAACGGAGTTACGCCCTCCGTATCTTGGGTTAGGGATGGTATTGAAGTCTACACGACGCGGCTAGTCCCCAAGCCTCGGCTCATAGCACTCGCCTCGGCTAGGTCACACATGGAAGCATCCCTGATGCGCCTTAGTTCCCATGAATGAGCTTTGATACCGGCCCTCGTTTATCCCAACGAGTCATCGGACCATACCGATAGACCTGCGTAAGAGTACATGTTACCAAATGCAATATGTCCGATGTAATGCATGACCAATTTAAATTTTGCTTAGGTCAAAATATCATACATTC
Organism: Combretum micranthum; assembly: GCA_024138025.1. Lineage (NCBI taxonomy): Eukaryota > Viridiplantae > Streptophyta > Magnoliopsida > Myrtales > Combretaceae > Combretum > Combretum micranthum. The sequence continues at coordinate 356,016 of JAMXBD010001386.1, forward strand.
TTTAGAGTGACCAACCAATATCATACAACAATCAGAAATACTATGAACAGTACAGTTATCCATCAAATCGTGGTTTCGATATGCTTTAGTATTCTTTGGCATACATTCATCGCAGTCTCATCATGTATCCCATCCCCATTCATATCGGATTTTATCTTGTTCCTATACTTCTAATGCGACTAGTTACAAGCACAAGCAAGGTAACAAAATAAGAAGAAGACTCACTCAACCATTGGATCACCGGTCTCTTAGTAAAAGTAATTTGGTGGCAGGGAATCGTCGATTTCGGGATCACCTAAAAAGGAAGAAATACTCTAATAAGTATTTCATCTTAACTAATCCAAACTATCTCATACAACTATCAAATTCGTAATTCTCGTCTAAGCGGGAATTCCAACTTAAAACGGCATAACTTGGTCATTTTAACTCGGAATTTTGCAAATTATATATTGATTTCTATCTACTTCAAAGATATATCTATTTATAATATTATATTTAATGTTTTGAAAACATTTAGGTCTCAGAAAAGAGGGATCAGAATCTGATCAGCAACGGTTTCCGATTCCGAAAAATAGTTTTGTAAATATTTGGAATGTTTCTATTTGATGAATCAAGTATACATGAAATATGAATGATTTCCTAACTGAATATGATATGATGCTTAATGTATGCATGATCTTGATGATTTTTTCTAAAAGGAAATTTTATGACTCTTTATATTGCAAGACTTCAAGGATAAACTATTTTTAAGAATACTAGTTTCCTAACATTGATCATTTTCATTTGTTTTGGATTTATTTCCTAAGAAAATAAAATTATTTTGTTAAAATTGAGTCTTCATTGTATCTATTACTTATGACCTTCATTTCTATATAAAAATTTCCATTTTGCACTTTGTAAACATGTTTTCATGTAGAGTTGATTCCAAAATCCGAATTTTATAGAAATTAGTTTTTGAGTGATTCCTTCAAGTAAAAAAAATCATTTGATAATTAGAAAATTAGGGCTCAATCATACATAACCACTAACGACTTCATTTTTACAAAAAAATTTGCATTTACACTTTGCAAATATGTTTTCAAATAGTATTTACTCAAAAATCCGAATTTTAGAAATTCACTTTTTGAATGATTCATTTGGGAAAACTTGTTCAATGTATTAAAATTTAAGACTTTATGGTACCTATTACTTAAGGACTCCATTCATTACATAAAACTTTCATTTTGAGCTTGGATAATAGGTGTTCTTATGGCTTCATTCAAAATACGAATTTCACAAATTGACTACTAACTCAAATTTTTCATCTTGATTTACTTTTTGTTTTACACATTACTCATATCCAAACTCATTTCAACTTGTAAAAACCACCACTTAATGATACCTATTACCTATACCCTTCATTTTTCACATAAAACATGAGTTTTTGAGTTGATATGTGGGTTTTCAAAATTAGTCTTAGTTGGGATCCGAATTTACAAAATTCATTTTTGGTCATATCTTTTGATAAAATCTATCTATACTTATGAAAATCCATTCCATACATATCCTATCTTAAGAACCTTTTATATCTTGAATAAAAACTTCATTTTTGAGTTGGAAAACATGTTTTAAAAATATGCCTTGGCCAAAATCCGAAAATGAGATATTTATTTTGAAAATAACTTTTGAAAATCACCTTTGATTCTTGTAAAAAGAAGTCTTGATGATATAAATACATTAAGCCTTCATTATCTTAAGTAAAAATTACATTTTGACATTTGGAAAGTGGTTTTTAAATGGGGGTCTTGCCAAAATACGAATTTCACAATTTTTGTTCAAGTTCAAATCTAAGATCTACACATAATATGAACATACATCTAAATGAAACCCATGATAATAAATTTTAAACTCATAGATCTAAACTTTGCTAATCAAAATCACTCATTTATGTTATTTATACCCCAAGCCCTTCATTTTAAATGAAAAATAACTTTTCTAAATATGGTTCATTTTTCATCCGAATTTTCAAAAATGATTTTTGTTGAAAAAAAAATAGATCTTGAGTTTTCTAAAACATTTCTACTATCATCATGCTACTACAAGTTATCTATGAACATAAAACAAAGTCTAATGCATTTTATGAACTCAAAACATTAGATCTAGTTCACTATATTAGTTTTAAATGCATGAATCACTAAGATAGACATATGGATGATAGATCTATGCATAAATCATAAGAAATAACAAAAATAACAACTTAAATAACAAGATCTATGGCATAAACGAAAATTAAAGCTACAAAAAGTTAGATCTACAAAATATAACAACTTTAAACAAGAAAATAATAATGATACATGTAAACCCCGAAAACTCCCACTATATGATACAACCCTAGATTAGAAATTATGGGTTGACTAGTAACCTTAAGAATTAATTAGAAACTCTAAGTAGATAGATACTTTAAATTTGATCGGTTTAGGACTCATAGATTTCTAAAAGAACTTTTTGACCTCAAGTGATTCCAAAAACAAGATTTAGTATTCTGAGTTAATAAATCAGGTTTTGATCAAAGGAAACTTCCAATCCTAAACCCGAACCTTTGTCAAACAGGCAGAATATATAGGAAACCTCAATATGAATATCCAGTGATTATCTTAGTATTCAACAGAGCTTTGGAATTAAACCAAGGTATAGTAATGAACCTATACTTGCATTGAAACCCTAAAAATTGAGATTTTTAGATAGTAGTAAACTACTTTGATAAGATTTCATAGTGAGTATCCAAATCTAAAATGTATAACTAGTATAGCCTATATATTAGTAACTTTATTACTTAAATGGTTCAATAGAGTTGTAGTTGGAAAATTGTGTTCTTAGGATAAACTGTTAGGATTATAAATACCCAATAAAAACATAAATTGATATATAACTTGAAATCTAGACTTCAAATATAGAATTGAATCATACCAATAACCAAATTAGGGTTTCCTAAAGCCCTTGGAGTCTGAAACGAAAATTGACCCGAAAAGCTTTTCAAACTCAAATCGCGTAGGACAAGTTTTTCTTAAATGAGTAGATACGTATTATTAAAGTTTAAATTTGAACTTTTTGTTAAACTAAACACTTCATAGGATTTATTAAAGACCTTTGTATATATATACTTACATATATAAGCGAAAATATACCCTAATATTGTATTAAACTACCCGAAAACTTAACTAAATAATAGTTAACTATTATATATATATATATACCTCATCCTGGCTTGCTGGAGACGAATTATGCTTAGGTTGGAGGGCTGAGATTTCATAGAGTTAAGTGAGCCGAATTCCTCCAATAATTTGTGTAAAAGTCAATACAAATCTTCTTCAAAGCAAATAAAAACGTGACAAATCATCCCAGCCTTAATGACAATCGGACAAAAGATCAAATGGACAACAAACAAGAGGCAACTCGTTCGGATTCGAAGCATGAACACGGCTGGGAAGTTGCACTAAGTAATATGTATATATATATGCAAACGAGCTCGGTTGGAGAAGCAAACGATTCCCAAAAATTCTCAAACCTTCCAGAACTCATCCTTAGCTTATTAGGACTCGAACAAAGCCTAGAATCGATTTTTAAACCATCGCATTAACCCAGTTCGAAATTTCGAACAGAAACCCTAGGAAACGCGTGGAAAACGAGCTCGAGGTAAGAGATGTTATTCCGTGAATTTTCTTTGAGTTTTAAGGATTGCTATTAACTCTTAGACATCTTAGGAAGCTAACCAAGGTAGCTGGAAGCTTCGAATTTCATCGGAACGTCACGACGAAGGTAATCTTTCCAAACCCTAGCCGAGCTTGATGATCCGATTTCTTGAGGAACATGTTGTTTGAATTCAGTTTTTCTTGGATATTTAAGCTTCTAATGTTCCTAGGAGTAGTTTAGAACCAAAATCCCGACGTTCTAACGTCGGGATTCGCTGGAATTCGCCGCGGCTCATCGGGGAAGACGATGAACAGTGCTCCCCCGATGAGCACGGGCTGGGTACACGGGCGTGTACACCCCGTGTACCTCTCGGCCATTTAAAAAAAAAAAAAAAAAAAAAGAAGAAAAAGGAAAACGATTCTGAATATATATATAGTATAATAAATATTAATATAATAATTCTGGATTTTTTTTATATTTTTCCTGCATTTATTCATTTTCTGGAATAGTAATAATAATATATAATAGTAAATCCGAATTTTATTTATTTATTTATTTAAATTCAAAAACAGAAATTATTTCTAACTTTAATAAATGTAGAATGTTTTAATACTTAATTTATTATTATTAATCCAAAAAGGAGTTTTTGAAATATAAATTACTTAAGTAAATAATTTTCGGTTAATAACTTTTTAATTATAATTATTAATAATTTTTTATTATTAAAAGAATTTTTGTTAATTTTCGAAAATATTATTAAAAATAATATGAAGGTAAGACCAAAACCACTTTAACATAAGATCATTAGTATAATTTTTTATGTAATGAAATATAATTACTCCCTCCTATTTATTTTCGGAAATTATTATTATATTTATTAATATTATTATTACTATTGTCATTATTATTGATTATTATTACTATTGTTATTATTATTATTGATTATTATTACTAGTGTTATTACTATTATTGATTATTATTTCTGTTATTATTATTATTGTTATTATGGTTGTTTTAAGTGCTATTGATAGCGTAATTATTTTAATACTATTATTGATGTTAATTATTAATGTTTTACGATTTTCGAAAAAGGGAAAATAACTTCGAAAATAGTTATTATTAAGTTAATAAATTCTTTTATTATAAAAATGTTTTCATAACAAGACATATATATGTATAAATTATGAGTTAGTAAATATTAAGTATATACTAGGAAGCTATACGAAAACAGATAACAATGGAAATTTAAATACTCCAAATTTGTGAGTATGGAAGTATCTATAGCCTATGAGAAAAATTTATTAAGTAATTTAAAAGCAAATTTATATATTTAGGCAATAAAAATGAATTAATAAAGTTATTAACTTTTCAAATACTCAATTGATCGGTTCACATATCCAACCAGAGCCAACCATTAGGACATCTAAGTATTTGTAGAAACTCAGTAATATAGTCTAGAAATTTTTAATCTTTATATTCTCTATATCAATAGGTGACTCGGGTGTTGGGGAGGACCTACCTGAAGATTACTACGATTAACTAGAATGGGCAGGTGAGTGATTCAGTCTTATTACATTGGTTGTGCTTGTACTAGTAGTGAACTTTCAATAAAAAGATAAGGAAATTTGATGATCTGTTTAAAATATGAAAGTTGTGGATTGTATTTCATTGATTGCCATGTCACTCTAAATCAAGTGATAACACAATTGCCTGTATCTGGATAATGTTTGTAGTTTATAATGAATTGTCTGTTGTGGTTGATCACCCCTAAATTGATTAATAACTACTGGTACCATAATGGAAAAATAATCATGCATAACATACTATGCATAAAAAGCATTGAGTAAGTGGTAGCCTACTACGTGTTAGATTCTCGGATCTCTGGTAATGCTTGAATTATCTAGGCCAAAGAGCTAGTAGTTAATTGCAAGATTACTTTTGTTCTGTTAATACCATAGGAACTACATGGTAAATGAAGGACGCCGCTTATGGTATTACTTGAGAATAACTAACACTTAATGGAGTTTTTAAAGCTAAACAGGAAATAAATAATGAACATGATAAGTATAAAGAGATAACTAAATTGAGATTGTTATTTCCTGAAAGCTTAAAGTATCTCCTGGGTAGGTGGACCATAGATTGTGATCCTTCAACCCCGATGGGAGGGCGTAAATCTTCATCCTGTTTGGATTCCGGATTATCCAAACTTGTAATGTTCATTTGTGTGATTGCTGCATTTCATATGATTGATAAATAACTTGTGTGTTATGTGTAATAAATTCTGATTACTCACTGAGCTCGTGTTTTAGCTCACACTCCCACAGTCCTTTCAGGTTCACTCTGCGACCGTGGCTCATTACTAGCAGGAGCATGGTCCCGGTAAGAGACTAGAAGCCAGAAGTCTAAAGTTTAGTATAGAATTAGAATATCTATATCTGTAATAGTCTTATGGTGCATGTAATGTGCATTAGAAGCATCAGTTAAAGTGGTAAGGAATTCTGAAGCTTATGATCTGTAATATAGAAGTTTGTAATAGTTGTTTACTAATTTACATCTTATATATGTTTGTTTATTCCCTCCAAGCAACTAAAAGATCCTGTTTTGAAAATCATGTCACTTCTAGAAGGTAACCTAATAATGATAATCAAGTAATTCTTGATTATTATTACTAGAATACCCTCGGGGCGTGACAATACAAGATAATAATAATGGAGAAGAGGAGTGTTTCATTTTTTGCATCATCATCCTAAGCTTTAAGCTTATGGAAGGTCATTTGATGCATGAAACTTTCATTACACTTTACCTATATCACCTATGGAAGCTTTGAGAAGAAGATTTGCTTAAAAAATTTTCATGAAATATGCATGGAGGCTCATGGAGGAAATGGGGGCAGCTTGTTTCTTGAAGAAACAAGAACAAAAAGAAGAAAGAAAGAGAGGAAAATGAGAGAGAAAAGTTAATGAATGGTAAAGAGGAAAATGTGTAAATGAAAGAGAGAGAAAATGTGTGTAATAAATGAATGAAAGGAAAAAAAAAAATAAAACCAAGGCAGCCAAAAATAGTGTGCTGCACATGAAAGATGGAGAGGAGAGAGAGTAAATTTTGTTGAAATTTGACTTGGATTTGAATTGTGTAATAAATGTATATGTAGCTTCTTTAAGAAGGTATGAAATATAATTAATTTATTCAAAATGGAGTAAATAAAGGACAATGGCAGCCATAAAGAAGGGGAAAAATCTGCCATGAAGTAATATAATAAAGTATAAAAAGATTGAAGTGAAAAAGAAGTGATGTGTGAAAGGTGTACTTGAATGTATGGGTTGTAAAAGTACTTTCTTAATAAAATAAAATAAAATAAAATAAAATTAGAAAATTTATTCCAAATATATGTAGCAGATTTTTCATAATTAAAATTTAATAATTATTTGAATTATTTTAGTATTTTAACAAATATGTTACTGGTATGATTAAAATACGCGAATAGGGGCTATAAATAATATTTTTATAACCCGAAAAATTATAAAAAATTTATTTTATGAAAATAAAAATATTTAAAAATATTTTTCAATCATTAAATTAATTTATTTTAATTTTAGTATCAGGTCTTAAACATAATCTGATCCCGTAAAAGCCCGAACTAACTAAATTTTAGAAAAACAAAATTTTCTATAATATATAAAATATTTATCTAAAAATATAAGGCTTGATAAGAATAATAAAATTGTGTAATGAAATAAAAGTGAATAGTGCAAAAGACTAATTAATTACCGGTGGGTAATGAAATACAGATAAAAAGGTTATAACTGTAACTTTTATAACCCAAAAAATTATATAACTGATATATTTGAAAATCTTATGAAATTAAGAGTCTAACGGTACTAATGGTATATTTTTGATATCTCGAGTCCCGGGATACGCTTTTCGAAGTCTGTATCCGATCGGATTCGAAATAGGTCAAAAATTTATCAATCTGGTATTTTTAAACAAACTTATATTACTACGAGCTATTCTACATATTTAAAATACACCTCGGCCTCTAGGGTTAAGGGTGCTAGATTGCCAGACTTAAGCTATTGTATTCCGGTTAGGGTTTCCGGATGATTTTTCCGGTTTAGATCCTTGTCAATTTGGAAACTGATATTTTATGTTTATACAATATATTTGATTTGAGAAATTTATGTTAAATTTGATTTCTATAAGTATTTAATATCTCTTGATGTTTTCAGAATTCTTTGAATTGAGTTTCATTTCCGAAAGTTAATCTATTTACTTTTTCATAATTTGTTTTTGGGTTCTATATTACCCGATTTTATAAGTCGGAGTTAAATATGAAATTTGTCGTACCTCGTGGTTTTGAATTTGAAGACTGTTGAGTTCTTATTTTATTTTTAAGGATTTCTATTTTCTTAAGATTAAGAAATTCCTGGATTCGTTCGTGATTTGGGACTTGCCGAAATTTGGTTTTAATTTGGAGTGATTTTTATGGTTTATTTTCGAAGTTCATCTTGGAATTATTTACTGAAATTTTCCGGGGCTTACACTTGCTCCATGATTCTATCAGGATTCGATACATGTTTTTGGTATCAGGATTCGATACATGTTTTCTTAATACCGAAACATGGAACACATTGTGTATACTCGACAAATTTGGTGGCAATGTTAAGTGATAAGCCAAATCACCAATCCTTTGAAGTACTTCAAACGGTCCAATGTATCTTGGGCTTAGCTTTCCTTGTGCTCAAACTCGGTGTATACTCTTTATCGGATTAACCTTCAAGTACACATGATCTTCGACTTCAAACTCAAGAACTCTTCGTTTCTGATCTGCCCAACTCTTTTGTTGGTCCTGTGCTTCTTTCATTCTTTGTTGGACAATTTGAACCTTACTTGCCACATCTTGAATAAGATCAGGTCCAACGACTAACTTTTCCACATCGTTCCAAAACAAATGTGGATCTATGCTTTCATCCATATAAGGCTTCGTAGGGTGGCATTTTGATGGTCGAATGATAGCTATTGTTATAAGCAAATTCAACCAAAGGCAAGTCCACTTCCCAACTTCCTTTGAATTCCATAACATAAGCTCGAAGCATATCTTCCAAAGTTTGGATTGTCCATTCCATTTTCCATCAGTTTATGGATGGTAAGTAGTACTAGAATGCAACTTGGTTCCCATACATTTATGTAAACTTGTCCAAAACTTTGATACAAAATCTTGGGTCTCTATCTGATACTATTTCCATCGGAACTCATGTAGTCTCATAATTTCTCTTATATACAACTTGGCTAACTTATCCATTGAATAAGTCATATTAATTGGAATAAAGTGTGCCAACTTGGTAAGTCGATCCACTATGATCCATATGGCATCATATCCGGCTGGTGTTCGAGGTAGTCCACATATAAAGTCTATTGTAATTTGATCTCAATTCCATTATGGTATGGCCAATGGTTTCAACAGTCCTCCAGGCCTTTGATGTTCCACTTTAACTTGCTGGCATATAGGTCATTTCATCACAAAGTTTACCTCATCTCTCTTCATACCATTCCACTAATAGTGGCTTTTGAGACCTTGATACATTTTTGTTCCACCGGAATGCATTGCATACCCAGAATTGTGTGCTTCTTCCATAATTTCCTTTCTCATCTCCTTATCATCTGAGACACATAACCTTCCCTTCATCTTTACTACGTCTTCATCATCAACCTCAAAATTTGTATACTTTCTTTCTTGAACTTCTTGTTTTATCCTTTGGATCACCTCATCATATCGTTGGGCTTCCTTGATCCTTTCTATCAAAGTTGGCTCCATAACCCAATTTGAAATCTCCACTTCTACGTCTTATCCAATGGATTCAATGCTTAACCGTTCAAACTCCTTTATCAATTCCTTCTGATCTGTAAGCAAGGTAGCGACTTCTCCATGGTTCTTTCTACTTAAGGCATAAGTTATGGCATTTACTCTTCCTGAGCAATAGTTTATGTCAAAGTCATAATCCTTTATTAGCTCCAAAATGTTCAACTCTTTTTGCATGAATAAGTACTTAAGACTTTTGTGGTTCGTGTAAACCTTACATCTTTGTCCATAAAGATAATGTTTGTCACGCCTCAAGGGGTACCCTAAACGTAACAGTCTTCCACACTCAATATTAAAGCTTAAGTATGACAACCTTAGTCATTCCCAGAAGCTTCGATATTAAGTGTAAGACGTGCTCTCACAAATTTAGAGGACCATACATGGAATTATGAAGCTTAAGAAGATATAATAACAAATTAAGAAAAGAGGATTCATAATATTCATTTATTCATAACAATAGTCTTACAAATCTTAAGGGCATTCTCCAGCCATAGATAACTATAATCTATTACAAGAATATTTCTATGAAGTCTATATCTTATCCAACACTAAACTTCATCTAGAAATTCCTTAACCAAAAAGGAAAATACTTGGCTGCAGGGTCCACGTAGCCTTAAGCACAAATAGATAAACTACAAAAGATATCTATATGGGTATAAGCTAATAGGCTTAGTGAGAACTATTTCCATAAATATAATTATTGTGAAATGGAATTCAAACAAGTTATTTAAGCAGACAAATGAAATGCAACACACACGTAGGCAAACAAGGCATATAGTTTTCCGGGAACTATATGTTGAATGGATTTACGCCCTCCATTCGGGGTTTAGTGATATGTAACCTCAAAACAAGTAGTTTTACTTAAAAAATTATGCCTTCAATCAATACTGCCAAGCATATTAAGCCTACTTGAATTAAGCCATGCTTCCGGACTTCCGCCAAGCATTTAATTCCATGTCTCCGAGCAATCGCTTTCGATCATAACCGCCAAGTGTTGCTTTCGACCTAAGCTACCATCCTTCTCACCCAAGGATAATAACCCAATGTAATGTGACTCACTTCGTGATATGCATGAATCAATTTATTTATGATATCATATCATCATTATTATCAAATTTAAGGTGATCATAGAATTTCATACAAATCAAGTGCTATACTAGATCAAACATTTAATCAATTCCGGCCTTGATATTCTTAGGGTCCTTTCAACAAATTTTTCACATACATATCAATTTGTCTTTTCTTAATTCTAGTGCGACTAAACTACAAACACAATCAAGTAAAGCAATATAAGGAAATAAACTCACGATGCCATGTCGACACTTCTCTAAACGGATGAGTCTTTCGCACAATTCACTTAGTCGAAATAATCCTCGGGGTATAGGTATCCTTTCTCGGAATCACCTAGTCAAGGAAAATACCCAAAATGAGTATTTCTTGATGACTTTCTTGAATTTTGACAAAACAATGTCATAAGAACGTCAAATTCGTATAAGAGAGAATTTCAATTTAAAATGGACATAACTTGGTCATTTTAAATCGGAATTGCGCATATAATATACCGATTTCTACCTACTCAAAAAGATCTATCCATTTATAAAAATATTTTTATCAAACTATATCATTTAGGCTTCGAAATAGTGGTATTCACCACGAATTTCCCCTAACCCAAAAGCAAATTGTTTCAAACATTAAATCATTCAAAAATTGCTTTGATAAATACTTAGTTATCTATATAGTTGAAAACTTTCTTTTTCATAGATACTTAGCTCATATTTTATCAATGCTCAAGTGTTTCTTGTCCAACTATGTTTATTGGGAAAAACAATGTTAATTAAAAGTTTAGAAAACTATAGTTTACAAGAAATTCATTTTGTAAATCCTTTAAAATGAATATTTTGATTCCTTTATTTTCAAAGAATCACTTTATGTTTACCTTACTACTTTTCTAAATGTCTTTTTGATAAAAATGAATTTCTTCTTTCTAAATTCTCAATATTAGTGCTACTTTTCCTATTTGTTTTCTTTGACTATTTATTTGAAAAATCTTGTTTTGAAAATTTTTCATGTTTGTTTTAAGGGGTTTCCTTTTTATGAAAATATTTTAGTACTAAAGTCATCTTCTTTTTAAGAAAACAAAGTAATATAAAAAGCTTTTCAAAACGAAAGTAGCTTTTAAAATTGTAGTGAGTTCTTCTTAAAATTTGAAAAGAATAACTTTACTTTTGTTAAATCATAGATTTTATATTTCATGTAAAACTATTGTTAGGTGATAAAATCTCCTTTTTATCAAGTATGATTGGAGCTTTGGAAATTTGGACAATAATCTTAATGGACATGATTATGAGAAATAATAACAAGCAAAAATAACATAAATAATAAATAAAGTCAAGTATTGGGAGTCTTAGCTTCTTCAAGGCTCCCAAGACTAAGAAGTAGACTAGTCCCAAAAGAAAGAAATAAAATAAAAGAAAAAAAAATTGTTTTGACTTGATGAGGATAAGGCTAAGACTAGATACTAGTCTTAAAACAACAAGAAATAAATAAATTACAATGAAATAAATAAATAAATTACTTTGCATGAAAATAAATAAATTGCAAGTGAGCTTATATGCTCTAAAGAATATATATATATATATATATAGATATAATAATACTTAGTTAGATATAAGAACAATAATAATATGAACAATATAAAATAACAACATAAACATAAATAGATATTCATGAACAAGAACAATACATGAACATAGTGTAGCTTCCATAACATTTAGTTTTGGAAACTCACACCATCTTCATGTAAAGTTACATGACATGAGAAAAAGAATATGTAAAGAAAAGTTTACCTAAAGAGGGTTTTTGTAGTATTTTGTGGTAATGGGTTTTGTGTATGTAGAAGGTGGTTGAGATTATTTTGAGAGAGTATTTGGAGAGAGTGTTGAGGGGAAAATTTGAGAGAGATTGGTAGAGAAATTTGTGGATAGTAATTGTGTAAAAGAAGTGAAAGAGGAGGGGGGTATTTATAGGAAATGAGGAGTGAATTTTTGTGTGATTTAAATAAAGAGAAATGAATGAAACAAAAATGAGGGGGAGAGAGAGAGGGTGATGTGCCGGCCTTAGCATGAGAGAGGGGGAGGAGAGATTTTATTTTGTATTTTTATTGATTAAATGAAGTAATAAGTAAGGTAGATGTGAAATAAAGTTATGAGAAAGGTAAAAAGTAAAGGTAATAGGTTATGGTGTTGTAAGAGTAAGTGTTAGAAAAAGTAGAGATAAAAGAATAGTGTAGAATAGTAATGAATAGTATAACGTAAAGTAGATATGACTAATAAAGTACCGGTAGTAAGAAAATATGCATATATTGCGATATCTGTTATTTTTACTTATCGAAAAATTATAAAACTGATATTTTTAAAAACCTTACATTTTTATGAGTCTAACGGTATATTCGGAATATTTTTCCTATTCCAAGCCTCGGGACATGTTTTTCAAGAATTGTATCCATTCGGATTCAAAACGATTTGCGATTTTACTAATATGATCTTTTTAAGCTTCCTTATGTAATTATGAACTATTCTACATACTAAACTCTTACTTACTTTCTCAGGGTTACTTATGTGGGATTGCCGAACCTAAATATTTCGTCTAACTAGGGTTTTGTTGACCTTATGGTTTCCGGTTGACTTTCCATTTAGGGTTTAAGCTAAACCGATCCTTAAACTTTGGGGGTTTAAAATGTCTCCATAACTCGAGTGCAAATACTACATCAACTAGCTCGAGATCATGGGTTGGATAATTTTGCTCATGCGGTCGCAATTGGTGTGAAGCATAGGCAATTACCTTCCCATCTTGCATCAAGACACATCCAAGAACATTTCTTGAAGCGTTACTATGCACTATATAAGGTTTTCAGGGTTTAGCAAAACCAAAATCGGTATGGAAACTAGCCATTGCTTGAGCTCTTGAAAACTTTAGTCTCTTTTATCCGTGCATACAAACTTTTCATTCTTTTGGGTTAATTGAGTCAATGGTCTGGCTATTTTGGAAAAATCCTTTACGAATTTTCGATAACAACCAGCTAGACCCAAGAAACTCTTACTTTTGTTACGGTCCTTGACAGCTTCCAATCCACTGCTGCTTTAATCTTTTTAGGATCTATAGATATTTCTTCCTTCGATACCACATGACCCAAGAAAGAAATCCGATCAAGCCAAAAATTGCACTTCGACAATTTGACATACAACTTATGCTCCTTCAATATTTGCAATGCCATTCGCAGGTGCTCCTTATGTTACTCATGCGTCTTCGAGTAAACAAGGATATCATCTATGAACACTATAACACTTGTCCAGCAAAGGATTGGACACTTTGTTTATTGGATCCATAAAAGCAGCTGGTGTATTTGTCAATCTAAAGGGCATCACCAAAAACTCGTAATGTCCATGTCTTGTTCGAAATGTCATCTTCGATACATATTTGGGTTTGATCCTTAGCTGATGATATCCCGAACGCAAGTCAATGCATGAGAACACACTTGCTCCTTGTAATTAATCAAAGAGATCATCAATTCACAGCAATGGATACTTATTCTTAATGGTGACTTTATCGAGTTCTCGATAATCGATACAAAGCCTCATAGATCTATCCTTCTTCTTTACAAACAACATTGGAACTCCCCAAAGGGAGTCAATTGGTTTAATAAATCCTTGTTTTAGCAACTCTTGTAGCTGGTTTTTTACTTCTTTCAGCTCAACGGGTGCCATACAATATGGTACCTTTGATATTGGTTTTGTATTTGCCATCAACTTGATCTCGAAGTCGATTTCTCTCTTTGGGGGCAATCCAGGCAACTCCTCTGAAAAAACATCTGGGAATTCATTAACAATAGGAATGTTCTCCAAAATAGGCTCTTCCTTCTCCACTTCCGTGTTACCATCATAACTATCAATTCCATCTTCTACTTCTTCTATCAACTCAAATGAGTATAATTCCTTTCCTCTTGAGATCATAGACTCTCCAACAAACGTTGCTATTTCTCCTCCTTGTTCCAAAAATTCCACTTTCTTATTTCAACAATCAATCTTAACCTTCATAAGAGATAACCAACTCATACCTATAATCACTTCATACTTACTCATTTCTATTACTATGAAATCACAAGTGGAAAGACATCCATGTATAATCAACGGACAATTCCTTAACATCTTTTTTATCATAACAACACTTCTCGTAGGGGTTTTTATCTTAAAACAAGAGGTGGTTACCATTATAGGTATTCCGGTTACCATTATAGGAAACATACGAGTCCTTGCTTTCCTTTTATTAGCTCATTTCACAATCTGAGCTCTCTCAACAAGTTCCCTATAAGATCTTATGTCTAACTGCTCCAACTTGACACGTAACTCTTCATCCAAACCACTTAGAAAAACTTGCCTCTTGAGTTCTTCACTGTATTTGTATGAATCCGGTGCATATTGTAGCAACTGGTTGAACTCAATTTCGTGTTGCTCCATAGTCCTTCCTCTTTCAGTAATATGCAAGAAATCAGGAGGGATGCAACCGGGGGTGGGTTTGGGATGGATCATATAAAATGTGAACCGACCCGATTCCCTATAGGGTTACCCAAACCCGACCCGCGACCCTATAGGGTTTTATGTGCAATTCCCAAACCTACCTCTATAGGGTTATGGTCCTGACCCACCCTGCCCCGCCTTGTTGACCTGATTTTATTTTTACACTTTTTTCTTTTTTTTTTCCTTTTTCATTCTTTTTATTTATCATTTGTCTACTTGTCTTCATGATATATTCTTCATTTTACTTATTTGTTTCAATTTCTTTTCATTTGATGGTGAATCTACACATAAAAAAAGAAGAAGTTAATAAGCTAAAAAATGATTTTCGATGTATGATAATTAATTTGTACCACAACATAGTAGAATTTACTTTACTTGAGGATTGACATAGATACATAAATATGAATATTATCTCTTATTAATTATAAAAAAGCATGACATTCTCAATGGGACAAAAAATATTAAATTATACAATCATAGAACTATAAAAATAATAAAAATTGTATATATTAAAGTTTTAATGTTATAAAATTATTTTTTTATTAATCTTAACGGGTCGGATTGACCCTACAAGGTCATAACTAGACCCGAACTTGACCGCTTATAGGATCACAAAAATTTTTCCCAAACTCGTCCCATAACCTTATAGGATTTTTAGCGGGTTAGGTGGGTCGGGTGCCCTATAACGACCCGCCTAGTTGCATCCCTAGAAATCAACACTATATTGAACTCTCAGACTTCTCGAGAAGTAGTTCTCCAAGAATTCCTTATAGAACATCTCCCATGTAACAGGTGGCATCAATTCACATCTCTTAGACTCCCAGCAAACTTGGGCATTAAGACTAAGCATGTAAGTGCCAAAGGTGATCTTCAGGTGATGTGTTACCTTAAAAGCATCAAAGGACCTTTCAATCTGTGCTAGCCAGTCTTCAGCTTCATCTGACTTTCGAAAAGCTCCATCAAAATACTGATTACGGTTGATGAACTCGGTAAAGAGTTCCGGTATGGCCTGAGTGGTGGCGATGGCGGTAAGGGCATAGTTTGAGATTGTGCCCTTCCCAGAGCAGGTACTTGCATTGATGCTTATGGCACGGGTTGTGGTGGAGGTGGCACAGATGCTTGAACATTTTGCCTTAGAGCTTCCAATACTTGTGCTAACTGTCTAAGCGTAGCTTGTAAATCCACTTGATGGTCAACAACAGGTGGATCTTGGGGAGGTGTAGCAAGTGGATTTGCTTCTTCTATGGGATGATTTGAGGCACTTTGCTCTTGACTCTTTCTCCTTCTACCTCAGTTGTTTAGATTTTATTTTTGTAAACTTATAATCTTTTCAGTAGTTTTATTAAGTTTTTAAACGGATATAGCAGAAATCACAGAAATTTTATTGCATATAATCATAATCTTAAAATAAGAATTCATGAAATAGATAAGGAAATTTTTAACAAGATTGAAATTCACATAAAACATCTTCATTGAAACAAGACTTTGATAATAGGTACAAGACCTTTACAAAATGGAAATCAAAAGATAACAACATAATAACATACTGCAGCATTATAAAGAGAACACAAACAACACCTTTCCGCAAAGCATGAAATCTATTCTACTCGACCTAACATTCTAAGCATTTTACAAAAATTTCTATTGGACTATGTGGATATGCTTGGGGTTTAACTATTGACTATCTTTCTTCCTTCCTCTTTCCTTTTCCATCCTTCTTTCTTTCTTTTTGTCAATTTTCATGAGAATGGTGCATCACCCGGATTTCTGCTTGACGAGCCCCTTTGCCTCTTAGTAAAAAATTGTCGTAAGTATTGGTGCACCATCATCCTTCTTTTCCTTACTACTTCCTTTACTCTTTTGTGTAGGTTGGTGATCGCTCTTCTCCAAGTATTCCATCATTCTTGGAGAACAACACTGGTTGAGTCGAGAATATTCTTCTGTGGCAAGCTGCGGGGTTGGTTCCCGAGACATACTTCGGCAACCAAGGGAGTACTCGCTTTGCTCATACACATTCCTCTACAGGCGGGGATCTAAGGTATCATCATTGGAATCAACATTTATGACTAGGGGATTTGAAGGCATGGCATCGACATCCATCACTGGTGTGCCTCATGGTTCCTTGTTGCTAGCTGAGCCTGTCGCTCCTCATATCATCATATATTTTCATGTAGGTCACTTTCCTTTTCTGTCCACATCTGATCCTCCTAAGGTATTATAGGCTCATTCTCGGTAGGTGCTTCTTCGAGTCTTTTTTCGGATCTTCTTCGGGGTCCTCTTCTGGATCTTCTTCTTCCTCCTCAACTTTTTCTTCCTCCTCGAGTTCTTTTACCTCGGCTTCACCCGATCCAACATCTACTAGGAATTCATCTTCATCAAGCTGAATTCCCATCAATGGCGGCGGTTGAGGTGCGTCCTCTTTGGGTGGTTCAAGCATATTCTAGTACACACCATTCCAATAAAAGGCTCCTTCATAATCGGTTCTACACTAATCACTACGATCCTTGAGTTCATCATGAGCATAGATGAATAGTGGTCCAATTTGCCTCCAACTTTAGAAATCAGGAAATGTTGGTATTCTTTCCCTTCGTAGTACAAAAGTTGTCTTCGGTAACATGGACTCATTGTTGGTGAACAAGGCGATGTTTTTGATGGCGTATATCACTTCTAACTCCAACCACTTCTTCTTCCTTATGGGGCAATATCTTATTGTCTCAGCAACCTTTGCCCATTCGGTATATCCCAATCCCTTTTTCCATAGAACAAACATTTCCTTCAAAAATTTTGGTCTTCCCGTTAAAGCAAAGTCTTCACAAAGGACTCTAAGTCTTAGCTGATAGTTGACAAGGGTCTCATTAAGCCTCTTTCAGAATTTCCAAGCCTCCAAGTAGGCTTCTCCTAAGGACATCTATTCACAAAAGAAAGGGAGTAAGAAAACTTATTCTACCCATGCTAAAACTATCTAAGTCTTTCTTATTTCCATTCTACTAATTTTCTTCTTAAGTTCATTTCTATTGTTATGATCTAAAATTCTTAACCATGCTCCGATACCAACTTAAACAGTCACGCCCCAAAGGGTATTCTCAACACGATAGTCTGCCATACTCAATATTAAAGCTTAGGTATGATAACCTTAGTCATCCATAAGTTTTGATACCGGGTGTACGACATACATTCACGACCATAGAGGACCAACTTTGAAACAAGTTGTTTAAGAAGACATTCATATAGCAATTAAGAATGGAAATCATAACATAACATATTAAATATGGAAATATAAAGGTCTTACAAAACATCAAAGGTGCATTCCCCTATCAAAATATATAGACTATCAAAGTCTATTCAAAATAAATACATGGAGATTTAATTAGAAGTCTAAGTCTACATCTAGTCTTTAACTTCTTTCAAGAACTCATTAGTAAAAAAGGTAATACCTAAGAGAAATAACCCCGGGGCATCAACCATAGATAGGGGTGCTGCAAAAGATATCTATAAGGGGATAAGCTTTTTGTTTAATGAGAATTAATTCCACAAATAAAGTAATCAGACAATCCATATTCAAACAAGTTATTTAAACAGGTATATGAGATGCAATCAAACACGTGAGCAAACAATACATATAAATTTTCGAGAATCATATGTTTGAATAAATTTACCTCTCCATTCGGTGGTTAGGTGTTCCGGGCAACAAGACCATAGTTCGCAAATAAAGTTTTTGTAGTTTTCTATACGGGCCACTACTAGCTGCTAAATTGTAGTTATTTCGGGTGTCCACCCACCATTTTATTACGGGCGATCAAAGCCATAGAGTAGATTTTTTGGTTCTACGGGCCTTACTACTATGCCCTTGTCCCACCAAGGTTATAGTAATGAATGCAACGTGACTCACTACGTGTCATGCATGAATCATTTTATCTAAGTAGTCATGGCATAATATTAGACATTTTATAAGTGATCATAGAATTTGCAGACAAATCATTCCTATACTAAATGATACAATGATTAATTAGCAATTCTCACCATGATATACTTAACACAATTTCAATCATATAAGTAAAGCACATGCGCTATCATGTTTTTATTTTTTCTTAATTTTAGTGCGTTAAACTACAAGAAAAAAACATAAGTACAAAATGTAAGAATTTAAATCACTCGGCCATAGTAGAAAAAGCTTCTAGTCAAAGTAATCCTTCGGGTAAGGAAGCTTGGACTCCACGTCACCTAAACAAGAGAAATACCTAAAATGAGTATTTCTTGGAAATTCTACTTAAACTTGCAATTCTATTCCACTAAATTTGTCAAAATTCGTATGCGGTGAAATTTCAACTTAAAATGGCTATAATTGCTCATTTTATTCGAAATTTCGCATATTACATACCGTTTTCTGCCTACTTGAAAAGATCTATCCATTCATAAGGTTATTTACTTCATAAAAAGTCATTTGGGTGACTAAAAGATACAATATAGAATCAATACGAAAATCCACACCTTTAAAACATGATTTTTCTAACTTTTCTCAACAAAAAATTCCATAGAAAACATATAAATATATTATATATATATTATATGTATATAGTGTTGAGAAATCCTTTTAATACATATGCAACTCATAATGTACTCATGATTCTAATGATGTTCTCTTAACCAATGATTTTTTTTTTCATAAAACAATCTTGTTTTAGTTGTCGAAAAGGTGAAGTTTGACAAAATTATGTTAAGTTGTTTGTAAACAAAATAAGGATTTTTAAGTCATTAAACATGATATAATTTATTTTCTTAAATTCTTAAAAGATAACTTTTGATTCAAAAACTTTAGTCTTTCTAAGTTATTCTCAAATTTTATTTTCTAAGTATATTTTACTTGGTGGGTTGATTCTTGACTTATTTTGGAAAACTTGAGTTGTGTAATAACCTAAATTCGTAAAATTTAGAAATAATAATCATTAAAAATAATGTAAAATTGTTGAAAAAGTTTAAGAAAAGTCATGGAAGATATTCCAAATTTCTTGCGATTTAAATTATTGAAATTTAAATAATTTGATGATCATTTAAAAATTTGAATTATTACGTTTTGACATAAAATTCTGTAAAAATAACAAGAACGAAATTAATATATATATAGATATATAATAGATTCAAATAAATGGAAATGAGTTTCAAGCTTATAATAATAATGACCAAAGTTATGAAACAAAACATTAAGGATAATTATAAAAATGATGATTAATAAATAAATAATGGATTTTTCGATATTTAGAATTGCAATGAAAAGTGAGTGGGAGAATAAAATCTTAAAACGATTAAAAACCTTTGAATCACAAAAACTAAAGTTAATTTGTTGTCAACTACCAATGGATGATTAATCTTGAAGTTGATTAGGGTGTAATTTTAATAATGAGTTTAGATAGTTTAATTAAAATAAGTAATGTGAATTATAGGTTATAAATGGATAGATTGATATAATCAATTAGTAATACACATGATTGAAAAGAAATTGAGATTCCAAATACTCCTTTTCAATCTTCTATTTACTTCAATTATCTATTTCATGAACCAAATTTCTAAAATCTCTTTTTAGTTAACAAATTTGAACTCTATTTCTTTCAACTTGTTTAATTACTTTGATTATTTTTCTATCAAACCAAATTTCACTATTTTATCAACTAATTTTAATTTGGATATCCATTTCTCTTGATCTACAAATGATATAAGATTTTCTTGAGCTTGATATTTAGATTTCTACAATACTCAAAGGTAGTCTCTATAATCTAAATTATATACATCAATTTTCATGAATTTTGAGATTACTTACTTATCCAAAAATATCAGTTTCTAAGCTCAAACATAACTAAATATCAATTCTACAAAATTAAATTTCTAAACTTGGTTTATAAGTCAAGTTAGTGATTTTGCTTTTTATATTCTAAAATCTTCTTCTAATTTTTTTGATGCTCAAGATAATGACCTGACAAGTTTGATTCAGGGTCCTTAATCCTTAATTAGCTTTATTCTTATCCTATTTAATCTCTCTCTCTCTCTCTCTACTGGCTGCCACAATTTCTTTCTTTCTTTCTTTCACTCCTTCTATACGTTTCTTTTCTCTCCCTCTATTTCTCCTCTTCTTCAATCCAAATTCCAATCCAAAATTTCAATTCCAAAGAAGAATTAAAGAGGAATGAGGATAGTGAGCAAGATAGAAGAAGGAGACTAAGTAGGAAGAAGCTTCAACAATGGAGAAGGAGTAGTAGCGATGAAGAAAAGAAATTAAAATGTATCAAACATGTGAGTATGATGTTATCTTTTGTTTTTAGTTGTTGTGATTTGTTTATATGATGATTTAATGTTAGTTATGAGTAAAGCTTGAGTATAAACTTGTAAATTTGTGATATATGAGTATATGCTAAATCTAAGTTAGATTGAGTATGTGTGGATCAAAGGAATTGATGATATGAATTGATTAAATGAGAAGAAGAAATACGAGTAGAAGTGTCATAGGTTATATTTCTGAGTTGATATGGTGTTGGGGATGGTATTTGATGATTAAATCATGTAGAAAAGTGGCTTGAAGAAGTAAAAGAAGAACAAGGGACGCAATTCTGGGCTGGCATGCCTCTCACCACGGGCCGTGGCAGGGGCATGGCAGCCACTGTGCCCCACTGCTGGGCCACCATGGGGTGGTGGCAAGGGGCATGCTGAGCCACCACGGAGTGGTGGCAAAGGGTGTGGTGACTTTGCCTCCTTTCCAATCTCCACATGCTCCTTAATATGGGGTATGGTGGGGGGCATGGTGATCACCACCACCCTTGGCATGGCCCGTATGATAAAAAACTCCTTTGTTCTTCTTTCCTTTGTCAAGTTAACTTGATTTTATCATGATTTCATCTTCCGAACTTGGATTAAAGTGATTCTAAATGCTATGAAAAGCTTAGAAAGAGTTCTGTAAGTGCTATGT
This sequence comes from Combretum micranthum, assembly GCA_024138025.1. Lineage (NCBI taxonomy): Eukaryota > Viridiplantae > Streptophyta > Magnoliopsida > Myrtales > Combretaceae > Combretum > Combretum micranthum. Next base: position 378,067 of record JAMXBD010001386.1, read on the forward strand.
TGTAAGTCATAGGAAACTCTAGGAATAACAAAGCTTAAAATGGACTTATTTCATTAGTTGTGTATAAGTAGTTAACTTAATAATATCATGGTTTCTTCAAGACCACTAGAGTAAGGAGTTAATATAATAAGTATAGACCTTAGACATAAAATGAACTTAGTTAACAGATCTAAGTCTCACTTGCTTAATCTAGTTTAGTAACTAAATGAGACTTAATATAGTCTATACATATCAAATGAATGAGTTTATGGACTTGAGTTAACATGATTCTTAGAAATGAAATGAAAATAGTAAATAACTAGAATTAGTTGATTTAATAAGCTTCACTAAGATTGTTAAGAAATGAGTGCTTTGTATATGAATAGATGTTTGTTTTGGTGTTATTTTCTCTTTATAGCCTTTATCAACTTTCTATTCTTGTTTGAATTTATATGAAGGACATGATGATTTGGTGATGATGCTAATGTTGTTGATGATTGGATGGTTGTTGGGTGATGCTTTGGTCTTCCTAGAGAATCGTTGAGGCTTAGCTTGGATACTAGGTGGGTAACAACAATCTCATCACCTTACTTGTGTTTGTATTGTAGTTGCACTTAAGTTAATATTAATATAATCGATTATGCATGGGTTTGGGGATTTGTTTGCTGTTTGATGATTGAATTGAGTGATAACTTTTGTGTTGTGTGAATTGTGCATTATGAATTGTTAAGTGTTTGAAATTTATATGGTCATTAACTAATATGATATAAATCTTAGTTGACCTAAATGAATTGGTCATGCATCGCATCACATCACACTTACATTGGTCGGGGTTCACATCACGTATTAATATTCCAATTCTATAGTAGTGCATGTTGGGACCATTGGCTCTGCTTGTTGGCTACTAGTAGGGTTGTTGGCTTCGCGGGAACTAAGCAGGCATCAAAGGACATCGCCCGTGTCAAAGTCAGCTTAAGGGATAATACTCAGGAATGTTCTTTGGTTCTAAGGGAGTGGGCTGTTCTCCAAAAGACTGCTCATGTCCTGTGGGGCTCTAGTGTGGGCTATTCCCCTAGGTGGGTTAGGTGAGGAGACGGGGATTAAAAAGAAAATTGATTGATGAAGTAAATGTTTTGGTTTTATGCACAAAATTATTTCAAGAAGAAGTCTTCACTCCTTAGTCTTGTCAAGGAGTAGATAAAGGCTATGTTTCAATAGAGTGAGTTTCAAAGAAAATCTCCATCCTTAGCTAAGTCTTAGGAGTAGTTAGATGTTAATTTTCAATAAAAAGTATTTATAATGAAATCCTCCGTCCTTAGTGATATCTAAGGGGAATTTGATAATTATATCTACTGTATAAAGAAATGATTTTTGTGCTAGGAAAGATATGAGCTGAAAGCTCAAGTTGAGTATGCACCCCTTCCTTAGTTCATAGTTCTCCTGGGCATGAATGGCCTGTATTCAGTTCTTCAACCCCCAAGAGAGGGCGTAAATCTCCATTAGTTTGGATTCCGATCATGCAAATTGTGCATATCACATGGTTGAGTGAGCATTACATATGTTTGTTAAATAAAACTTGTTTGATAACTGATTATATTGTGATTTGATTTTGTTATCCACTGAGCTATGTTTGAGCTCATACCCCTACAGTGTTGTTCAAGGAATAGCGGAGGCTTTGGTTTGGGGATGGATCGGTGTGGAGAAGAACCCTTAATGATAGAAGACTATGTGTTATGAGAAATAGATAGACAGTATAGTTGTTAGGATTTTGTCTCTTGCATAATATAAGTTTTATTTATGGATTAGAAATGTAATGTTATAGTTTCAAGTTTATAAAATGTAGATTTTTATTCTATTTACTATTTGGTAGGGGATACCGACTCTCTGCGGTTCTGGTGGACTGTAGGAAATCGGATTTCCTTTATATATCACAAATATAATTCATATTAGATGTTTAAATAGTAATTATCCAATAGAGTCTTGCAAACTTTGACTTGCAAGACGGTTCTCATATTAAGGGTGCACACATGATATGATAATTTCAGGTTATCCGTCTAGGCCTGTTTTTAGGGTGTGACAAGTTGATCCTTCTTTTTATTAAAAATGTTGGTAAGAATTTTATAATCAAGTTTTTAAGAAAATTCCTTATAGAAAAGTATTATCAATCTTAAGGTCTTTTAATAGTAGTTTGAAAATATAATAGAAAGTTCCTTAGTTATATTTATAAATGCTTTGTATGTCAACAACACTAGAATCTATGTGATTTTGTCAAAAATCCTTTGTAAAGTATTTAGTTGAAATAAAATTTTAAGTCTTAATGAAACTTTTTTCCTAAATGATAAAACTATATTTTTAAAGTAAGTTGATCTTATTTTCTTTATTTAGGAAATAATCTTTTATTTTTATTAAGACAACTACCAAGATGATCATGCATGAAGTATGAGTATGTTGCTAGTAACATGACAAAAATAATAATAATAAGATGGAAAAATATAAGAATAAGCAAGAAATAAATATCAAGTATTGGAAGTCTTAGCTTGATTTCAAGGTTTACGAACTTAGTCATGGGCAAGTCTAAAGAAAGAAAAATAAAAGAAATAAGAAAATTATTTTGACTTGACAAGTCTAAGACTAAAAGACTATCTTAATATTGAAGCATGTAATAAATAAATTGCAAGCATAAATAAATAAACAACGGTTATGTTAGTTAGCTTATATGCTCTAAGAAATATATATAGATACATAAATATAGATAATATGATATAAAAGTTAGGTTAAAACAATAATAATAACATGTACATAAATAAAAAAGCATGATAATAAAACAACATAAATTGTAATTTATTCATAAACAAGAACAAAACATTAATATAGTGTTGCTTCTATAACATTTAAATGTTTAAGAAATGTATACCATGGTCATGTTAAGTTACATGACATGGTAAGAATATACGGGTAGGAAATTTACTTAAGATGGAAATATAAGAATGGTAGTTTAAGAGATGTCTATAGTATGTGGTGTAGAAGAAATGTGGGGAAAATTGGAGAAGTGAAAAGAGTTTCGGAGAGAAGAATGAGGAGAGATTTTGAGAGAGTTGTTAATGTAAATGAGTGTATAGGGCGCTGACCATAAGAGAGAGAGAGGGAAGAGAGAGTTGATTTTTGATTTGTTTTGTATTTTTGTTAATTAAAAGTAATAATTTGTAAGATATGATGTGATTAAAGGTGTAAACCCTTAAAATTTTCGATTAATCTTAAGTTTAATCTTAGAATTAAAAGTCAATCGAAACCCTAAAGATCAATAAAAGTCTAGTTCAAACCGTAGAATCTAGATCCGACATTCCCATATTCTTTAGCCCTAGAAAATGAAGTTGAGTTAATTAGTGATAATAGTCCGTAATGACTAGAGGAAGGATAAAAATATAAGATTTACGAATTTCAAGTGTTCTTCAAACTCAAACGAGATCAATTCTCAAAAAGCATGCCCTGGAGCCTGGAATAACAAATATTTCGATAACACCGTTAGGACCGATTTAATGTAAGGATTCAAAATATTTGTTTCATAATTTTCGGTAACTAAAAATAACAGATATCGCATTTATACCGTAATTTCTTACTACTGGTATTTTACTAGTCACATCTACTTCACATTACACTAATTCATTACTATTTTACACTATTTATTTATCTCTAACACCTACTCTTACAACCCATAACAAATTATCTTTACATTTTACCTTTTTCATAACTTTATATCATATCTACTATACATATATTACTTTTAATACACAAAAATCCAAAAAATTACATCTCACTCTCTCCTCTCTCCCTTAGGCCGGCATAATCCCCTCTCTCTCTTCCTCTATTTATTTTCAATTTTTTCTTTAATTAAACCACTCAAAAATCACTCTTCATTTTCCTATTAAACCCCCCATCCTCTTTCACTTCGTTCACACATCTTCTACTAAAAAATTTCACTCCAAAAACTCTCTCCAAATCCCTCTCAATACTATCCAAAACTATCTCAAAATTCCCTCACAAAACCCTCTTCTTGTTCTTCTTCTACAAACACTTTAGGTAAAAATTCCTCTTTAAATTTCTCTTATCATGCCATGTAACTTTACATGACCATGGTTGTGAGCTCCTAAATTTAATGTTATGGAAGCTACACTATGTTCATGTATTGTTTTTTTGTCATGAAAATATATTTATGTATTTCTATGTTGTTATTTTACTTTTGCTCACTTATTGTTGATTTTATGTTAATCTCTTATATATGTGTAACTAAATATAATTATGTACTTATATATAATCTTTAGAGCATATAAGCTCATTTTAATTATTTACTTCCAAGTAAAGCAATTTATTTAATTATTTCATGTTATTTTAAGACTAGTCTCTAGCTTTAGATTTGTCCTCATTAAGTCAAAACAATATTTGCCTTCTTTTCTTATTCTTTTTGGACTAGTCCATTCTTAGTTCTAGAATACCTTGATGAAGCTAAGGTTCCCAAACTTGATATATTCTTTACTTGCTTATTTTATTACTTATTATGTCTTTCTTATGTTTCAAATTCTACATTCATGATCATGCATGAACATATTGATTTGTTTCAACAAGATAAAGTAGGAAAAGTTTTCTTAAAAAAAAAAAAAAGAAGTTCATATATCTAAAATAAATGTTGTTATGAAGGAAATGATTTTTTTCCATGAAAACTTAGCAATTTATCTTAACAAATCTTTCTAGAAATCTAGATGAGTTCATTATAAACATAAGAATTTTTAAAAAATATATACATACTTTACAAAGTTATAAAATGGAAGAAACTCTTGATTAAACAAAAGTTTACTAAACTTCACTTTTCATCAATACTTTAATTCTAATAGACTAGTTTTGACAAAAACCAACAAATCCCCTTTCATAAAAAATAGAAATGATCTTAAGAAATAAGATTAATAAACAACTTAGAGAATCATTTATCAATATAAAATTATTACTACTTTCAAAAATATTAGAAACTAAGCTATAAGAAGTTTAGAAAATAAAAATCATTCTTTAAAATGACTAAGGAAACGAAATTAAGGAAAAGAAAATGCTCATTCAAAATAACTTGAGAAAGTTTCTAGCTAAAATGAAATTTCAAACTTTTTACTTTTCCAAAGTTTTAAGAACTTTACTTTTATCAAAAATTCATGGTTGAGACAACCTCATAATTTCTTGCATTTAACATGAGTAATAAAATAAATAAATATATAT